>NW_019168026.1:600000-859651 GCF_002303985.1 Durio zibethinus | reverse complement strand
AATAAAAATTGTTTTGTGATTAAAATGACAAAGCTTAGCTGTATTGGAACTCTGCTGACGTGTATATTGTGTCAGCATTCGCAATGCGGGTTTTTTTTTTTTTTTTAAACTCTTTTTTTCACCTTTCAAGTACAAATTATTTTATTGGTAAATTAATGCATTTCTTTTTTATGTTTTGGATTTTATTAAAGCTTTTGTTTTCCTTTTTTTTTTTTTTTTTTTCTCATTTGCTCCGTGAAAATGGAAATAACCATAAGTGCCCTTAAACTCTTGTTTCTTCAGTTAAATAAAAGAATATATTTTAGGTAATTTTTCTTGGCAAAACGGGTAATGGAAAAAGTGACACTTGAGCTATTTTTTTAAGCAAGTTTTAATAGATTTGTTAATTTAAAATATAATATAATGATACGATATAAATACGATATAAAAATAATATAAAATGATATAATTTAAAATTTTAATTATAACTATATATAAATTTAATAAAACTAAACAAATATATTTCATATTTTTATATGAACTGATCTTCTAATGAGCGTACAAAAATCTTTCATAAGATTTTAAGAAAAAAATCAAATCAATTTGTTCGTATTGAGAAATTGTATTTTGAGAGTATTTTATTTTATTTATAGAATTTTATTATAATTTTATAATTGCATAAATACAATAAAAAATGTGTAAGGATCTATCATCGCAAATAACTATAAATTTCAAATAATATTATAGATCTTACGTAACTTTAAATTTTAATTGTTTAATTGTAATACAATTATTATATGTGATAAAATGGATGAAAATAACCATATAAGGAATATAGAGAAAAATGTATTTGCACAAAAATGGTGAATACATATTCAATCCAACAAAAAATATTTAATTGTGGATTTTAGAGCTTTAATTATATTTATTATTAGATAAAAAATTTTCAAACATGTTGATTTAATGACTGGTGTACAATTTTTTTAAAAATAACATCAAATTCTTTTTTTCTCCAAATAAAAAAATGGTAAAATCTTTGTTCAAAGGTCAAATTAATCAAGTGACAATTAAAAAAGGGACATAATCGTCTTTAAAATATAAAGAAAAAGAAAAAAAATTGTATTTAAATTATGAAAAACCTTATTTATTTGCATAAAAATAAATGTGATATATAAGCAAATAGGAAGTAACTAGAAGGGCATAAAAGTCATTTCAATAAAAGAGAAATAGTTTTTTCTTATATAATTAATTTAATTTTAAAAAAGAAGTTTTTTTATTTATTTAAAAGTTAAAAAGGTTAACCGCGAAAAGAACTCAAAAGACGGCCCCGTCCACACACAACCGGTTAAACAGGTCAACAATCCGCGTACGCAAAAGTGGACCCAAAGGAAAGGGCCGTCCATAAGCTATAAATGCGTCCAACAACGGCCCGGGCCACCCTTGATCGCCAAGCACCTACTCATAGTTAACCGGCAAATGGCGGTCACTGCTCCAAAAATCCAAGCTGTTCTCCAAATTCCCAACCCAAGTCCGTTCACACTTCAAGACCCAAACACTCCCATTCTCTCACTCTCTTTCTATATTCTTTGTTTGGTGAAATGCAAGGATAAAGCCTTTGGGTTTGCTTTCTTCTTAAAAAATGGTGAAGAGTATGTGAAAACTGTGGAGAAGAAGAAAGAGAATTCCATGGCAAATTTGAGGTTTTCCGATGAGAATCAGCTAGCAGCAAGTAGTTTTGGAGGAAGCATCTTTGACATGGCAGCAGGGGCATATGAAGGTAGTGGTGGAGATAAGCTGGGGCCTTTAGGTTTTATGGACGTGCTTTCTATGCATCAAGATTTTGTTGCTCCTTCTTTATTCGATTCCTTTCAGCCTCCGGTTCTTTCACCACCACCACCACTTCCATCAATATCGTCTGAACTTCACCAAGAAATATTACATGAACAACAACTAGCACTGTACGCTAAGCAGCTTCAAGGTCTTCCATCACCGGCTTCCACCATACCGGAATCTTCAGAGGTTTTAAACAACCCGGCTACACCAAACTCTTCTTCGATCTCTTCCTCGTCGAATGGAGCTGAAAATGATGAGCAAACCAAAGCGGGGGATGATGAAGAACAGGATCAGGATCAGGATCAATACAAGACAAAGAAACAGTAAGCTTTCTTGAGTCATATTTTTTTAAGCTATTTCTTTGATTCAGTACACGGTTTATATATGGTTTTAAATGGGGTTTCTCAGTTCTGTTGTGGGATAAACTTTTACTTGTCTTGCTGGTTTTTTAAGTAAAGTTTTGTGCTTGCTTTTATGGGTTTAGGTTGAAACCCAAAAAGAAGAACCAAAAAAGGCAAAGAGAGCCGAGATTTGCGTTCATGACTAAGAGTGAAATCGATCACTTAGATGATGGCTACAGATGGAGAAAGTATGGGCAGAAAGCTGTGAAAAACAGCCCTTATCCCAGGTTAACAATCTAATCTAAATGCCCTCTCATCTGGTCCACTAATGTTTCTTTTATTTTAATTAAATCATTATTGAATCTGTTCCTTGCATCCCAAGGATTCAAATCATAAAAAGACTACTTTTAATGTTGATTATAGTAGTATTTTTATAACTTTCTTAATTGAAGTGTGTGTCCTTCTTAATATGCTTGCAACAGGAGCTATTATCGTTGCACTAGTGCTGGATGTGGGGTGAAGAAGAGAGTTGAGAGATCATCCGATGATCCAATGATCGTCGTTACCACTTATGAAGGGCAGCATATGCATCCGTGTCCGATAACGCCTAGAGGAAGCATAGGAATTGCCTCAGTTTCCTCTAGTTTTGGTGCTGCTTCTGCTCCATCTTTTGTTGTTCCTCAACCTCATTTACATCACCAGCAACAAGTACAACCCTATATATATAACTCATCTCCTTCTCTGCATATTAATACCACTACTAGCTCTAGGTTCAATTCCACGTTTCCTGCTTTCCTTGAAAAGAGATGTTTTAGTCCTAATTCATCACCAAGAGACCATGGACTTCTTCAGGATATTGTTCCAACCCAGATGAGGAAAGAGGCAAAGGAAGAGTAGAAATGGGTTTTAATTATATGTTGCTGGCATATATGTAGTTTACTAACTAAACTGAAAAGAAGGGAGGAGGGGTTATCTTTAGATAAAGAACCCATTTCACCATTTTATATATACCTTTTAATTCAGGTTATTATTATCTGTGTAAAATCACTATAGCCTTTTTAGTCTTGTGGAGGAGTACTACTCGTTTTGTACTTGGTGTTTCTTGTGGTTATTCTTTGTATTTAAAGAGTATTCAATTATGGAGACACTGGGTTTTTTTATTCTTCCATTTTGCTTTACTCTAGCCATTTTCTTCTTCTTCTTCTTCTTGCTTCTTATCATTCTTTTTCATTGTGTGCATGCACCCATATGCATATTGTCAAGAGAGATAGCGTAGCTAGAAAGGAGTCTTTAGGGTTAGGGTTTTCTTCATGGGAAAAGTCGTTATGAAGACTAGTTATTACTAGAAACTTTTTGTATGGGGCGAAATTCTTGAACTTTATGGGAAAAGGAGCATTCTAGAATAATTGATTTGGGAAATCTACCCTACGAAGGTAGAGAAGGTAACCCTAAAGATTGGAGAGAGGACAATGAAAAAAATGAGTTTATATCTTGGAGTACATGCATGGAGGTGCATAGGTACAACAACAACTTTTAACCATTCCCACAAGCCTTTTTCTTTTCAGCTCATGCCTTTTTCTTCCTTTTTACGCCAATTAACAGATATGGAGTTGAAGGTGCAAGTGGCTTGTTGTTCTATATATTAGGAGGATGGTGAGAGATTTTGGCCTATCGAGGATCTGTTTCTACTAGTCTTCCCCATGTTGCACTGTCTCAGCTACTTATATATCGCCATACACGGTATGATTGAAAGACTATTTCATATTATGCATAGACCAGCATATGCATGTGTTCTTGTAATTGAATATTGAACTTTAAACAAAAGGAAATTAATCTTTCGAATCTACTATATATAGCACAATATAATATTTAATTTGTTGTGCATATAACGCGAAAAAAAATCACAATTTTTTCTATTGTTGGATCAATGTTATAGAGGTTAAGATCCATATCTCAAGCATTAGTATGGGAGAACCATCTCAGGAACAAGATTTATATATGTTGACTAACATGTAAGAATAAAGATAATTAGGTGCTTGAAAGAATGATAAACTTTTCTCAAATTGTCTTATCAGTATCTCTTTTCATCTAAGTCCTTCGAGGTGGGATCCCGTTGGAAGATTTTTGCATACAAAAGGTGGCTTGAAATTTAGACAACATTTTCATTTCTATTGTTAATTATATATACTTTCAAGCATTCGGAAACTTTGCTTTGATAAATACATGACACTAATCCACAAGGGGGACATTTCCCTACAATTATATATGGGATTCTTGATCTAATTATGTAATATCCAAGCCAGAAATAACCATGGAAATATCATTTTTATATGTAGAATATATATATTTACTAAATAATTAATAAATTTATATTTGATACACTATCAATATATAAATTTTATGTATTGTCAATAAATAAGTTGATATTATCTCATAGTAAATATCAACCTTTAAAACAAATATATAAAAATTAATATTTTTTAAAAAATTTACTCATTAATGGAATAATAACATTTAATTCATTTCATTAATACGACGATACCATCCAATTTACTGAGGTGGGTATATGTAGAGAGGTTCAAAAACAAATCTTGAGATGCAATTTTGAAAGAAATACTAATAATTAAGAAGAATAAAGTTGGGTTTTTGAATTTTGAGCACTAAGGATTCTGTGGGATCTATCATCAGCACCATAGAAAGGCACTTGATGGCCATGGGCAGTTTCGTGTACTACTTTACTTTGGACCTATTCCACTGCTGCTTCCTGGACATGATCAATAAATTCTTGTTAGCTTTTCCGGTTTCGGTTTCAGCACATAAATTAGGCCAAAGCTTTTTTGTCTTGGATCAATCTTTTTTTGAAACATCTCGGGCTAATGACCCAGATGGCACAAACCACTCTCTATCTCTTTCTCTCAACAGAAGTACAATAATAATGGCAGATGGCCCTCTTCTCCTGTTGTAGTTCAAAAGCTTCAAGCAGCACATGGCCTTTCTCATGACGAAATATAAAGTTCACCTCTTTCATGGTTTGATAGCTTCTCATTCCTTTAACCACCCGTGTAGCTTAGACTGCTTTCGCTTCCTTTTATCTCAAATAACAATCTTATATATATAAAGGACAATCGTCACTTGCAGTTCTATCACCTAGAGGTCGAAAGATGGCCAAGTAATTGGCTTTCTGTTTGGTAATGCTTCAGCTTTCCATCACATTTGCCAAACACCTTGAACGAAACTTGTCTTGATCACATTAGTATTCTACTGCAGATTAACTCGTATAAAAGTAGCTGCCCTAATCGGAACCCATGCATCATCTTCTCTTTGGTTGAAAATGCTGTGCCAAGACTCCAGAATGGCAGCTTCGCTGCTTCGTCTTCATTTCCATAATTTCTTTGTTAATGCACGTCACTCTTTCAGACTAGGATTTTTTTTTTGTCTCTTTTAGATTTTCTTGTAACATAATGTAGGATTTGAGTTTGCAGGTTTGTGATGCTTCATTTTTATTGGACGATACTGAGGGTTCTACTGGTGAGAACACTCGAATTCTCTGCGGGGTCAAATTGATCGATGCAATTGAATCTGTTTGCCCTGAAACTGTTTCTTGTGCTGATATTCTTGCAACGGTTGTCAGAGACTCTTTCGTTCTAGCAAGTACTGCTATGATTCCTCCCATATGAAATAGCAGTTCAAAGCATAAAATAATGCTTACACTATAGACCTTTTACAGTTTTGTTGGAACATGAAATTTGGGGATTTGCAGTCGGAGGGCCCTAGTTGGGCAGTCCAGATGGGCAGAAAAAGATTAGCTTTGGTGCTAGCAAAACAACAGCAACAAACAACATTCAAGGCCCAAATTCCAGTGTGCCATCACTGGCTGCCAAGTTCCAGAATGTTGGGCTCTCATTCAATGACATGGTTGCCCTCTACGGTCATGATTTTGTACGAGAAGTCACCTTTTGATTTTAAGATTTCGTGAACGGGGCTCAAGAGCAGGGAGTTTCTATCACAGATCCTTAAAGAATCCAATCCATAACAATTCTCGTTAAGGAACGTCACTCTGGAGCAAAAACAAAGCTCTATTTCTACTTATCTGATTATTATCATAGCAACCAATATCATGTTACATAAGCACAGATGGCATTCAATGCCCTAATACTAATGCCAGTACCAACTGTTAGCAAAAGCCACCCTAAATTTTAAGAAAACTATTCACATTGTAGCTACTATTACACGTCTGATCTGGCATTTAAGCCTACAGCAGTTGCTGCTGCATCCATGCCTTTGCCATGACTGTCGCCCTGCGTTCACCAAGAATAAACTTGTTCCAATTAGCAGACTCGGCTCAGCTTCCGATTTTAAGTTCCTGAAGATGAAGTATTCTCCCATTAAGGCAAACATGAATAAGATGATCAAAGGATAAATGACGCATCAACTTGTGACTGATCTTACCTAAATATTTGGATAGTAGGTTGTCTCATTTAGATGACAGGTTAGGACACATACAATTACAAGCTCATGATTTCAGCTTGTGTCTACCAAATTACATTTCCATTTCTCTAATTTTACTTTCTATTCTAGACAAACAAGCAGAAGCAAAGGCCTGGTGAGCCCAATCATCCAATCTAAAAAGTCTAATTGAAAATCAAGCAAAATTAAAACCTTATGGCTTATTTTTCCATGCTAAATCCTGCACCGTCTGAAGCCCCTGCAGCAAATAGACCAAAGAAGTGAATAGAGTTGTTGAAAAGGAGACAGCATAATGGAAATTACAACTGCTGATACCTGTTGGGAGCGTGCTGGATCATTGGGTGATGGTGCCACTGGTAATTGTCCATAACCAAGTTCCTGTAAAATCCGAAGATCCAAAAGAATATGAGATCTTATGAGACAATAAACTTCTAAAAGGAAGTGAAAACAAAATTGCCTTATAAAACTAATAACTATAAAAGACGGGTTGCAAAATAAAATTAAAAAAAAGAACGGCAATGTTATTATGAAACAGTTTGACAACTACTTAAGACGATATTGCTTGAGATGCTTATAATATCATAGAGAGTAGAACGAGTCTAGAGGTTCTCTTTTTATTTGGCTGGGCTGTTAAGATAATATTTTACCTTTATATTTTGTTGATTAAAATTTACCTGTGTATTTTGTTGATTCCTAACTCCAGAAGCTGGATACTGGATTTCCACAAAATAGAGTTAGCATTGCACAACTAAATATTTAACACAATAAAACCCAGTTAATAAAGTCAAAAACTAACCGATGTAGGAAAAAAGGGTTCCTGTAACTGTGGAGGGTGGTGGATCTGTTTTAGAAGCTGGGTTGGGACCTGCGCATGTTGCGAAGCTAGCTGAGCAGGGTCTGATTGAGTTTGAGGCTGTTGAACAGGTGGCTTTTGTTGTTGTTGTTGCCATTGTTCAAACAAAGTTAATTCTTCAGGCTTGTCCCACTGCATATGGATACAGAAACAAATTCATCAAAACACTATGAATTAATTAATTAAGGAAAATTCCCTGACACACAGTCAACCAAATCTCAAATAAATGTCTCACCTTGCTTTCATGCGTTAGACTGTTATGATAGTATTTGAATCCATCAGGAGAAGTATGCTCTGTCCAATGACATTCTACTGAAGCTACTATCGGCATCATAAGAGGTGCAGCAGGAGCGGATGCAGATGAAAGAACATCTGTACCAGGTATATGAGGAGGAGTGCTGCCAACAGTCTGTGGCATCATCCCAGCCCACTGAGAGTGCACCAAGCAAAGTCCTCAGCATATAATAATTACAGCACAAATTTCACAAGCAGATGCCATTACAAAAATAAATTGTTTCAGCAACTAGCACAATTTAACATTTAAAGATGGCAGTTCAGGTACTAACAATAGTGAAAGGTATGGTGATATCAAGATGTCAGATGCACATGGAGGAGAGTAAGGATCCAATGATAAGCAGGCCATTTGAAATCCTTAATTTTTATTGCCTAATAAAATTTTCTGATTAATTTTTTGAACTGAAATTATGAAATGGATCCTTTTTTCCCCTAAAAATGACTAGGTAAGCCCCAATTTACCTTGGAAAAAATATCACAACTCCTTTGTGAACCTGACCATCATGGACCCACATACCTGCTGTTTAGAAGCCTCTGAATTCTGCGGCAATGTCATATTTTGATTTGGAGGTTGCATCAGCTGCAATTGTTGCTGCAGCTGAGAAAATGCCTGCTGAGATGATTGAAAGCTGGCTTGCAGAGTTTGTGTTTGCTGAGACAGCATCTGAGCTAGCTGAGAAGGGGATTGCTGAAGAGGTTGAAGCAGTTGCTGCTTGAGAGTAACAGGAAATTGTTGCTGATTTGCAGTAGTGGACACAGAATTGGGCTGTAAATTGGGTGTCAAGTTGACACTCAAAGGCTTTTGTAGCACTGCAGCAGATGAAGCATTCTGCTGGACCTGAGGCCGAGAAGCAGGCAACTGGCCACTCAAACCAGCTAAATGTTGTGAGGGAAGAGCTTGACTGAAAGGTGTATAAGTAGCAGGAAGAGGAACTTGAGGTTGACCAACATGCGCAGTCTGTGTCTGCGAGTATGACACAGGTGCTAGAGGCTGTAGTTGAAAGGAAGGAGGTCGATGCTGAGGTGATTGGAGAGGCTTCCGTAAAGGTGAAATTTGCTGACCAATTATTGCAACTTGTGATGAAGGTTGATTAAATCCCTGCAATAAAACAAACCTAATTCAATCTGGAACACAGACTGTGAAAGCATCAAAAACACATACAATTTTCACAAACCTGTAGTGAAGTAGATGAAGATGAAACTGCAAGGCTAGGAAGAGAGCCATCCGAAGGGCCGCCAAAAGGACCACCCTAGTGTTTTCACCAGCATAGTAAGCAAGAGTTTGCATGTAAAATAAAATTAGAAATACGAAAATTTCCATGCAACATGAAATTGATAATTGAAGACCTTACAAAAGGCCTAGCATAAAAGACCTAACAGGATAAAAATTAAGAAAAGTATGACCACCAATTTATAGCTTTCAGGCTCCAATTGACACAGTACCTGAATGACAGTTAATGTAATTAGGTTATTTACACTTTTATGAAAGAATCTTTGCTTTGATTGAAAGGAAAAACAAATTTGCCGGCTTAACCACAAAAAATAAATATTTAAAAATCAACCTTACAAAATAGTTTCTTACGGTCGATGGATATACTGTTTAAACTACAACAATGACTTCAACATTCCATGCACAAAATATGTTACCACATACCATCAAAGAGGAATATTGCTGATTAACACAGTTTCACTGTAAAAATTAACAATGTGCCATACAACAATTATTCTTACCGGATTTAAAGGTATTGCTAGGTCACCAGACGTAGGAAGCAACTGATTCCCCATACTCCGAACACCAGGATCAGAAGTTGGTCCCACATTCTGTTGATTCATAGGATGCCAAGCAGTATGTGGAACATGATCCCCCATTGCGTCACCAAAGTTGCGTACTGGTCTACAGTGGTTAACATGAAAGCAGAAGTTCAGAAGAAAAAAAAAAAGAGCAGCCAAATGAAATAAGGAGACAGTTAAGCTTTCAAGCACTAGACTTTGCCAGAATATGTTAACAAGGTTGAGGGTACCTAGGCCGTGGTGCTTGGAAACGATTACCAAAACCTGGACCTCCAAATGCAGGAGCACCACCCCTGGAAAGGAAAGTAAGTTAAAAACAGCCCACAGCTAATTCAATCACCGTGCAACATAGGCAAGAGGCCAACAGATGAATCAACAAACAGATACACAATCAACTTTCATCCACAATGGAAGGTAAAATAATGTCCTATAAAAGAAACACCTATAACCACCAAAGGCATGCCCCTTTCCCATTTACATCCCAGTTTTCAAGGTTGCACATAAAGAAACGCATAACATGTCTTAAGGAAAACCTTGAATCTCCAGCTCCTTGCCTACGCCTCTTAGGATCAGCAAAACGGACAGTTAATGGCTGATCACAACCCTAAGAGGTAGATAACAGATAATCAATAGGTACCCTTTGATAATATAATCAGTAAACAGAACATTAAGAAAGAAATAACAATACTTACTCTCATTGTATAAATTCCATTGAGAGCATCTATAGCTGCTAATGCCATTTCTCTATCGGAATATTTAACAAATCCGCATCCTTAAAATGAAAAGAATAAATACTTAGAGGAACGAAAAGAGAAAATGTAATAAAAGTAATTTTACATAAACATCTGAGAACTGAACAGAAATTACGTAAAAGATACATTTTTTGATAATATAATGAAACAAAAGAAACAAAAACAGAAACCATTCATCAAATCTGAGATGGTCATATAAATAGAACTCAAGGACACACCACGGCTCTGCTTTAACTCATCAAGCATGAGGTAAACATCTTCAACTCGACCAAATCGAGAAAAAACCTGCCAAGGAAATAGCAATTAATAGTTTGGCAGAATGTATAATCTACAAAAAGTTTAAACTAAAATAAATTAGTAAATAATTTCAATGTACATTAGTTCTGCATAACAAGAAAAATAGAAAAATTAGTAAATATGTGACAATTGATGTGAAACCACAAAAGGTCAATTAGAAAAAAAGAATCTTCTTTCACACTAGAATAATAAAAGCCACAGAAAAAGACAACATAATTAACCAAACAAAATATTTATATGACATACTTCCTGAACATCCAATTCAGTAGCTTGTTTGTTCAGCGACCCAACAAACAATTTGTACTCAACCGCACCTGTCATTAAGGAAACAAAATCTGTTATGAAGAAAATAGACAATATATATAAGAAGCATAAGCATATATAATGAAGGACAATAGTGCTTTATTCTTCAAATCTGGGCCAACTTAATTAAGCATTTAAATAATTCTCCTACTACTGCTCACACAGGAAACCATACTGTTACTAATTGCATTCTTTCCTATTTAATGTTCATTTTCTTCAATCATTTGGAGTTTCAATTATGAGACATGAATTCAACAATAGACACAAATATGCTTGGACTGCAATACATGAGAGAAATGTGCACAAACACATGTCTAGGCTTTTGAAAAAGTGCTACTTGACGCCTATTTCTGTACCAACAACGGAATACAAGCCCCTCCATTCTGAAATTAAAGGGCATCAGAAAATACAGTAAATAAGGGCATGTAGCATCTACATGCAAAAACTACAAGTATCAGTAAAAGTAAGTGCCATGGGCATGACATCCTTAAGGCCGAACATTAAAAGAGAACATACTGCATCCAACATCCATAAAAAATCTTCTATTGACACATATTCACACATGTAAGTTACAGATCAAGCTTCAAAATCCCACAAATAGGTAAAAAGTACCAAGGCATTCCCGTTCCCCATCAGCATATCTGACTTGGATAGGACCCACTCCCTGTTAATATGTGAATGAGAAAGTAAAACAATTTCAGTTATAAGAGAATGTAAAACCATTTCATTTATATACATAAACAAGAAATTGAAGGGCAAAAGACCCCACCCCAGGCAGAGTATGTTGATTATGTAAGGCTCTAATAGCCCTATCAGCTTCTTCTAAGGTTGCATATTTTATAAAACAACATCCTGCACAACCAGAGTTTTAATTCCGATTTTGGTTAGATCACTTGCACCCCCAGAGATGGTGCAGATAGGCAGGCACATGAATGTCATGGAAACATACTGTTATAGATGCATATGAATGTAACTAGAAAGGAAAAAAAACCCAAAACATCCAATATTAACATAAAAAAATTCATGACTGGAAAACAAGAGTCTTAATATAAACAGATCTATTTTCATCTAGCACAAATAAAACCAAAAAAAAAAAAAAGAAAAGGAATGTCAACCACTATATCAGAATGTTCAAAAGAAAAATATCTTCAACTAAATCATTTGTATCTGGGACAAGGCAGAGTACATGGCACAAATCTCTCAATTTACAGGATACATCCCTGACACATAAATCCTTAACAGAACATAGAAGAACTAGATTATTACGGAAAGAAGGATTATCTGACTGACAGTTCTTTAGAATAAGTATGGTAGTAAATCCCTATGTGCATTCAATAAAATATAATTCATTAAAGACAAGAAAGCAAAGATCAAGCACACTGCAACGCTAGAAAAGTTGTTCTTTTTATAAGTGAACAATATTTATAGATATAGACACCAATCTGAACAATGGGGCATAATTCCTTCCTGCAGTAAATAGCACCATTTTAACAGCCTATTATTGTGACAAGAAATGCTAAAGATCTACATAGAAAAAAGCTTTCAACCATGCAACTAATCAACCAACAGTTTGCTACTCTCAACACAAAGACCCACAAGCACAATCTTGCCAGTTATCAAATTTTAAATCCATGCACTAAATCCAGATAAAACCAAAGAATGAACAGAAATACCCTGTCAGAAAAGTGGGAGGCGAAAAAGAAAGAGGAGAAGCGAAAACAGAAGGAAATGGTTTCAAATAAGCAGGAAGTTGAACAGCATCAATTTGCCATGAAAATAAGCATTATTATGCTTACAAACAGAACCTAGGTGCACATGCAGAAAGGAGTTTATCGAACAATAAAGCAAACCAGCAAGGCAAGTGCCCCGATATCATCTTATATTTCCTCTCTTTTCCTTTTCCCAAAGAGGGAGCCAAACAGACAGACAACAATCAAGTCATACACTCCAAAAAGAACTGCTAGTCATTAACATTACATGTTTGCAACACATAAGAATATTTAAATCTTAACTCTACCTCTCTCCCAATCAAACCCAAATAAATAACACAGAGGCATTAGCACCAGGCACAAGCACACAGAGAAAGTCAAAACTCTATAAAAACAACTATTTGCCACTGACATTAAGAACTCGTGACAATATGCCAAGCTACATTCTTTCTCTCTAGACGACCCATAGCCCCAAATAAGATAAAAAATGTGCAGCGCACAAGCACCAAGCACAACAGACATCTAGGCTTCGGTGACCCTAGAACCAACGAACAAGTATTTTAAGCCTCTCACTCATCAGTTTCTTCCTGCTTCATTTTATTCAAAAAAACTCACCATATCTTTTCTAGCAATCTAGTTAAGTAAATAATATATGATGGCTAAGCACGTGACCAGATAAGAGATCATGAACAGCACTACGCTTACTGCACAAATACGACATCCATCTCATTAACACTATTAACTCATTCTAGAATGGAAGTAACAAATTAACCTAGAGACCATCAGTTGCATACTTGCAGTAGAAATATTCATACCAAACAAAAGGAATTTGGAATTCCAGCATCTCCACACACTTCTCAATAATCAAATTGGTTTATCAAGCATAAAATTCTCATGTGACAAGCACTAGAAATCAAGTGCCATTTTCAATAATTCTACCGAACTTCATTGTTGTATTGCTGCTTTGAAGTTGAAATAAATTAGTAAGGTTAATGCACATATAAACTACAATTATGTAAAATTCCGTCTAATCATACAAAGACAGAATTATTGAGGCACTCACTTCACCAAGCATCTATGAATATATAGACTCAGAGAAAACATCAACTCCTCACCAATATCCCATAAAACAAAAATGAAACTCTGACCAACTCTGACCAAATCTATGAATAATTCCCATGAGAATGGACTGTAGTTCTCTCTCAAGAATGTACAACCACATCTGTCTAGGCTAACCACAACAATTAATAGTAAATCAAGACAAGGTACAAAAATATAAATGGACAGAGAATGACCAAGAAACATAGCTGAAAATAAAATAAAATAAAATAAAATAAAAGTGGAGAATCTTATGACGCATTTCCGTCAAAAGTTATCCTCAATGCTATATTGCAGTGACTAGCGACAAGCAGGAATGAAAATGTTTTACAAAGCCATCTGTAAGGGGGGAACCACAATTTCAGCCAACTATCCTTTACACTTCTAGAATCTGAACCTCCATGCTTGATGACAATACAACCACTTAATTGATTGGTCTGCTAACGTGTAAAATAAGCATAGCTTGGTCATGTAAACAACTATGCTCACAAAAGACCCACCAAATTCATAAGGGATAACATTAGTGCCATGAAAGTAAAAGTTAACAGCTGACATCACCCCCATGCCACAACCAATCCATGAAGTACACCATTAACAAAGGTAAAAAGCACCAACACATCACACAAGTCATTACAGACTCAATTCATCAAGCAAAGAATTATAAAACCATCCTGTAGCATCCATTGTTCAACTGAAGCAACGATTTCCAGGAAACAGTCAAAAGCCCTCAATATTAAACTCAAGGAAATTCATTGCTCCTTGTACATTAAAACTTCCACATATCAAAACAGCATCCAAACCATGAAAAAAAAAAAAGATGAATAAGCTCATCATAAAGATTAAAATCCATCAGCATTCACACTCTCTAGCACATGAGGCAAGAACTACAGAGGCAATCAACACTAAGAAATATAAATAATAAACACCAAGCATCCAACTTCTGTGAGGGATAGGCCTCTACATTTCCAACAAGACATAATAGATAGAATAAAATAAACATCACTGCATTAAAACAATTCAACCAATTATTAAAATCACATACATTTATGGGAATTAAAAAAAAAAAAAAAGAAGTGAGGCTATAAAGCCAGCCTGGAGTATAACCACAAATTTGCTTATAAAACAACCAATGCTATAAACTGCTACACCAGGTTGTAGTCACAAAATACAGCAGCATCACAAACTAATTTTTTGTAGAAAAAAAATCCCAAAGAATTTGCAATATTATAAGTGTATAACTTGATACAAAAACATGAGCCTGCCACCAATATAGACAGTACATCCAACCTATTATACAAAAAGTAATTAAACCAACTACCAAATACACAAAGAGACACCAACCGATTGCCATGCATATATATATCAATCCCACAAAAGTATGATGCTCGCAACGCTTCAAATACTATGAGGCATAGAACCAAAGAACCTTCAACACATAGAACCTAATTACAATCCATATCTGATAAACATCCAACTTTAAATCCATCTCATCAACATAAAACTGGTCCACAGACATTCCAACTCCATCCAGAAATAAGAATTACCAGATTCTCCAAGATAACAATCAACCACAGAAATCCTCCAAATAACAATATGACATGCACCATTCAACAGCAACAAATCATAGGATTTCTTGTTTTTATGTAGTACAACAGTAGCACATCCTGATATATATATATATATATATATATATAAGATACAATAATGCCAATAGACACTCCCATGAAAATTTTTATTGGCTAATGCCCCCACAACTGAATCCATCATTTCAAGAATAGATCTATCCGTGGTACAAGTTCCCTACTTTTCTATACATAAACCAGTTTTTAGCAAATCTACATTTCTCTCCTTGTTTTACAGGAGCAACATTTAAAAAAAAAAGGAGGCAGCAACCAAACCAACAAGCGCGAAACTTGTATCAAAAACAAACCGAGGCGAAGATAGCTTAAGTTTGCTCCTATCAGGTCTCAGCAGACCTGAAAGAAGATAGGTATAATAAACATCTAACAATGAAACAATATTCATACATACCTTGTGGTTGTCCGGTTTTTTTATCTTTGATTAAAGCAACCTCTATCACATTTCCATGTTCTTCAAATAAGTATCGAATCTGCCAAAAGAGGAATAAATGATCATTGTTTAAGAACAAATAGACAAAAGATTACATGATGTTAAGTCTTAAAATGCTATTTATTCAATATATGGAATCGACAACCATCAGATGAAGATAAGTGAATTAAATTACATCTCTGGTAGCAAAAAGAAGAGTAAAAACAAGAGTATGATAGTTTCAAAAGTATGATGCAATAATGAACTGACTTACATCCTCTTCCGTAGCTGTCCATGGTACAGATCCCACAAAAAGTTTGGCAAAATTGCCCCCACCTCCAGTGCCACCGCCACCACCACCAAATCTATCTGGACAAAGAAAAAAATAAAGGATAATCAGTCTATAAGATATGTAAGTAATGGTCAAAAGTTTGTAAAGGAAGATAAAATTCGAATATTAAAAGCAAAGTTACGGCCAATTCAAGACAAAATAATCTGCAGCTGAAACCATCCAAGCAGCCAAGGAACAAAAAAATTGAAGTAAACAATGAAAATTCACCAAAGAGAAGCAAATGCTAAGGAAATCCCCTAAAATTCTTCAAATTTACGAATTATTTAATTAGTGAAAGCAGTAGATAAGTGAAAAATTACAATTGACAAATATATTAAATAACTTTAAACAAAAAAAAAATTGTAAGCAATAAAACTAACCACTATTGGGAGAACCTCCTCCACGGCCAGAGAATGGAAAAGCGCGTTTCTGTCCCGTATGAGTTTGCTGTGGCGGATGTGGTCGATAATTACCCTCAAAACCACCACCCATAGACCGAAACCTTCCCCCTTCACCTCCTCTGCCTGCCGCCGCCACCACCTCCAATTGGCCGAAACCCTCCGCCTCCGCCACCGCTGTTGTGATGCAGAATAATAGGACTATAGAACGGACGATTCCCTCCTCCTCCTCCACCGCCACTGGTAGGGCTACGTCGACGGTGGTGATAGGAATCATGGTTATCAAACTTGTCGTTAAAATTACTATTGTTGTTGTTGTAGCGGTTCATAGGAGGCGCGTCGGAGAAACGCGAGGGGCCTCGAGAGGGACGGTTGTGATTGTTGTCATTGTAGTAAGAACTGTAAGATTCCGGGTAACTGTTATCGTTGTTGTTGTTGCTGTTGCTAAAGCGGTCGCCTCTATGCCTATCCAGCTTTGCTGAGTGTTAGTTGAAAGTTGAAACCCTAAATGTGAATTTTAAAATTTAAAAATAAAATAAAATTAGAGAAAGAGAAATAAGGGAGGGAAGGCAAGCGCAGTTGCTGGGAGAGAAAAAGAAGAAAAAAAAAAGAAAATGACAGAACCCAAGGCAAAGTGCACGAAATTTCGGTTGTAGTTTTGAAGGGGGCAGGCAGGTACCGGGCTCAATGGGTTAGGCTTTACTTTGTACTTCAATTTCGGACTCTTTTGAGCTTTTGGGGCTCCCTATCAGACCTAGTTGACGATGAAACTAAATGAGACAATAATACCGTAATAAGATATAAATATGATATAAAAAAATATGAAGATAATATAATTTAAAAGTTTAGCAATGATTATATATTAGCTTAATAAAATAAAAATATATTTTTTATATTTTCATGTAGATATTAATTATATTATATAATTTTTGTATAATTTATTATACGAATATATAAATTTTAATATTTTACATTATATGAATATATGAATTATCAGATTTATAAGGAATCGAACTCAAATTAACTCTTTAGTAATGACAATAATAGATATTCGTTATTTTTTGGATATTTATATTTAAAATTATTTAATATTTATAATAATACGAATATGTTTAAATTTAATATTATTATTCGAATTCAAATCCATTTGAATAAGTACTATCCATTTAAATATATGAATATATTAAAATATTCATTTATTAAATTTTTTGTCAAAATATAAAATAAATAATAATTTAATTTAAAATTCAAAATCACTTTTAATTATTAACAAATAAATGTTATTTGTTAAGGTTTAAAACTTTCTATAAGTGTAAAATTTTATATATTTTATATATGTAAACGGGTAATAAATTTGGATACATGTTATTATTTATTAAAGCTTAAAATGGATACAAATATTGGACATTCAATAAATACTATCATATCTTATCTAAATCTATTAATTATTCATTTATAGTTATATATATTCAATATAAACAAATCAAATAATGATCGATATCTATTTATTTATTATTCATTGACGTCTCTATAACTCTCTCTTGTCATCAATTTGTATTATATAAAATATTAGATAGTTTATATTATGTTTTATACTAAAATTACGAATTATAATTTATCTTTATATGAAAAATATGAAATAAAATTTTTGGTTTTGTTAAAGTCATATATGATTTTTATTAAAATTTTACGACCTGAAAAATATGAAATAATTTTTTTTTTATTTTTGTTAAACTCGTATATTATTTTTGTTAAAAATTTAATCTATACCACTTTTTTTTTTGTATGGTGTAATCATATCATGATTTAAATTATTAATTTTATAAACCTAATAATTTAAAAAACACGATAATTTTTTTTTGTACGGTGTAATCATATCATTATTTAAATAATCAATTTTATAAACCTAACAATTTAAAAAACAAGATAAATTTTTTTGTATGGTGTAATCATATCATTATTTAAATTATCAAATTTATAAACCTAATAATTTAAAAAACATGATAAATAACATAACATAAAAATGATACAAATAAAATTTATAAAAATAATAAAATTTAAAATTTTAGTAAAAATTATATATAAATTTAATAAAATTAAAAATATACATTTTATATTTTTATATAAAATATGATACAAATATATAATTTATCAATATTTTATTAGACATTAATATATAAATTATCGAATTTATAAGAATCTCTTTGTATATATAATAAAGTTGATAAGACTAAGAATCATCTGTTCATTAATAAAAGTGAGAAGGACTAGGAATCTTTTTCTTATTACGGAAAGTGAGAAATATTTTGAGAATCAATTTTTAAATGTAATAGATGGAGCAATGATGCATGCTTTGACTTAATCGTATCATGATTTAAATTATTAAATTTATAAACTTAACAATTTAAAAAAAATCGATAGATGATATAACATAGAAATAATAAAAAAAATAAAGATGATATGATTTAAAATTTTAATAAAATTTATTATAAATTTAATAAAATAAAAAAAATTATTTCATATTAACACAAATTATAAAATTCAATTTTATACAACATGAAAATATAAATGATCAAATTTATAAAAATATTTTTATATATATAATCAATTTGATAAGACTATGAAATTTTTTTATTAACAAAAGTGAGAAAGACTAGGAATCTTTTTCTTATAACGAAAAGTGAGAAATATTTTGGGAATAAATTCTTAAATGTACTAGATGGAGTAATGACGCATGCTTTGGCCTATTTTAGAGTTCATTGCCGCAAAAAGGCCGAAACCAATCGAATCACACCTAGTTCTCCAGCATATTGAATAATATATTGTGGTGATGCATTCTAGACCCTTTCTCATCCAAGGGCAGAGAGGGGGCAGGCAGAGATTATGGTCTTTTAAAATTTTTTTTTACATCATTTTAAATTAATAATCGAATTTATCAAAATTAATATGTATTTTTCTTTTTCTCGTTTAATTCATTGTTACTTTTTGGTTATTGACTGACTTGGTCTCTGTTTTGTTCTAACTTTTATCTTTTTCTCTTGCAGAGAATTGATTAACAAAGGAGACATGAAAAGGTGTAAAAGATGATAGAAACTGGTCCTATAGTGAAACTATAGAAGATCTATGCTGAAACACTGCACATGTAAGAATAAACCAGTATGAATATAATATTAATTAATGGTGAGTAATTAGTTCGTTTGGTTTGAAAATATTATTAATCAAATTAATTAATTTTTATTTAATAAATAATTAAATCGATCAAAAATATTTAAATAATTAATTATAATCGAATCAATCAAAATCATTTTGGTTAGATCGATTTGATTAAATGATCAAATTTTTATTATTTTTATTTTTATTATAAATAATTATTTAATTACAAATTTAACTCAATAAAATTTAAACTCAATGATCATTTAAATTAAATCACTAAATAATTTAATAATTTTAATATTATTTTACAATAATAAATAAATAAAAATATTCATCTCAATTTTAGAATCCATTCCATATTCCAAGCCAATTAGAACTTTCATAGCCTTTGCTTGAATTGAAGAGAGCGTTACGAATAGTTTTTTATCTTTACTTATTACAAATTTAATTAATTAAATGAATTTAATTATTAATTTTAAGAATAAAAAATGAATCAAATTAATCAATCTAAAAATTTGATTATAATTAAAATAAAATAAATTGAACTAAATGAATTAAATTTATTCAATTTCGATCATGTAATTGATTCAAACCAAAATTTGCTTACTCTTAACATTAATGACCTCAAACTCCACAAAATAGTAGCATGAAAGATTTAAGCCAAGCTCACATTTCAAACCAAAGCTGATCTCCCAAGAGAATAGTAGATGGAAAAACGGTTCAAAGAGGACTTCTTGTGGTTGGTTGAAAGCCAGTGTAAAAAAAAAAAATCTATATATGGCATCCAGCTATTTAATTATATTTCAACAACATAAATCAATATTTCATCATCAAAACCCTTAAAAGTCAACAACCAAATCACCACGCTTAGCAAACAAAATTAACAAAGTATCAAATCATATAAGAAGAAAATTGACAAAGAAATAGTTTATTCAAAGGGTCTTCAAGTTTTTAGTTTAATAGGTTAAAAATATTTAATGAGATATTAATGATTTAATTTCGAATTAAATTTATTTTTTTGTTTGTATTAAAATTTTATCCTCATAATATAATAAATAAATAAATTATTCAAAGAAAAAATATTTGACAAATTTTAATCTTATTATTAGAGTTCACATCAAGTCGAGTTTAGGGTTAGTTTTGTTCGCCTTGAACCCGATTCGACTTTATATGTTATTAAATTCGAGCTCGACCTTACTTGATTTTTTTTTTGTTTTTTCATACTCGAATTTGATCCAGACACGATTCGAAATTGATAAAATATTATTTTTTAAATATCAATATTAAAAAAATTATTATATAAATATATATAATTAAATAATTAATTAAAAATAATTTTGTATATAATATCAGGTCGGATCAGAATTACCCAAAATTCGAACCTGATTTTACTCCAATTATTTTATAATCTTATCTTATTTGACTCGACCTGAAACACAAATTAAAAAAAAAATCAATCTCATAAAATCGAATCGAATCGAAACTCATAGAAAATAAATTAAATTATCGACTCTATTTTATTATTATTTTTTAAAAAAAATTTGATATCAACAATAAAATAATTCATCATGATAATTTCCTAAAAGAAAGTACAGTCATTAGACTAATTTTGTCTTGTACTTATGGAATGTTGTTGGAACGTTGTTTTCATTTTTTTATTTTTATATTTTTTCATCTATAAAATTTTAAACTTCACAAATACAATTAGTGGAATAAAATATACTCATTAGAGTACATTAAAAAAATACAAAATATATAAAATTTTTAATTTTATTTGTAATTTTTAAAAAATTTTAATTTATCCTTAAAAAATTTTTATCTTTTGTTATTTAGGTGGCTAAAAAAAATATTATGCATATAAATTTTTGAAACCTACAACCTATAAATATTAACTCTAATAATTTGTCATTTGATCCAAATATCAATTAAAAATTTTATTTGTAAAATTAAAAATTTTATCATAATATATATAAAATTTTATTTGTTAATTTTCCTTTAACAATGTTTATGATTGGACAGTCCATTTTAAATTCGGAAACATTTAATTTTTAATATTCGTTTTTATAGGAATTGGGAATGTCAACCACTTTATACGTGAAAACAATTAATGCTTCATTTGGTTTCAATTGCATCTTGAGTGCATTGCAATTGTCAAAAAAGTTTGTGTCCACCAATGGTTTGGATATCCAAGTAGAACACGTTTGGCTGCTTTTTCTAATCGATGATTTTAGTTTTAGTGAGCAAATGCAGGTTTTCATCTTTTTTTTTTTTTTTTTTTCTTTATCGTTCATTTTATATTACAAAAGTAAAAATATCCTTATAATTTAAAATTTTTATTTAAACATTATAAAATAATTTTATTAATTTATTATAATAAATTAATTTTAATTATTATAAGATAAATTAATAAGCAAAAAAATTATAACTAATTTTATAAATATTAAATAATTTAAAATTTTTATTAATATAATTTTACTTCAATATTTTTAATGATTTTTTCATTATAATTCATTTCATTATTATCATTAATTTTCATTTAAACACATATTTTATTATTAGTTTTAATTTTATTGTTACAATATTTAATCTTATTTTTATTAATATTTTTAATTTCTTCAAAATAAATCTCACTTTTCGTTCAAATACATCCTAAGATTATTCGAAAAAATAAGCTTGTAATTATATCTCTAATAATCATTTTTACCTTTAGCGGTTTCGCCGTAACTACGAATCCGAAATTGCATCCCCACCACTTTCCACGCTCGAGTTTATCCGCATCGCTATCTGTATATTTTTTTAAAATACTTATCCAAATCCATTTTTCTTTAATTTCTTTTGTTGAATTTTATATGTGCCACGTAACATGAAAAATGCAACGGCCAATTCGATAAAAGAGGTTAAAAAGTATGGCTTTAAAAATTTTGACAAAGCAAAAGCAGAAACAAAATATTCTATTCAACCACAAAAATAGGTAAATTATTTTACTACTATATAAAATAAAAAGAAAACTGTTAAAGAGGCACAGTCCTTCACGGTTTGTTCTGTTTCGGTTTGATTTGTTTGGAGTGGAGGAGCTTCACAATTTGTTCTGTTTCGGTTTGATTGATTTGGAGTGGAAGAGCGTAGAGGGATCAATCACTCAAAAACAAGAAAACTGCTGCGGTGATCGAAAGAGAGAGCAATGGCGAGGCACGAAGAGGTTCCGATTCCGATTTACTCTTCGCTTGAACCGGTGTACGGTGAAGGATCTCAGCTTGAAGAAGCTCAGCTTCGATTCGATAAATTGAAGTCCAAGTTTCTTGAAGTCTTCGGTCACTCTCCCGATGTATTCGCTCGATCTCCAGGTATGTTTTTCTCTGTTTGTTGTTTGTTTAGCTTAACAATAGGCGAGAAACGAACTTTTTAATTAAATCTCTCATTGATTTAATTTTAGCCTTTTTTTTTTCAGATTTTTTTTTTGTTTTTTGCATGTTTAGAAAAAATGTTAAATTCGAACTAGACTTTAGAGAATTTTCTGATTGGTTGCTGAGAAACATTGTGAGAAAAATAGACTGTGTTGAGTGTTGACTAATCAAAACAAGTAATTAAAACGGAAAAAAAGACAGCGTTTACTTTCTCTTTCTAGAGGTCTTTGTGGTTTGGCATTTTTAATTGTGAACATTGGTGATTCTTGATTACGTTGATTTAATGGCTATTTATGTGCAGGGAGAGTGAACTTGATTGGAGAACATATTGACTATGAAGGATACTCAGTGTTGCCGATGGCAATCCGGCAAGACACAATCGTGGCTATCCGAAAGCACGATGAAGGGGAGGCTGAAAAGCTTCTCCGAATTGCCAATGTCAATGATAAGTACACTATCTGTACTTATCCTGCTGATCCTAACCAGGTTTATGACTTTCCTTTGTTTATCAATGTGTTAGCCTAGCGGTTATCTTCCATTTCTAGTTAATTGAGTTGCTTATGTAACTTGCCAAATGTTTCTTTGGCAGTTTCTGTATCTAGCTTCCATTTCCTGGTTGCATTAGTTCCTGCAACATGCAAAAATGCTTCTTTCTTTTTCTATGGGTCTGTTGTCTTAAGGATTGCTTTGAATTTGAGTCAAAATACCTGACATTGTTTATTGTGCAGGAAATTGACTTGAAGAATCATAGATGGGGCCACTACTTCATTTGTGGGTGAGATATTGAATTCTTTTGCTCCCTATATCTGCTTTCTAATTTGAAGTTGCAGTTAGTACAAACTATTGGTATTTTTATCCTTTTCAACAAATATGCAAGTTCTCTTTAAAGCGGCATAGATGTTGACCCTCAAAATGGTGGTGCTATTATTGTCCATGATCTCCAGGTATAAAGGTTATTTCGAATATGCCAAGTCAAAAGGAGTGGATGTTGGTGTGCCAGTTGGTCTTGATGTTCTTATTGATGGAACAGTTCCTACTGGTATTCTTTTACATCACTTGCATGTAGGCTAAGACTTAGATGCTAATTGAATAAAAGTTTTGCTTCATAGGAAGGCAGTTGTTTCTTTTATGGGACAAATTGACTCTTATCTTACATTTTTATTCTAGGTTCTGGTCTATCAAGCTCTGCAGCTTTTGTTTGCTCATCTACAATCGCTATTATGGGTGCTTTTGGTGTTAACTTCCCAAAGGTATGCTATCTTCACTTTTTTAATCACAAGTCAAATTCTGAAATTGTAACACCTGTTCATTTAACAGAAAGAAATTGCCCAAGTTACATGTGATTGTGAACGGCACATTGGAACACAATCTGGTGGGATGGACCAGGTTACACTTTTTGCTACCTACTTATGATTTTATTTGATTTTCCTGAGTGTGGTGATGTTTAACATTCTACCAAGTTATATTTTGATTTAAATCTAATTTGTGATTATTGAAAATTTGTCTGTCACTTGTTACCTTGTTTTATTATGACAGGCGATCTCCGTAATGGCCAAAACTGGGTTTGCTGAGCTAATAGATTTCAATCCTATTCGTGCAACTGATGTACAGCTCCCTGTTGGGGGAACATTTGTGATAGCCCATTCATTGGCAGAATCTCAAAAAGCTGTTACAGCTGCTACAAATTATAATAACAGAGTTGTTGAATGTCGATTGGCTGCTGTAAGTCATATTTGTGTTTGTTGGCTGTGAGAGAGAGAGAGGAGGATGAGGGAAAAGTGAGGGAGGCAAGGGGACGGAATTGAGGGCCTCTTGTATCATGGGCATTTTTACTATCTTTGTTTTGGTGGTACTCACAATGTGCATTCTTTTTCTGTCTCTTCAAAATTTCAGATCGTGCTTGGAATAAAGCTTGGAATGAAACCACAAGAGGCAATAAACAAAGTCAAAACTCTGTCTGATGTTGAAGGGTTATGTGTTCAATTTGCCAGCGATAGTGGTTCTAATGATCCTGTTCTTGCTGTCAAGGTTTCTATCATTGAATTTTCTGCCTCCATGATATTATGATGTTTATTTTTTGTTTAATGTTATAAATCTATGTCTTCTATTATGTCAAACTATAATTTTACCTTTTTTCTGCAGGAATTTTTAAAGGAGGAGCCATATACAGCTGAAGAAATAGAGAAAATCACTGAGGGGAAGCTTCCATCAATCTTGGGTGATAACCCAACCTCTTTGGATGTGTTAAAAGCAGCCAAGCACTTCAAGTTGCATCAGGTACTTTTCTTTTGGTTGAAACTGAATAGAAATTTATTTTGAATAAATATCAAAATTAATAATGATTTATGTTTTTTTGGATATTGCTCATAGTTTTATTCCATTTTATTTACTATGTTTATTTTGTAAGATCAGTAGCATTTTTCAAGCTGCTTTGAGAAACACAGAAAGATAATTGCCTTTTTTATTCTTGGAGCCTATGTCTCCACATTTTCCTTAGAGTGTAGTGTATTATGGTGGGTACTTACTCACGTTACACTCCCTTTACTATTGATTTCCTTACTAGGACTAGTACCAATAATCCTTTGAATTGGGCCAGGCCTTTGAATAATTTTTGCACTTTTTAAACTCTCATAATTAGCAAGTAATATTTTGATTTCTTGCTTTATGTTATGGTGTATCATTTATCACTTTATCCTAATTTCCAGAGAGCTGCTCACGTGTACTCTGAAGCAAAGCGGGTTCATGCGTTTAAGGATACTGTGGCATCAAGCTTAAGGTGACTTTTAATATTTGATAATTATCTATGGTCTTTCACAAGTTATAAAATTTTTAAGGGATACTAGTTGAAATTTCCCTACGGTGTTTGTTGACTGTTGCAATAGAGCTATATTCATGCACCCGAAGATTGATTGGAGTTCTTGTGCAACTGTTGAATATATACGATTGTTCTCAAAGGCTGACAATTTATCTATCTTTCTGCATTGAAAATTGATATCTGAATTGTTCTGTCTGAAAACTAAACTTGTTTTAATACTTGATGGTTAATAGTTATATAATTCATTGTGTAGTGAGGAGGAAAAGCTGAAGAAGCTTGGCGATCTAATGAATGAAAGCCACTACAGCTGTAGTGTTCTCTATGAATGCAGGTAAATTATCAGAATGTGCATAGTCTGTCAAACTGCGCTCTTAGATCATAACTGCAATCTCATTAAAAACATGATTTGCCACCCCTTTTATCGTTTACATTGAAGCCGAGTGGAGCCTTTTCTCATTCATGATAAAAGTTGTTGGCTCATAGTACTCTTTCCTAGTCTCCTTTGTTTTTGTACTGTCCCACACTTTGACTTGACTTTTGGTCTTGCAAAGCAATAATTACTAGAGAACTTTATTGACTAATACTGTTACATCATTTGTGCGTGATTACATCAAAACTGGCACCGATATTTGAAGTTAATGCATGTTGCTTTCGATTTCGGTTTTTTTAATCAATGTTTTTAAATTATGGAGGAGATGTTGTGTTAGCTACCATCACTTATCATTCCTTGTTTCTATAAGTAGCTGCCCAGAGTTGGAGGAACTGGTAAAAGTCTGCCGAGATAACGGTGCTCTAGGAGCGAGGCTTACCGGAGCTGGATGGGGTGGTTGTGCAGTGGCCCTAGTAAAAGAGAGTATCGTACCCCAGTTCATCCTCAATTTGAAGGTATAACCTTATCGGCCCTAACTTTTACTCGCGTTATAAAGGCACAGAAGCAAGCATTAACATTTTGGTTCTGTATCAGGAACAATTCTACCAATCTAGGATTGACACAGGCGTGATCAACAAGAATGACCTTGGTCTCTATGTTTTTGCTTCAAAGCCGTCAAGTGGTGCCGCTATTCTTAAATTTTAGTCTGTTTTTTAACTTAGAAACATTTTCAAACTTTACATTTGAAGAGACCATATGACGCGTCTTATGTCTACCTCCAATCGAATAAAATTTGATTGCCTCAACTGGATGTTGCTGATAAAAGTCATAAAAACCCTTGGAGCTCAAGGAACCACAAATTTCAGTAAAGTTTGATTGTTTTGTCTATGCTTTTGGACAATAAGCAAACTCGATTCGACCTCCTGTCTCTAAATGGATTTGAGATGGACTGCATGTAGAAATAGAGATTAATTCAGTTGAGTCATGAGTTAATATAATAAAAAGATCAAGTTCAAACTAGAGTTGAAATTCGATGTTTGAGTTTAACGTGAGTTTGATCAAATTTTAAAATTCAAATTTAAGCTAGATTTGAATAAAAATTAATTATTTGAATTTACTTAATTAGAATCGTTTATCAAATAAAAAAATAAATTTGATTTTTTTTTCAATTTTAAGTGTGTGCTCAAAATTAAGTTTGAATTTATATATATATATATATATAAAAGGTAAAATAATAAAAAATATATATTAAAATATAAAATTTAATTAAATTCATAAATTATTCGAATTAAATATTAAAAAAAATTAATTTTTAAATTCAATTATTTATGTTTGAATTCAAATTCAAATATATATATTATATAAATAAAATAAAAATTTTAATTAAAATATATATTAAAATATTAAAATTCAATTGGATTCATAAATTATTTAAATCGAATATTAAAAAATTTAAATTTAACTCATTCAATAAATTAAATTGTTTAAGTTTAAATTCAAACTCGATTTAATAATGATATTAAATTTAATTCAAATTTTATTTAAATCAAATTCAAATAATTTATATAGTGATATATTATTTACATCTTTGCGTAAAAAATCTTTTCTTTCTTGTCTTCATTCTTTTTTTTTTCCCTCCAAATCAATGGAGGATTATGCCCCAGTTACAGTTGATTGAAAACTTTCTCCCACGCAAAACAAAATTTGGGTAGTGGGGCTTTTGAGTGTTTTGATTGAACTGGTGGCAAGACCATCATTCGCACGCTGACACGCAGCCAGGAACCCATTCGGCAAAGGTGCTGCTGGTGCTGGGTGTTGACTGTGTGAACTTGAAAAAATGGTAGAGGCTCCACCGATGAAGGGCCATGGTGACCCGAGCTCGGTACTTGGGCTGATCAGTCCAAAACGTCGCGTTTGTACGTAAAATAAATTACTAAAAGTTAGGTTAGCTGCTCCTGTTTATGATGGGCCATACTGGATTTAAAAGATCCAAGCCAACGTGCTCTTGCACGATTAAAATTATCCCAACCTCCTGCCCCGAAGTTGATGTGAACCCCCATTTAATTTGGCCTTACATTTTTTTTTTTTGAATAAATTCTACTAATATTTTCTACCAATCTTTCTTGCCTTTAATGTGAACTAGTGTGACTTTTGAATTCTATATTATTACTTTCAAAAAATTTTGATTGTATATAAATTTTTAATTAATGCATTTATTTTATATAAAATATTAAAATTCGTGTATTTAAATTATATTTTTTATTATATATAAACAGTATATATTAATTTTTTATGAATAAATTAAAATTATTAAAATTTGGGAGACCCCTTTTTATTAAAACAGTGACAGAGTATTCCCATTCTGGTCCAGCTAGAGTTGAGCTCAACTATGAGCCATTTTTGTCCCTACCATTATAACTAAAGCCCAGACTCTTCACTTCCGCATCTGGCTCATGACCCTGAGCGGAGTGAGTCTTCTTGGGGCTGAAAGAAAAAATAAAAAAAAAGAAGAAAAAAATAGAAAAAATAACAAGCTTTGATGGTAACAAAAGAGAAATAGGAGGAAAACAAAGGGGACTGTGCCATCTGTCGGTCCTGTTTCATTAACGGTTTATAAAACCAAACCAAACCAGAGCCAACGAAATTAAAAAAAATAAAAAATAAAAAAAGGAAAACAATGGAAGTAGCTTTTTCTACGTTTGATTTTTAAAGGAACAAGTTTCGAGTTTGTTACATTTTTAAACAGTTTCTTGTCTGTTCAATTTCCACTTATATGGTACTTTTAAAGTTCCCTCCTCACCTTGTCTCTCTCCCCCTAAAATCACTCTTTCTCTCTCTTTGTATCCGAAGCTGTTAAACTTCTACGTTGGCTACATTTGTCAATCTATTTGCATATATATTATGAGTTTTTGTAGATGAATTACGCAAAGCCCATCCCTTGTTTCAAGCTTCTTTTGTGGGCTTTCTCCGTGGCATCGGATCCGGGATCCTCTTGCTTCCTTTTCAAGGTATTTCAGCTTTTTTCTTTATTGGATATTGATGAATGTGGGGCTTTGATTGGTATATTTTCTGGGTTTGAATGGTTTTTTATTTATGTTGCTTTTGTACGAACCAAAGCTTTGCCTTCTTGCTCTGTTTCCAAAGCTTTTGATTCCTTTTTTTTTTTTTTTTTAAATTATTTCAAGCTTGGATTGGTGTTTTCTGGGCATTTAAGGATTTTATGATTGAAATTTTAATGTTGTGCTGATGGATACAGGGTCTGCTTATTGGGATTATTAACCGGAGGTTTGATATATTAAGGAGGTTCTGGCTAATAAGCCTAATAGAAAAGGAAAAGAGAAATATCGTTGCTTTTTTATTGCATGATGAACACAGGCGTATATACTAACTTTATGCATCTGTGGGAGGCAATTTTTGTAATGGGATGATTCTTGGTATTTCCAAAGGTTGGTGCTTTGATCATTGGGAGAAGCTAATCAAATAAAACAGATTGAGATTGTGGTGGTTTGTTGTGATGGATTGGATGGCTCCTAGGGATAAAGATTTAGAACTTCACCTTGAAAATGGAGTAACTGTTAGTGAAGAAGAAGATTATAGCAGAAGCCATGTTTTAGGCCTTAAAAAGAAGGCACTATTGCTGCTTGCTAAGGTTAAAGGCAGTTTTTCTGAGGGATCAGATGATAGAGTATCTTTGTCTGGTGATGATTCAAATTCTGGTTGGCTTTATGTGGAGAATGTGCAGGCAGAGACAAGCTTGAATATTGAGGGAGAGGACTGTAAAGATGCTAAGGAGAATAAATTAGTGAAGGAGAAACGTAAAAGTTTGAGTAATAAAAAACCTCCTAAACCTCCCAGACCTCCAAGAGCTCCATCATTAGATGCCGCTGACCAGAAGTTAATCAGGGAGTTAGCAGAACTTGCCAGATTAAAGCGCGCAAGAATTGAGCGGATGAAAGCCTTGAAGAAGATGAAGGCTGCTAAGGGAACATCTTCTAACAGTAACATGTTTGCCATGGTGTTTACAGTTATTTTTTGTCTTGTCATAATCTTTCAAGGTGGTATTTCCTTATTGGATTTTTTATTCACTATGTTGCAGTTTGTGCTACTTTAACTGTATAAATTCTTGGCTTGCCTGGTTTAAAAAGTGGATTATGCATTATTTATGGTGTTCTGGATTTATTAATGTTTTAGCACCATACTTGATTTTTGCCCTTTTGATGGTTTCTGGCTTCATTTCTTTGGAATTTGATTTTTCAGGATACTTTGTTTTTGCTAATTACTATGGTGTTTTCAATACCTTCAATAATGATAGGTCTTGAGCCAGTTGAATTATTTATGCAAATTAGTATTAAGAGTGATCATTGACTTTTGTTTCCAAGCTCTGAATATGGACTAATGTTCGTTTGCTCTTTTATGCAGGAATGCCATCCAGAGGCACACCGACAAGTATCCAAGGATCTCCAGTGCCAGCAGGAGCAGTGGAGGGAGGTCTAATTTCAGTTCAGTTCTCTGGGAATCCATCTGCAAGCATTCGAAATCGACCTGATTCTAGATCTCCCTAGTATGTAACAGTTATAGCAGCAAAACAACTCTATATTGCATTTCAATATGTTGTTAGTTCTTAAAGTTTTTAAGAATCAAGATAACAGAAGCATGGTAGTCTTGTGAAAATATTTTCACATCTGATTTCTCTTCTGCAGTTTAGTGGCGCAGGTTGCAGGTTTAGATGCTAAGGAAAAGGTGAGAAATATTGTTTGATGGCAAGAGTTCTATTTGTGGCTATATATACAAATCGATCCTGTTCCCATCAAAGCCATTTCGCTGGATGATGTTTTGTATTCACAGCCTTCAAATCTCCGGCGTTCAATTTTTCTGGTAATTTATCCCTTGTATGCTACTTGAAGTGGGGGGTTGAGTTAAATTACCACCTAAATTATTGGTGCCCTCTGGCCATGTTTCTCAACAATTAGCCTGCACAACAACTTACCTGGTCAGATTGTGTTGTGACTTGTGGGATTATGTGTATTCTCTATAAATATCTCATTATGAAACTCAGATCGGCAAAATTTATGAAACTATTTTTCTTTTCCTGATAAATGTTCATTAAAATATGCTGTGCCTGTACTAAATCCTAGAGTTACGAAAACTCTGATGTTAAAAAGAGAGCATAGTGCCGGAGGATCTGACGCGAACTTGTTTGGGATCAACACTCTAGTTGACTTGTGAGTCTGAAATTTATCTGTTTCGGGTCTTGACTCGTGGCTCTGGAGAGGAGAGTTCCTCTTTCGGGTATTTGTTGTTCTTGTCTCTTAACAAACCTATTCACAGTAATGTTTCTTTATCCTTTATCCTTTAGGGTCTCGGATGATGCAATTGCTTATCCTTTCTTGTTTACCAAATATAATCTTAGAGCAAGTCTGGTGAATGTTTCAACCATGAAGAGTGGTATTTGAATTATCGAGCTAAAAGCTTATGTCTGAATGCTGCTTTTTGTTGCTGCCTCTTGCTATATGGCTGGTCTCTTACAACTGAAGTAGAGTTTTCCGAATCATGCTTTTTTACTCACAGCCTGCTGTTTGCGACCAATGCAGATGTTTTTCTGATTGAAGATCACATGTTGTGTTTTATTTCTCAAAATTTTAAGCAGAATTAATGGTGTGAACTGTGAAGTGGCCTGTGAAATCCAGCTTGGGTCGTGAATCCATATGTCATGTGGATTCGCGTGGACTAGTTTTAGTTTGAGTCATCTCTCCAAATCTTTTGAAAGGGTAAGGGGTGAATGCACACTGGTTCGAATCTCCTAATGGTCTCTCGTTGGTAGGCAATCTGTAAGTCCAAAAAATCCGTAGGTAAAAGTGCAATAGATCCATAAATCCCAATTAGGCAATTAGGTTGACAGTTTGTCTTAAATTTTTCTCGACCAAAAAAAAAAAGAAAGAAAGCATCACTCATAATTGCCATTCCAACCAGAGAAAGCATTAGATTTGGCATTGATTCCAATCATGCTCTGGAGTCAAAGGATTTGGAAGGCCAAAGAAGTTAAAAATAAATGAACAAAAACACCTTACATGACCAAATATGATTATAATCACAATTTGCATTTTAAAAACTACAAGAGCATTGAGTCCCATCCCAAGCCATTGCAGCCTATGCAAAGCCCATAAAATGATGAAAGGAAAAGGAAGTAAGCAATGAAGACAAAGAAAGATATGCTATTTGTATGGTTGAAAGTTGAAACTAGAAGCATAATTGAATCGAGTTGAATCAATATAAATTGATTAGTCAGAAGTTGAACTTCGAATTTAATTGAAAATGTTTTAATTTTCAAGCTCCCTTAATTAAATTTATTTAATAAAAATGAGCTTGATTTTTTTTGTTAGATTTTAAATTTAATTATGTGTTTGAATGTATTTAAACTCGAATTGATATATACTACATGTAAGAGTAAAACAATAATTTTTTAATTAAAATAATAAAATATATTAAAATTTAATAATTCGATTAGACTTGTAAATTATTTAAATTAAACATTTGGATCTCAAATTTGATTTACTCGATAAATCAAATTATTTCATCTTAAACTTGATTCAAAAATAATTAAATTAAAATTTAATTTTATCCTAATCAAATTCAAATAATTTATAAATATTAATATATCATTTACCTCCTTACTTAAAACTACAATTGGAAGAACACAAAACTAAAGGCAGGGTTCGATCAACCATGCATTTGATGAATGCCACTTTCAAAACCTTTTTTCCTCTTTACGGCCATGCGATAATCGATTGCCCTCGTACTTGGCCATCATAATTTCTCTCCAATAATTGATATGCTTGAAGATTTTAAACCAAGTTGAGATGAAGAATGTGATCACTTTTTAACTAAATAAATTAATATTATTAGCTTCTGACAATTTGGACTGATTCAATTTCTGACAAGAAATTATAGTATTCTCCAATGGCAATAGTCCATGCAACTTGATAGAAACTTCTACAGCATTGAAATATTGCAAAAAAGACAATAACCCAGACCGTCTTTTCATCCCCTCAACAGTTTCTCATGGATGAAATGTTTGACAAAGACATTAGCTCTCATCTCAATCCAGGGAAAAGTCAAGAACAATGAAAGAAGAACAGGGGTTGGGAATTCTAACTATGTGATTTCAGATTAAAATTGCTAATTACTTACCGCGAAACTTAAGCCGATGGCTTTACTAAAAATTTTGGTGTTGAAGAATCAAAGCGTACAGCCACAGAAAAGGAAGAAGAAACAGAGCATGGCAAATAAAGCTAAGGATTCCAAAACCATGACAAAAGTCCAGAAAACATCATCCAGGATGGAAAAACCCAGCCACCTGAAACTCTGCAAGCTCCAACCACTGGTCAAATACGACAAGTTGAAGTCCGGCCAACGGAAAACCGACGTTGGGAAAGAGAATTCGAAGTCCGGCCAGCGGAAAACTGACAGGGACCACATGCGGCACATCTGCCTCTGTTTTGCTTCCGGAAGCCTCCAAGGGGACTCTTGTTGCTTAACCATAAAGTTGGATTTAAGACAATTATTGGTGGGATATTTTCCATTTACATACATACATACATATATATATATATATATTTATATATATTCGATTTTATATATAATAATAAAATTACGTAGTAAAAAGGTTTATATAAATTTGCTACGCTTCATTCATCAAATTTCATTAAATATGGTGATTGCGAGTCCCTAATAAATTTATATATCGTATTGGATAAGCTTTTTACATCATGAAATTTAGGTATATGTATTATGATTTATATAAAATTTTGTATTAATTTAAATCAGTCGATTTTAAATTTTTTTCGTGTTTTGCGTGCGTGTAAGATCAGTTGTCTGAATTAATTGAGTATTTAATATTGCTTTAAGCCGATGATGTGATTAAAATTAATTGAATATTAATTCATATAGTATATCTTGATTATTGATTATAATTTTAAAAATTATGGATTTATTAAAATTTAAATGTGTAATATTTTTTAAAATAATTTTTTTAAAGAAGGATGCATGCGTGCAAAGTGAAATTAATTTTCCTAAAAACAAAATTTTAAGGAATTTTTTTTATTTTACGTGGCTTAAGATTAGAGCATGACAACGCAAAAAGAAAATTTGGGCCTTTAAGTGAACATTTCCACAGTAAAGGCTCGGCCTTTGATGGATTTAAATTTAATGGGACAGCGATGGAAAATTTTAGCCCTAGATTCCCCCAACTTGTTCCTCGCACGTGACAAGCAGCTGATGAGGAAAAGCGGTAAAGGCGCGCCGCAATGATCCAGTTACCACAAAAGTTACATATTCTCTCATTTAGACCGTTCGATCGCTTTCCACGTCAGCAATCCGCATGAATCCTCTTTTCAACGGCTGAGATCACAGTTGCAGAAGCTACTGGTCGAGAGCGCAAACAAGCTTCCTTTCTCTCTCTCTCTTCTCCCTGCTCACTCTCTCTCTTTCTTTCTCCCAAATTTCTGATTTTAATTCTGATTTTTTTTTTCTAAAGATGAAGTTGATGGAAGAAGAGAGGGAATTTGAAGAGGAAAAGGAAATTAACGTTATGAAAAAGGAAGAAGCGGACGGTGAAGATGAAAGTGAAGTAGAAGGCGGCGAAGAGGACGACGATGAAGATGACAACGGTGAAGATGACGACGACGATGAAGACGGAGAAGAAGAGGATGATGATGATGATGATGATGAAGTGCAGGTTATTCCCTCTTCCGATGGTCCTCCGGTGCAGTCAGTCGATGACGACGAGGATGATGAAGACGACGAGGACGACGGTGAAGGCGACGGCGAAGATGGTGACGATGACGACGACGACGACGACAGCGATGACGATGAGGAAGAAGAAGAGGAGGTAAATTCTTTTAATCTATTTTGATCCCAGTTAGTCGTTGTGATTATTTCAAAATCTTGTATTTTCAAGGCTTTTCAGCTGAAACTGTTCAGATCCGGTGTTTTTCTTACTTAATTGCTTCTTAATCATTTGATTCTTTCACCAATCTGACGTTAAAGCCTCAAATCTTGAGAGTTGTTTTCGTGATTATTAAAAAATCAAGCTGCTCTATCAACACAACTTCACAAATCCAAGAACATTTACTATTGATTTTGCTCAGCTACTAAGGCTGATAGCCGATTTCACAATCCAAAATCAACAGTCGCTCCGTCGTGCTTGGATAATTTAAAGCTTTTCACTTGCGAACATGTTTGTTGGATTCATGGCGTTACACAGTACAAAATACAACATTTTTTTTTTAAATTGTATAAAAGAATCGTTTTTATTTGTTGAGCGCAACTTTTAACTAGTTCCATGTTTGGCAACTAGGAAAATCTGTGGAAAATGGGTTTCTTAATTTTCTTTTTGTCAATTGTAGGAGGATATGGGAACAGAATACCTTGTACGGCCTGTAGGTCCTGCTGAAGATAAGGAAGATGCTAGTGATTTCGAACCAGAAGAAAATGGTGAGGAAGAGGATGAAAATGAAGATGAAGATGAGGATGGTGGAAAGATGGAAGCCCCACCTAAGAGAAAGAGGTCGGACAAAGATGATTCTGATTGTGATGATGATGATGGAGGAGAGGATGATGAGAGACCCGCCAAGCGATAAAACTGTCCCCTTGGATTTAGGACAAATCAGTGACCCATTGCCATATAGGTTAATCTTTCTCTCTCAAAAGCCATCTCTCTTTCTTCCTGTAAAGAATGATAGTATCATCATGGTTCAGTTTTATTAGGGTTTACATGTTCAATCTGGTAATCATAGAAACAGTTGGTTTAGAATTTGTGTAATTTTATGATGTTAGATTCAATTGTAGACTTTGAGAATTCCCCACATTTTCAAGATGATAACATGCTTTTTTCTGGTCAGGTTTCTTAAAAATTTTCATGTGCTGAATGATGATTGGATATCTTACGATTTTTGCATGATCAGCTTATGATGATGATTATGGTATCTTGTTGCAATTTTGAATTGATCAAATTGGCAATTGGTTGGAGGGCCTGTTGAGCTTTTAAGATCATACAAGTCTGATATGATTCTGGTTCAACTTGGCTCGTGGGCCTTGAACAGGTCACTGCCAACTGCGAACCCAATCTCTGATCTCTGTGTTCGGGTCAGATTGGATGATATGGTAAACCAGGATGGAAGCCCAGAACCACGGAGCTTCTAAAAACTAGATTTGGCAAACGATTAATATTTTTTTAGGACAAGCATTTGAATCAGACAACAAAAATCGACCCTTTTGGCTTTCACACCACATTTCCTGACCTCAAAATTGGAAAGCAACATCGGAACTTATAAGTTTACTTTTCAACAAAATTTGAAACCTCCAATGGGAGGGTTAACTCCAAAAGAAAAAAGTGAGTTGCCACCAGAGTGATCTTCTTCTTCTTCCTCTAACCAATACCTCTCTAAAATCTTCACTGCCTTCTCGTAGATCTCATTGTTGTCATGGCTCTGCAGGTTCTCAATTTTGTTCAAACAATCACATTCTTCAATAATTTCAGTATAGATATTTACCACACTCTTGCCTGATTCTTTATCTGCCTCACCGATCTTTAGAATATTATCTAGACCCTCAAGGCACACTGTCACAATCCTCGGATCAGGGCAGACTAGTAGATCACATAGTGGCTTGATACAACCTTGTTTCACCAAGTATCTGTGAAAAACAACAGTCAAACAACTTTGTTAATGGGAATTAAAGACATCGATTTCATGACAAAGAATAGGCATCTTCAAGTGAAGAGGGAAGAGAGAGAAGCAAAACATATTGAATCTGCTCTTGGGACCCTATGGAGGTAGCATTGGAAATAGCCCATGCAGCCTCTTTCTTGATTTCAAATTCGGCATGTTGAAGCAGGTGAACAAGAGGACTAAATATGTTTGCTTCAATAACAGCCTATTGCAAAACAATGATGTATTTCATTAGATCTTGGCAATTATTTAGTTTATAGTAATTCAATGGCAGACACAAATACTTCCTGCATTTTAACCTGTATTTGACTTCTATTTCCAGCAGTGATATTTGAAATTGTCCAACAGGCCTCTTTCTTGATACTCTTTTTGTAGTTCTGGGCGAGAAATTTGTACAGGCAGGGGAGACTTTGGCTGTCTATTGCAACCTGAAAACACACTCACAAGTCAATCACTGTCATGATCTAGAAAATATGAAAAATATTTCAAATTTTGTTGTGTTGAATTGTTGATCATACATGCACAATAAATACCTGAGTCTGAGAATCATCACCGGTAACAATGTTCCCTATAGTCCGGAGTGCAGGGACAAGCACAGTTTGTGAGGGATGACTGAGAACAATAACCAAACAAAAAATAAGAGAAATTTTAAACTGAAAGATGAAACATAAACATCGTATAACCACAAGACATCTTACTGAAGAAGCTCCGCAAGTCGTGGACAAATGCCTGCTTCGATCACAGCCTGAATCTCATCATTTGTACCATTGGAAAGATAAGATAAGGCCCAGCAAGCATCGGTCAGAATTTCTTCGTCAGTCAATTGGATCAGGTGCTTCAAGGCTTGCAAGGCAGGCTTAACCTTAAACAACAAGAAAACCACGCATGTTCTGTAAGTGACAGCCACAAACTTTGCTTCACCCTCCCTCCACTCCACCAGACACACATAGAACAAAGCCAGAGTGGGGGATGGGGGATTCTGAAAAATAACAATTCGTAGATCCTGCCTACCTGACCAAAGGGCGCTGGCGGCTTGCCTCTGCAGAAGTTTAATAAAGCCCAAGTGGCATTCCTTAGCAGAGATAATTCAGAATGTTCATTCAATTGTGCCAGTAATGGAATCAGTCCACCGTGACTAAGAACAATATCTCTAGACTTTGGTGAATCACCAGCAATATTACCCAATGCCCAAACAGCCTGGTAGTCCACAGGGAAGTCAGAGGGGAAAAAACAGAAGAAAATATGCATGATTGAACAGATATGTAGCATATATCAAGACTAAAATGAAAGTGACCTGCTCTCGAATATCAGCAATTGAAGAGCGAAGAAGTTGTACAAATTTGGGTACAGCACCATGTTCAATAACAACATGCGTGTGCTCAGATGTACCAGATGCAATATTAGTCAATGCCCATGCTGCCTCAAACTGAAGATGAAATTCAAGCCCAAATGATTCGGTGAAGAAACTCTGCATTACTTCAATGGAAGAATATTAAAGCAAACCTTACAAATTCATACCTGTAATTGATGCTGATCATGATTGTCAAGAAACTCCACAAATCGAGGAACAATGCCTGCTTCGATTACCTGCTCGATGGGGGAGCAGCGCTCTGCGGGTGTATATATGTGAGCTAATGTTAACCAAATTATAGAGGTAAAGCAACAATGAATGAAGACAAATCTTCGTAGCAAGACATCAAACAAACCATTTGATAATAGCTTTCGAAATAGAGTTGTGGCTTCCAATTGCAACGCTGGATTATCAGATAGTACTCCTTTTATCATCAACGGAAGACATTCCAACTGTCATCAACAATGTGAATTAGAAGTCAGCTACTCATCTTATTGCAAGAGACCCTTGTCTGACAAAATGACAACATCCCTCATAAGAAAGGAACAGCTACCAAAAGGACCACTACTGACTAAACTACCCAGACAGGAACATGCTGCTTAGAGAAATGGTGGAAAGTATAACCATAAAAAGATAGCCATTTCATAAGCATGCAATGGATTCATGAGCTTTTTGGTCACTGAATCAGATGAACTTAGCCTATATTATCAGCATTCAAAGACCTAATAGACAAAGAAGCCCAAATCAAGCACAGAATCAGAAAAAAGAAAAACTTCTGTGAATTCTTACATTTGCTTTGGAGACCTCATGACTGAACTGCTGCTGATACAAGTTCTGATTGTGAAGAAAAAACCCTTCTCTCCGTTTCTTGAGGAGACTTTCTTGTCTCTTTTTCTTTCTTATCTCTACCAAATTGTCCTTTCTTCTCCTTCTCGCCTCCTCTCCATCCACTACTCCTGTCTTGTACCATTTCTTCCTCGTATTACTTGGCCTTATTAGTGGCATTGCTCTCAGAACAAACCTTTGCAAAATCCAAGGTAACAGTAGCAACAATAATTGGTTTGATGAATTATATAGTGTGATTCGATGAGCACGTGAACAAAGGGTTTCCTGTGTTTTTTCAGTTTGTTTATTGGCAACTTGTTTCATGAAGCAAAAAGCCGATTGGAAGTTGGGACTGTTCTTGTTTGTGCGTGTGCTTTTGTTCGGATTTGGCTTGGAGTGAAACGTTCAACTAGTTTAGCTGTTCGAGTAGGGAGAGAGACAAAGGCAAGACAGAGCTGCAGACCTTTGGATTTTTCTTGTCACTTTGTTTCTGCTTTGTCTTTATTTCTCGTTGCCTAACCCACGTCAACCATTACTACGAATATTTTAGGTAACATTTTGTTTTGTCTTGGCCGGTTATAGGTGCATCGAATAATTCATTTTAAAAAACAAAATAATTATAACTAAAATTTACTATTGTGTTCATATTCAACATCCGAAGATAAAGCCGGGCCATTTGGTTTGTATATACTACATGTTTATTATAGTACGAAGTTACAAAATTAAAACACTGATTTAAATAAGCAAGGGACAAACACATAGAAAGAATTCGTCCAGTTTTTTTTTTTATTTTTTTTATAATTTTACTTTCAAAACAATTCTAAAGTTTCTAATTTCAACTTTGAAAACTTTTAAAATTGTTTTAACAAATTTTATCTTATTCAAATATAGACTTGATAATTCGTATCATCATAAAATATCATATTCGATACAGTGTAAAACATTATATTCTTATCGTGTTTTACATAAAAATCATATATCACAGTTTGTATCGACATGAAAATATAAAATATAATTTTTTAATTTTATTAAATTTATTTATATTTTTTAAAAATTTTAAGCATGTTATCTCTATATCTTTATTCATATTATTTTACTGTACCATATTTCAAATTGTTATGTATATCCAAATGTATAGAATCACCTAGAATTCTTACACTACTAATTAACATAGATGAAATTCCAAATATTATTTTCACAAAGAAAGTATTCTCTAAAAATTAATAAAAGTTTTCACTATTTTATCTAAGGTCCGATAATGTGCCTTTAATTAAATCATATTTGTTCAAATAATTTTTTTAATTAATTTTTATTTATTTTTATATTTAATTTAAAATTATTAAATTTCTACAATGAATTTAAGTGAAGGTACATTATTGACTATTAGATAAATTAATAGACTTTCAATATTTTTTAAGTTTCTTTGTTCATAAATTCAAAATTTAATTCAACTGTTTAAAAAATATCATCTAATAGATTTATATTTCAAATCTTAACTTCTACAAACATTTCTTTATTGTCAAATTGCGAATTTTTTTTTAATTTACAAGTAAAATTAAGAAACTGTCATATATTTTATTTTAAATTTTTTTTGTTATACCTTAAGAGATATGTGTTATATTATTAATCCTGAAAATAAAATTAAAAAATTTCAAATTTAGTTAAAAATATTTATAATATGTTAAAAATATTTATTTTTAAACATACTTTTTATTTTGTTAAAAATACTACTATTATCATTTTTTTAATAATTAAAAGTTGATTAAAAACTACAGAGCCCAATTTCAGCCTATAGAAAAACCAAAGTATGGAGTCCAAGAAGCCAGGGCTAAGGCCCACTGTTGAAATTCCACCCAGATGAAAGGGTAGATCAAGGGAATAGACAACGCCAGCCACACATAATGTCGGTGATTTCGACACGCGATTCAAAGTTGTTGCCGACAGCTCATCGATTAAGCATTCCATGACACGTGTAAATTATTTTGTTTTGTGTCAATAATTAATTTATTTGTTGTAAGCAATTGAAGTTGAATCAGCGTACCCCTAAAATTTATTGCGTCCGTTGATCATCATGAATTTATAAATTGCACTCAAAACCTGAATTTAAGTTAAATCTATGTATTTATATTATATAAAATATTAAAATATTATATATTTAATAATATTTTATATAAAAATTATGTGTTATAATTTATATTGATAATAAAATATAAAATATATTTTTTTAATTTTATTAAATTTATTAAAAATTTAAATTATATATTTTTATATTTTTTATTTATCTTATTTTCATAACATATTATTATATTATATTTAAAATAATAACATATAATTAATTAAAAAAATAACAATAAATAAATATATTCAATCTTTCATAGGAAAAATATATTTTTTTCATATTTTATTTATTAAAGAAAAAAATTAACAATATCAAGTGAGATTACACTAATTTTATCATGGACAGTTGAGTTCAGAATTTTTTTCAGTTATGATTTGTGTTATATTGGTAAGGATATTTCATATTATAGTGAAGCTTAATTTTTTTGATTGAATATTTCAAACGTTGTAAAAATATATATATTTTTATATTAAATTGATGTATTTAAAATTTTATTTTTGAAAAGTTATTAAATTTATATTTAAAATATACAAAATTTTCCAATCATAAAAAATATTTAAAAAATTTTCCATGAAGATATTAATAGTTTGAATGCTTGTCCTCCAATGTCATAATAATATTAAGCGTTTAGATTAATTTTGACAAAGAAGTGATAAATAGATTAAAAAACATATGGTTGAGGCGTCAATATCCTCTCGTCTAATCACAATTAACTCTTATCACCGTCCATTCAACATGAAACGGCTTAGAAAACATGGGACTCAACAACTAATCATTTTTAATTTAAACTTAAAGTATAATCCAACACTTTTATTTATAATTTTTTTTTATAAAAATAAAGAAAAACACAGTTAAATTTGCACCCTGTTTCTTCACATTTTCTTTCACTCTTAAAAATTAATTTACTTATAAAAAAAAACCTCTCTCTGTACCGCTAGATTCGAATCAAATCCATCTCTCCGTGTTCTTCGGCTTCTTATCATTTATTTTTTCTTTCCTTTCACTCACCGGAAAAACCAGATTTCAAACAGATCTGGTTTTTTTTTTTAGTCACTGTTTACGCTCAAATGCGCTTCGTTTTGGCGGCTTAACTTCACTTTGCTAAATAATGACGATCGTCGGCCCGATCACTCCCGGTCAGGTGCGTTGTACTCAGTTTAGCATTCTCTGCTGCTATCCGATCTTGCATTTTAAACGATTTTTTTAAATAAAATCTTAATTTTTGAAAATTTTTGCCAGGTTTCGTTTTTTCTTGGTGTGTTTCCGGTGATTTCAGCTTGGATCTATGCAGAATATTTGGAGCACAAGAGAAAATCAGTCGCATCGAAAGCGTCAGTTCTAAATTCCTCGTTTTTCTTTGTAATGCGATTGCAATTAACGTAATTTATTGGTGAAAAATTAAAACTTTGTGTTATTAGGCACTCTGATGTGAATTTAGTTGAAATCGGAAACGATGCTGTTAAAGAGGATGATCGAGCGGTTTTATTGGAAGGCGGAGGTCTTCAATCAGCTTCTCCTAAAGCTCGCTCCTCGTCATCTTCCTTGTCTCCAATTCTCAAGTTTGTCATCAGAGCCGTTGTTTCTTTTGTTTTGTTTTGTTTTTGTTTTTTTTTTCTCTCATTTCTTTCGATTTTGTCGATCAGTTACTTCATTTCTACGATTTGTTTCTGTTAAGGTTTCTTATAATGGAAGAGACTTTCTTGGTTGAGAATCGCTTGACACTTCGAGCTATGTAAGTGAATTTCAATTCGTTGATTAATATATGAAGCATTTCTCTCTGAGAATTAATAGTTTGTAATCTTATAGATCTGAAATCGGTGTTCTTTTGGCGTACTATTACATATGCGACCGCACTGATGTGTTTGCCTCTTCGAAAAAGGTGAAGATTCATAGTACATTTCCTTCTTATAATCTTTTGTGGCTGAATAGATTTTAAATTCACTGCAATAAATATTGTCTAAAACGCGTTGTTATTGCTTGCTAATTAAGTTTTCTTATTCATAATCTGTCTATGCAGAGTTACAATCGGGATCTTTTCTTGTTCCTTTACTTCCTTCTCATCATAGTATCAGCGATAACTTCTTTCAAGATTCACCATGATAAGTCACCATTTTCGGGGAAATCTATACTTTATTTGAACAGACATCAAACAGAGGAGTGGAAAGGTTGGATGCAGGTTTGTGAGTCTTTCACATGATGTAGTAAATCTGCAAAATCTTCTTAGAATTTGTGTTGGATTGCATAAAAAGTAAAAACTCTTTTGGCTGATGCTGGTTATGCTTCGAGTGTTCAAGCATTGCGACACCTGGATTGGTAGTCTTACTCTTATTTTTGTGCCCCTTTTATTTTGCAGGTCTTGTTTTTGATGTACCATTACTTTGCAGCAACAGAGATTTATAATGCTATCCGAATTTTCATTGCTGCTTATGTGTGGATGACTGGATTTGGGAACTTCTCATATTATTATGTGCGCAAAGATTTCAGTCTTGCTAGGTTTGCACAGGTATGAGTTCCCCTAAAGCGAAGATATATAAACTTATGATAATTTCTTCCATGTTCCAACCTTGAGTATTTTGGCTGAACAGATGATGTGGCGCCTCAATTTCTTGGTATTTTTTTGCTGTGTCGTCCTCAATAATAGTTATATGCTGTACTATATATGCCCCATGCATACTCTGTTCACTCTTATGGTTTATGGGGCACTTGGTATTCTGAACAAGTACAATGAGAATGGGTCAGTGATTGCTCTAAAAATCATTGCCTGCTTCTTGGTGGTTATCCTAGTATGGGAAGTGCCTGGAGTGTTTGAACTTCTCTGGAGCCCATTTACTTTTTTTCTTGGTGGGTAACTTTCCAAAGTATAATTTCTATTTAAATATTTTGGGTCATGTTGATGGAAAAAAAAATTGAAAAACTGTTGCAGGATATACTGATCCTGCAAAGCCAAACTTTCCCCGCTTGCATGAGTGGCATTTCCGCTCAGGCCTTGATCGGTACATATGGATTATTGGAATGATATATGCATACTACCATCCAACTGTAAGTCCTGGGGCAATTATTTTCCATCTTTTCATTGTATCTTCTTGCTATGAATTAATGCAATTTATTTAGGAATAATGAGGCTTACAAGCTAGCTTGCTTCTGCATTAGTGTTTTCTTTTTGGAGTTGATGGCTTGATTCTGAGTATTTACTGTTGCAGGTTGAACGGTGGATGGAAAAACTTGAGGAAACAGAGGTGAAGAGGAGAGTATCAATTAAAATGGCTGTGGCGATAATAGCCCTGACGGTATCATATATGCACCTTTTGACTTATGTTCTGTTTCCTAGAATTTCCATCTGTTATTCATGAAGTTCTAATAAACTTGTAGGTGGGATTTTTCTGGTTCGAGTACATATACAAGCTTGACAAGATCACTTACAATAAGTACCACCCTTATACCTCATGGATCCCTATAACGTAGGTCTCATGTTACCTGTGTTGATGTTTTACAAATCTGAACATTTTGGCTTTTACTCAAGTCTTGTTCCTTGTTTTCATCAGTGTGTATATATGTTTACGAAATGTCACCCAGTCCTTCCGAAGCTACAGTTTAACCCTTTTTGCGTAAGTGGCTTTTAACTCATCTCTTGTTTTATTCTTTTACTTTCTGAAGACCCATAAGGACGAACTAATTTTTGTCTGACATTCATCTTTTGTTTTCCAGGTGGCTTGGAAAGATAACGCTGGAGACCTACATCTCGCAGATCCACATATGGCTCAGGTAAGTTGAAGTTGACAACGTTGGAATCCTGGTGCTTCAGCTGTTTGCAAAGAGTTGATGTGATAATTCAAACTTTTAAAATCATAGCATAGGATGCATGCTGAGCAGCATTTATTTATATTTCTTAAGACAATATCGAATCAATGTGCAGATCGGGAGTCCCAGATGGTCAGCCTAAGCTACTGCTTTCTTTGATCCCAGATTACCCGATGTTGAATTTCATGCTCACTACTTCCATATACCTTGCAGTAAGTAAATGGTGTCATCTTTGAAACTTCAAATATCATGCATTAGTCATGAACTGACATTTTTTCTTGTCTGCAGATATCTTACAGACTCTTTGACTTGACAAATATACTGAAATCAGCTTTTGTGCCTACCAAAGACAACAAGCGCCTTATCCACAACTTAATTACTGCTGTTGTAATCTCAAGCATTTTATACTCGTTATCCTTTGTGTTCCTCAGAATACCTCAGCTGTTGGTAAGTTATTTCTTTAGTTCGAATCAATCACCAAGACTCAAATAGCAAAAAGCTCGAATATCTGATCCGACGGCCATCATTACATTGAACTTTGCAGGTGTGAGAATTATAAATATAGAAATACCAAAAGCCTGCCACTAGAACCTTGTTCATTGCTGTGCCATTGGTAGAGTAGCTCGACTGCTGCTGACTTTACCTTCACAATGGAAACGTAAAATTGCAGAATCCATCACACTTCAATTGGAGAAGCCGTCGATCATGCGAAGTCTCAGAACATGCAGCATCAGTTGTATAGGTAAAAGATTTAAAGTCAGCATAAAACCTCCAATTGAGGTGTTATTTTTGTTCCCTATTGGTTTCCACTAGTACAATATAGCGACCATACCATGTCTAAAGCAACTCACATTGGCTTGCATTTTACATTGATCTTATATTCTTCTTACATTTGCCTTTGCTTAATATACACGTGTGCATGGAAAAAATCAAATGTGGATTCATTTGAGCTAGTATAAATTTTATATTTTTTAGAATTTTTAATCAAAATTATTAAATTTAAAAATGTTCTTTCTATTCAAGTGTGTGATAAATTTAATTTAAACATTTTTTTAATGTAAGTGAATTTTTACTCGAATCAAATATATAAATATTTGAATATTAAAATTTATAATTACAAACGAAGTTAAGATGATATTACATGTTTTTTTATATATATTTAAAAAAATTAAATTAGAAAAAAAAGTGAAACATATGTCATCATCTTAATTTTTTTTTTTTAAATTCAAAAATTTTATTACCAATGTATCAAATAATTTATATATATATATATATATATTTATATAACTGCACGCTTGTAGCAAACCTTTTACAATTGACATTTTTACCTCTAATGGAGGGATAATGTAATTTGCAAAAATAAAAAGGTTAGAAAGATTATTTGGATATTAAAATCCATGACCACATATCTACCAATGCCAAAATTTAGAGATCAAGATGAATGCACTAACTATAAATTTATGGGACAATCTGCAAAACAAGAAGCATGCATAAAAATAAAGACATCCATTACTAAACTTGGAAAGATCATTCCTTTTACCAATCTCAGAGCATTTCTCTATATTAGCAAATAGCAACAAGCTAGAAACATAAAAAGACTTGACTATCTCCCCAAGGTTTGATTGAATCTAGGAATTAAGGAAACGAAAAACTAATAGAAAGGAATTAAAAGATAAACGTGGATGGACACGACACTATGGAATCCGCTTACAAATCAACAAGATTGTAAGAATATGTCATAGAGTTGTAGCCAGCAGCGAGGACGACAACAAAGCTTCTCTTCCAGGCGAAATGAAGCAGATGCTTCTTCAGAATATATGCACAATGTCATAGGCAAAACTATTTATGTTAAAGAAAGTAGCAGTAGATTGGATGTGTTATTGATAAAACATATCTAAATGGTACATTCATATCAAGAAACAAAACATGCAGCGTGTACGTGAATCATTGCTAGAAAGTTTTGTAATTTAAATGAAGGATACGTCCAGAATAGCACGAATGACTGCGAAATTACAAGAACGTTGTAAGCCGATGAAATTATTAAAGAATGGATGAAGAATAACCAAAGCAAAGCAGAAATTTTTGATTCAACTAGACTATTCATAGGCGGAATTTTGTGCGGACAGACTCAAAACATAAAGAAGCTTACCATAAGCCCACCCATGAATCCATCGAGTATTATCCGGTTCCAGCTATCAAAGTAAGAGTGAACTGAGAACTTTGACTTTGCAATGAGTCCAATTGAAGTAACTGCCATGACAAGAAAATAGAAGATAAAACCCATAAAGCCTGTGAACCCTAAAATTCCAGCAATAACCCCTCCAATGATCGACATAAACGTTCGGCTGCAAATGATAACAATGCTTAGATATTGCCATCAAGACAGAATTTGGCATCTTACTAAATGTGAAAACAAACCTGTAATATATAACTTTCATGTTATTTTGCAAATTCTCCGCACTAAAAGTTGGTACATCATTCATAACTTCACTTGATTTCTTCTGAGATGAACTTGAATCACCATGTCCAGCCATAACTTATTCTTTATGTGGTTTACAACTCCTGGAAACAAAAGAAAGATAAATGAATTATCTTTGAATTTCATACAAACCACTGATACTCTCAATTCCATAGTTTCAAAGAAACAAAGAGAAACAGCCGAACCCATATCAGAAGGTGAATTACCTAATGAAGCACAGGCAAAATACTTTAAAAAACAACATAGCAACATAAAATCCAAGCATTCCATGTCACAATTTAACAGAGTAGGTTTCCTCTGCAACAGGATCATTAAACAAGGCCGGCCTTTCAGAACAACCCAAAGAAACAATCATAAAGTCCTTAGGCCATGTTTGGTACATAGGATGATGGATAGAATAGGATGAGAATCATTCTATATTATGTTTGGTTTATACCTAAAGAAAGATATATATGATTACAAGGAAGATTAATCATCCTCTTGGTATAGGATGATTCAATCATTCCAAAGTAAAAAGGATTATTTTTAATCCATGGGAGTGAACTAACATGTCTTATTATACCCTTAAAAATTATATCAATAATTTAAATTGTATAAACTTTGAGGAAGGATAATTTTGACCAATAAATAAATTATCCTATTCTAATCATTGCGCACATCAAATACAAAATAAGATGACATTATTTAATCTAATCCTATTCATTCTTATTCGTAATATCATCTTATCTTATCTTGTCATAATCTTGTGCACCAAACACATCCTTAATGTGCAATCTAAAGGATCAATTCAGCATTACCTGGTGTGAAAACAGATGCACGAAGCATTTATCTCATTGAAATTTTTTGTATTAAAGGTCAATCCATCCTTTGACTACAGCAGATGATACCATCCAATAACTGGGATTGCTCAAGAAGTGACCATGAAACTTAATAATAAAAATTAATGGGCATGGTAGGAGAAAAAGCTAAGCTTTACTATCCCAATGACCAAAGAACAGAAAAAGCAGCACCTTTCAAATCTTGGGGCTTTGATCAAGAGACAGCACAGATATTATCAAAATTCCAAATTTCAACTAATTAATATGAAAGAAACTAATATAGATTGACAAACTTTCACATCCAAAGATAATTGAAACGTAGGGGTAGTAAACGATCTAAGCATCGAGAAATCATTCAAAAACAAACAAGAAAATCCAATAAAAAAATAAAAGTTGGGCTTTGATTACGAAGGCTGAGTGTTTGATTATAATTAAAAAAAAAAAAACGAAAGATTTACCCAGAAGATCGGAGAATCCGAGCGACCCTTTTTCTTCTGTTCTGGTATTGATAGTTTACTTCAAGCCAGCCAAGTCGATTTCTTTGTAATTTTATTTTATTTACTTTGATTAATTCCTTACAACCCCCTATATTTATAATAAATTCCACTATTTCCCCTTTGATTTTTATAAATTACAAAATGATCCCAAGGATACTCCTCCTTCAATTTACTTTCAGGTATAGTTTTACCATTTTTTTTTCTATTCAATGTGGCTTTGCTTTTTATATTGCAATGCCTTGTTATATTCTATATTGTAGTTGAGTCGTGGCCTTTGAATTTTGATTGATAACCAGCAGAAAATAAAGTCTCTAATTCAAATAATTTATGATAACAAAATATAAAGTAGAAACTACTTGCACTTATTGTTAAGCAAATGGAAGCCTGGTAGCGATGACCGTTGTGTAAATGAGACCTGGCAATACGGCCATTTGCTATCTCCCTTGGGATTCGTTGCCACTTCTATATACAATCTTTAAGATCTCTTCTGGGGTTCTGTCAAATGCTACTGAAAATTCATCTCCAGCAAGCACATTGCCAGCGACTTTGCCCTCAGCACCCCAATCTGTGAGAATAACAAGGCCTTTATCTTTCCTCCCCGCATGTCCCAGCCTGATCCTTAGCTGTGAAATGGACTAGCCTTCTCCAGTGCCTTCTCTTATGGCAATCCTCGGGTAACAGCATCTTAGCCAGACTCTACGTCTAGGAGTCTTGCAACCCGCTGAAAAAACAACGAGATTTAAATTTTATATTTGTGTAGTTTCAAAATCTGGGTATCCATTCATCTGACGTCTTAAATCAGTTTGACTGTTATGATTTACATTATTGTGAGATATTATCTGTCATGATCCCCTGACCTCACGATTTTATCGTATAAAAAAAGCCTCATAAGATGAAGGCGATATGAATCATTATACATACCAGTGACTCTCTTTTTATGTTTGATGTGGGATTAATGATTCCTTTTTAAGTTCGTGACATTCTAACTTATCCAATCTCATGACGTCCTCATCACAGAAGCTGGTCACCCTACCTACCTTCCTAGACGTAGATCAAACGGTTTAGAGCTGGTTCTGATACTACTTGTCACGTGTCGAAACTTAAGCTATAGGCTCGTGCAGCTCCAGGACCCTGACATGTACTCATCTGACATTTCATATCAATGGTTTAGAGCTGAAACTTAAGTTCTAGGCTCGTGCAGCTCCAGGACCTTAGCATCCACTCATCTCACATTTCAGATCAACGGTTTAGATAGCATCCACTCATCTCACATTTCAGATCAGCGGTTTAGAGAGCTCCAAACCTTGGCATCCACTCGAGGTGCTCTGATATTACTTGTCAACTGCTAGGCTTGTACGACTTCAGGACCCTGACATCCACTTTAGGTGCTTTGATATTGCCAGACTTGTGCGGCTCCAGGACCTTGACATCCACTCATATAACATTTCAATCGTGCTCCTCCAAGATTTTGGTATCCATTCATCTGATATTTTTAGATTAATGGTTTAGAGTCCAAACTCAAGGTGCGGCTCTAAGATCCTGGTATCCACTGACATTTCAGATCAACGGTTTAGAACTGACTCGTGCAACTCCAGAACCCTGGTATTCGCTCATCTGACATTTCAGGGACATCTCTCTTTCAAAAAGGCAGTGGGATTCGACTTCCCTTGAAGGTGGGTACTGCAAAAGGAAGTTGATCATGGGTTATCAATAAACCTAGAATTGATTCTCCCTGGGTCGATGCCTGAATGGTTAATGGGGATGAACTGTAAATTCGTTAGCAATATGTCTACGCTACTTCAAATCCAGCTCAGCCCAATAATTTGCTAATCCGTCATAACATAGAATGCCCATTTTTTTGTATTTTGTTTTCTAAAAAAGTCAAACAAAAAAATTGGGTAAGAATAAAAAAAGTTCAATTTATATTTTTTTACGTCCAACCTATCCCTTTTTCCATCTATATATATATTTTTTCATTTCATAAATGAATTATTCATATTTTCACATCTAAGATTTACATATACAATATATATTACTGTCAAGAGTAAATTTTTTATTTTTTATTCTTTCTTATTTTTTATTATTGAATTTATATTATTTTTTATTATTTTATTATCTTATTATTGATTATTATTGACTATTGACTTATTATTGAATTTATATATTTTATATTTATAATTATATATTTATAATAATCTCCCGAGAATTCTATTTTTAATAAAATTCCCTGTCCAAATATTAGATATTGCGAGAAAGAATATCAAAATAAGACTTTTTGCCTGCACACTCACAACTTCATTTAGCAAAGGGACCTATCCGGCTTCACTCTCATCAGCTTTTGGCAGTTTGACAGGCTTTGGCATGCCTTGGATATTTCGACCCAATCCGCAACCAGGCTGAAAGTTTCCAGAGAGCATAATCTGAGCTATGGCTTTTACAGACAAACTATAGGGACTCGTACGGCTTCAGGTAGATCAACGGTTTAGAATTAGCTCTGATATTATTTGTCACGTGCTGGTCTTGTACGATTTTAGGACCCTGGCATCCACTTAAGGTGCTTGGCGTGCCTAAACTTAAGCTCCAAGCTCATTCATCTGATATTTTAGATCAACGATTTAGAACTAGCTCTGATATTACTTGTCATGTGCCAATCTCGTGCGATTCCAGGATACTGGCATCCATTTATTTGATTATTGGTAGCATATTGGATCAAACAGGTGATTTTCTCGCCTACTGCAGATCCCATACTACCTCTCATAAACTGAAAATTCATAACCCCGATTGCTATAGGAATATCTTTTAGTTGACCCGTACCTGTTGAATAGCCTCAGTTAATCCTGTCTCTCTTTGATAAGAATCAAGGCGATCTTTATAGGGCTCTTCGTCATACTCAAACGGATCAGAATCAATACCATCTGACATTTCATATCAGCGGTTTAAAGCTGAAACTTAAGTTCCAGGCTCGTACGACTCTAGGATCCTGACATCCACTCATATGATATTTTAGATCAACGATTTAGAGTCAAAACTTAAGTTTCAGGCTCGTACGGCTTTAAGACCCTGGCATCCACTCATCTGATATTTCAAATCAACGGTTTAGAGCTGACTCTGATATTACTTGTCACATGCCAGGCTCGTGCGACTCCAGGACCCTGGCATCCACTCGAGTTGCTTGGCGTGCTGAAACTTAAGCTCCAAGCTCGTTCATCTGATATTTCAGATTAACGATTTAGAGTTGGCTTTGATATTACTTGTCACATGCAGTGCTGTGCGGTTGCAGACCCTGCATCCATCATTGACATTCAAATCACGATTTAGAGCTAGCTTGATATACACGTGCTGGTGGCAAGCCATTACTCGATAGACCCGGCATTCAGTGCTTGCATGCCGAAACTTAAGCTCCAGCCTTGCTTGTCACGTGCCAGCTCCTCGACTTGGATCACTCGAGTGCTTGGATGCAAACTTAGCTCCAACTTGACATTTCAGATAACATTTAAGCTGGCTCTGATTATTTGTCACGTTGTGCCATCAACTTACCTTGCATCCATATCTGACTGCAGGAACTCAAACTAAGCAGGACCTTGCATCCACTCGATTCTTCCAAGCACATTAGATTTACTATATTATGTTCATCAGCGTCGTTAAGAGCTTGAGGCCGAAAACTTTAGAGTTAACTCCAGCTCAGCTTCCAGGACCTTGGCATCCACTCGAGGTTTACTTTCAAAACCCTGGCATCCACCTGAGGTGCTTGGCGTGAAACTTAAGCTTCAGGCTTACTTGTCACGTGCCAGGCTCGTGCGGCTACAAGACCCTGGCATCCACTCGAGGTGCTTGGCATGCCAAATCCAGGCTTTTTCATTTGACATTTTAGATCAATGGTTTGAAGCTGGCTCTGTTATTACTTGTCACGTGCGTGCCAGGCTCGTGCGGCTCCAGAACCCTGGTATCCATTCATTGACATTTCAGATTAGCGGTTTAAAGCTGGTCGAAACTTAAGCTCCAGGCTTACTTGACCTTGGCATCCACCCGAGATGCTTGGCCAGAACCCTGGCATCCACTAGATATCCACTAGATACTTCCAAGACCCTGTCATCCACTCGAGGTGCTTGGTTTGTCGAAACTTAAGCTCCAAGCTTACTTGTCACGTGCCAGGCTCGTGCGGCTCTAGAACCCTGGCATCCACTTGAGGTGCTTGGCTAGGACCCTAACATCCACTCGAGGTGCTTGGTGTGCCGAAACTTAAGCTCCAGGCCCTTTCATCTGACATTTCAGATCAACGGTTTAGAGCTGACTCTAATATTACTTGTCATGTGCGTGCCAAGCTCATGTGATCAACGGTTTAGAGCTGGCTCATGCCATCAGTGGTTTAGAGCTGGCTTTTATATTACTTGTCGGCTTGTGCAGCTCCAGGACCCTGACATCCACTCATCTGATATTTCAGATCAGCAGTTTAGAGCTGGCTCTGATATTACTTGTCACGTGCCGAAACTTAAGCTCCAGGCTCGTGTGGCTTCAGAACCTTGGCATCCACTAACTTTTGTGAGGTATTGTCCGTTCTGATTTCCTGACCTCACGATTGTATCCTACAAAAATACATCACAAAAAAAAACGATATGAACCTTTATATATTCCAATGATCCTCTTTTTATGTCTGATATAAAATTAAGGACTCCTCTTAACTCATTTTATGTATGATATAAGATTAAAAACTCCTATAACACATGCACATATAACAATCGAATTTTAAAAGTTCAATTGTTTTCTCGGGGATTAAGTGGGGCTTACCCTCTTTGAACCCTGGACTTTTTGGTTTGCACAAACATATCCGGTGAGCCCAACATAAGGAATTAAGTAGGAAGCAATGAGGTAGTTGATGCTATTGGCGCAAGGGTCAAAAGGGGGCACCAATGGCTTCCCAAATGTATGATCTATTACTTTTGGCAAATGATGATGCACTCAAATTGTGGCCTTGGAAATCCCTTCACTGTCTTATTAATTGCTCTATCAGAACCTGTCACGTAAAGAAACAAGTATGAGAGTATATCAGAAAAGACATGCTTCAAGCGTCCAACTTCTTGGAAAGCAAATTGTAGGATTACATATTTCGTCAATGAATGAAGATTGGCCACTTTGGCATCAATGGGAGGTGGACCCCATGGTTAATTTTGGAACAACTTTATCCAAGCCATGACCCAAAGCACGGTACAAGAAAAACTCAGCCTATAAATATTCTAGATTCATAAGAAACCTTAACAAATTCACATCGGATTTCGGGAGCGAGGATTGTCTATAATCTACGAGAAAGTATGAAGAATATGCAAAAGAAAGGAGGGAGAAGAACAGGGAAGAAATGACAATGGCTGCAGAGGAAAAGGAAGGTGTCATGGCTTTGATTGTCTTGAGTACTTTACTACTTTTGCTAGTGATAGTGACGCATGTCTACTTGAAGGTATTGCTCTTATATATACAAGGATCAAGGCTGAAGGGGCTGTAACGCGGCAAATGGGAATGCTTGGTCAAACCTCAAAATTTATGTGTATCTGTTACTGATTCAGGAGGAGGATTAAAGGAGTTTGGTTTAATGGTATGTCTATGCATGAAGACTCACTCAGTGGATTACAAAACTCATTTTTTTCCTTCCAAGGATATGGATTATAAAGGTTTTAGCCCCCTTTAATTAAGTTAGCTTTTTTTTTATTAAAGGACAGTTCGGTACATAAAGCTTTTGCCATGCATGAGATCCGAAAAAAAGTCTATTGTATATAGTTTTTTTTTTAATCTTTATGCAAAAAAATTGTTTTCACCGTTTGAATCTAAATCACATGACAACAACGTTACCTATTGCGACAAGACTCCCCTCCTAAGCATTTTTATTTATTCGAATTATAAATTTTTTAAAATATAATATTTTTTTTTATAAGATCACATATTAAAATCATATTAACCTTAAAATTTTTGTATTAATGCTGGTGGAAGCCATTAACTCGGGGATTTCGAGGTGTTGTTTCTTGGCCACTAAATGAGGAGTGGAGAATGCTGCATTCATAAAAGATTAGAAGTCCCGTAAAATTTGAAGCTTAAAATCGTTTCCTCCATTGGATTTATCCATCAATAAGATGATGTTAGAGCCGCATGGCAATCCAACTGAATTGCGCATGTTTCTAGGCCTGTTAATACATATGGTTCAAAGCGGCAAAATTGGAACAGCTTTATGCATACTGAGCATTCAGCAATTCTTACAGCTTTTGCTTGCAGTATTTGCCTTTCTCCCTGGGTTAGAAGTCAAGAGGAACCTCCATTAAAAGTGTTGGCTGTTGAGCTTGGTACATGATTTTCATTGTTCATATCAATATAATTTCTTCATTTAATACTTCATAGTCATGAAAATTCAGAAACATACAATACAAACCTTCCAAGAATAGCTCTCAAACCTGAACGCAAAGAGATGTTTAGAAGAAAGCTACCTATTTAGCAACTTTCTCAGCTTTAAGATTTTCTCTACCTGTATTACCCACAGTAGCTGATTTATTATCCGAATCTTCTATGTAATCATCATCTCCTGCAATAATACCATCTTCAAAAATATCCACATCATCCTCTCCATCCCAATCCTCTCTAAGGTCTTCTTCATCATCTTCGACTTCATACACATCATCATAATCTTCATCATCTTCCTCTTCATCAAAATCATCATCTCCACCTGCACCTAGAGTGTGCCACTCAGGTGGAGGCGGACAATCCTCTGTGATTGCCTCATCTCTTTTTATCACCAGATGCCGAATGACTCTTTCATCTATGTCTAACATGGTCTTAAAGTCATTAATCCATCTAGCTTCTAACTCAAAGTTCATCAAGATGTAGTGGGCATTCTTAGCCTTCTTTATCTTGTATGCTAGTCTTCGGAGACCCCAATCATTCAATCTCCACAACCTGCCTCTCTTCTCCCTCAAGAAATCTGCAGCATGTATTTCATAGATATAATAGAAGAAACTTACAGCAGGTTGCGAAAGGAATTATTCCCTTTTTTTAGATTATTCTAATTAAGTTCCGCACGAATATGCAATCACAAGAAGCATTTTGGAGAAAAGATAGATATTAATTTTATCCATTGGCTTGACCATTTTATCTCATTTTTAAAATTGATAGAATTCTAAAGTTGATTAGATATCATCCCAGTACCACCTTAGAAATGAACTCTGTTCGCTTTTCCTCAGAAATGGCAAAAGAAGAGATCTATACCCACTCAGTAAATCTGTTTCAGAGATCTATTCCCACTCTGTAAATACGTTCGAAGGAATTTGTTGGATATTCAATGAAAGGATGCTAATAGCCCAAAACAAAAATGAACAATAAGCATACAGTTTACTTGGAAAAAAAGGAAGGAACAAAGAAGAAAGAACAGATATATGGAAGGGAGAAAGATCACCTTGAACTTTCTCATTGACACTTTCAACCTCTTCGGCATGTTTCTCATGAACTAAATAAACAACCTCATAGTGTCGCACTGTATAAACAAGGAGAATAATGAATCATGAGAAAGTGAGCAGATGTCAAAGCATCATTATAAAGAGAAAATCCATGTCGTCTATACAATGATAAAAAGTTTCGCTTCTCCATATTTGACTAAAATCAGACCAAATGCAACTTTGATACTACACAGGCTAATCAAAACATGAGTTTCCTCAAATCCTTCAACCATCCAAGAAATGCACCACTTTAAGATGTTCTTATTCCAGTATAATATTTCTTGCTTTTAAAAGGGAAGAAGCAGGGAAAAGAGACTATAATTGTGAAAACCAAATCAAAAGCTTGATGGCTATGATAGAATAATAAATTCTTCAAGAAACCAACCATAAATTTCTTTATGTTTAATCCTAGTATTCTAGCACAAACTAGCAGGCTTACTGCGTTCAACGTCCAATGTGCTTTGCAGCTGAAGATTGAGAGATTCATACAACTCTTCTGCAAATTTACAAACAAACTTAATGAGTACAACACAGCCATATTTATTTATCTGAAATAAAAGAGTGGATTAGACAAACTTAATGAACATAGCTGACTTACGTTCTTCATCATCAGCAAAATCCGGGAGAAGTCTACCATCTTCCTGAACTTTCTTCTGCAATTCAAAGAGAAAACCCACATCCCAAATTCAGTCAAAAAGATTAAGCAGTTAAATTTTCTCTCATGAAACACAAAAATAGTCAGTTCTCAATAAGAAAGCCTTGGTCTCTTGCTCTTATTAAGCAGAAAATTCTATCTTTACTAATGTCAGAAATGAAACCCCTATAGATATTGCAGAAATACAAGAACACAAACAAAGAAAGCATACAAGGAGAAGGAGAGAAAAAGGATTTGTAAAGAGAAGAGACCTCTTTGAGAAGCACAGCTTCAGGGAAAAACCCAGTGATCTCATCTGGTTTGGGGATGAAACTGTGAGTGTTTTGCTTATTATCATTGTTTTTCTTCTTCTTTGCCCCCACAATTAAAAGCTTTCTACGACCAAGGTAAGAGGTCTCATGCGGTAATTTCAAGAAAGAGTTTTGGTTGTCAAAGAACCCACTTTTAATTTTCAGTTTTGGTAGACTCGAAGCAACAACTTTTGTAGAAGAGTGTAGGAGTGACTCCATTGCTGGAACCGGCAAAGCGCAGGTACAAGAAGATATCGATTTAATATATGGAATTATGGATAAAAAAGATTGGATTGGGCCATTTCTAGGAGTTTAGCTGGCCGCTACTAACCAATGGGTTGAATCTGCTTCATGTACTACCCAATACCAATGGGCTTAGATTGGATAAGGATTCAGCTTTACTTGATCAAGTGCCAGACATCTGAAAGCCTATTTATACATCGCTCTTGTCAAGTTCTCCACAAAGATGAGATGTGTGATTTTCATTTTTGATCGCATTGTTCGTGGTTCACATCCTTTCAATTTTCTTCCTTGGGGAAAGAAAGAAGATAATTTGTCCTGAACTATCTTCCTAGCTTCATATGTGGCAACTGATTGCATTGGTACTCATGAAACCAGTTCTGGAGTTATAAAGCGTAGCATCATAAAGCATCCCTAGAAAAACAAAACTGCTTCTACGGCTCTAGGCTTTGGTCATTTTTGTCTTTGCCATTCAGTTTTAGCTTAATCGAGATCGAAATACAGACGGCTTCTCACATGGGGTTGGATGTGTGCTTTGTGGTTTATACGAGGTTTCGTATTAATTCAAATCAACTGATTTTAAATTAACAACGTATTTTATCTCTAAAAAAAAAAAAAAAAAAAAAAAAACAACAACAACAACAAATTATATGTTCTCTTTGTTTCCGTAAGCCATCAGCGATGGACTATAAAAGTAATGCCTGAACGTCCCAATTAAGTGAAACTCACATCTCGCATTAGACAGGCTTACATCGAAAGATTGGGATGTGTGAATTGTGATTTATACGAGATTTCGCGTTAATTTAAATCAATCCATTTTGAGTTAATGGCAAGACTTTCCTCTGAACAGAAAAAAAAAAAAAATCAAAATAAAGACAAGAATAAGTAGGCCACTGCAAATATTTGGAAATGCTGTCACCAGGAAAGATTAACCTCCAGGCTTTGCAATCTATTTCATACTTTGTATGATGCTCCTTATCTAATTATTTGAGGAAACTGCGGGAAAAAGAAAAAGATAGGAAGAAGATAAAATGCTACATTACATTGGCTTGATAATATGCTCAAGGCGCCTCTACTCATACTTTCCCGAGAATAAGTTCAACTTGGATTCATGCTTTCAGGAGGCAATCAGTTGTTTTTACTGCCAAAAATTGCTTAACCCTCTAAGGAATCTGGGGTTACAAACAAATCATGATGACTGCTCACCATTGTTTCTTTCCTTTTTTCTTTCTCTTATTTCCACTGCCACCATTCGTATTGCTACCACTACTCTTCGAGCCACTCCCCGGTTTGGCAAACGGGGTCTCAGCAGAGGTGCTGCCGCTAAAATTGTCAAACATGCCTGCTTGTACTGCATTCTGTAACCACTCTAAGAATTCTTCTTCTGTCATGGTTTCTTCCAGATTAGGTGTTGGTATCTTGCCACCTCTCTGTCCTGAACTTGATCCCTTGCTGGTACTATGCTTGGAAGTCACGCTAGTATTCACATGAAAACTTGGCTTATGTGTGTTAGGTGGACATCTCATTCCCTGCAACAAAATCCAGCAGTATTGAGTGTTCTATCCTCAATTATAGACTTTGTAAGAGTGGCTCTAGACATGGATGCAGATTGCAAGGGTGTCCACATCAAAGTCAGACACATTTCTTGCCACTAGATGCATGAATTGGATCATATCAAAGGCCAATTTCAATGTTTGAAGAGATAAATAATACAGTTTCACAAAAGACAGATATGAATGTCAAAGTGGAATGTTGAGTTTCTCTCTCCCTAGGGCTTTAGGAAAGACAAATAGGTACCACTTGTGAAAGCTCGCAAAACCCATTTTAGCATCGTATTCAACTCCAGATATCTTTGTATTAACAGTTTCCATATGTATTTTGGGTCAAACTTTCAGTATATACTTTGAAAAGTTCATTTGTAATAACCAAAGATCACTTCAAACTTTTGTACATATAACTAGAAAGAAAGCACTAGATCCTGTTAAACTTTCGACTGTGATGTTTCAAAGAAATTCATTCATGATGGATGGCAAATTAACTTGTTAAATACCAAGTAAACATCACTTTACCTGACAAATATACCACTCAGTAGCATCATATATCTTGTTATCAGCACAGACATAGGAAGAGGGAGGATCCACCTAGACCAATTAGGAAATAACTTTATGTAAAAAAGCAGAAACAAATCTCAAGAATATCAACTGAAACAAGACTTGACCCTAAACTAACGGGGGGTAAATATTTTAAAAGCAATTCCCATACCTCTTCTTTTTCAACTGCATTTCTAGAGATCATACTATCCATTTTGTGTTGAATCAAAGAAATAGCAAAAAAGAAAAATTTCAGCATGTAGTGAGAGGTGGACAGTGCATACCTTCTGCAATAACCCAAAAAAAAAGGGCTGCGAAGATTGTTCAACCCATCCATCTCCATCTTTTGCTTGATGAAAATCTTTGCATTCCTTAGACAAGATAAAGTTCCAAAAACAAAATTAATTCCTTGTTAGGGAACACCATTTTAAAGATATTTGGGTTTCTCATGCCTGATAACAATATGCTGGTTGTCAAAGTCATGAACAAAAGGACAAGTTAAAACAATTCATGCTTTAGGCGGAAAGCACATACCTGGCACCATCTTGCTTGAGATTTTGATTTCTTGGTGTGTACCCAGACATGAAAGTTACCACATTTTTTGCAGGCAATTTGCCTAGATTCTCCAAAAGGTTCCTTCCCGTCAGCCTCTGAACGTGCAAATACAGAGGAAAAAAAACCATGTCGGCCATTCTGGACAAAGAATTGCAACAAAAGGTTAAGTAAGATGATGCAAAGATTGATATACCTACTGAGAACATGTAAAAAACTTCCATCCACTTCAGAAAAATATTTGCCATGCAAACATGATCCACATCCTTTAAGAAAACGAATAGAAATGAAATGCTTAAGACAGTCATTACTTGGCAATAATCAGAAAAAACATTTTACTACAGCATTAGTACCTTTCTAAGCTCTAACTCAAATGACCAGTGGCAGTAAATAAAAAACTTAAAATAAATAAAGCAGTATAAAGCTACTCTAGGGTTTCACAGACACGTCTGACAAGTGAAAACCCTCTGATACAGCTAAGAAAATGACATAGTTCAATGAGACAAGTAAAAAGTCATAAACTGGAATACAGATGCACCAAATGAATGACTTGGAAATGTGTACAATTAGATAATCATGAGCTTAATGATCTATAAAATAAAATAAAATAAAAAACTACTTGTTACATTTTTCTGCTGGGAATGCATAATAGGAATAATCACAAATAAGGATGCTGGGGGAAAGTCAAAGATGATTATAGAAACCAAAGTCTCCAAGCAACTTGAACATGATATTCTTCCTTTATATTCAAGTGAAAACTTGCAGGATGTATGGTCAAACCTTTTGAGAAGCATTTTCAAACCGGCGGAAATAGTTTAGCAGCTCCTCCCTCCTAAGTTCATCATCATATGCTTTTCGCTTCAAGGAATCAGGTAAGACCTATAAATGAAATTATATTATTAACAAAAAGGAAATGTCAAACCACCAAAGGGGGGGGGGGAATAATAAACCAAGAGATTACCTCATATGCATTTTGAAGTTTTTTAAAAGCATCTGCAGCCTTTTCATTACCCATATTCTTATCAGGATGGACCAGCATTGCCTAGCAAACAGTGCAAATTTCAATACCATAGACATCTTGTTCCTATTTTTTGGTAAGCAATTGGAAAACAATAACAAACAGTGGGTATCATGTGTAAGCTTATCCAAAAGAACTTTCATAGAAACTCACTTACATTTTACTCCATTGACTATATCACATTTGGCCAATAAAGTTCCAGAAAATTTTGAAGAAATATTCAGAATGAGTGACAATCACAAATGGAAATATGATTTATGATCATACAAATAGTGTGAAATAAACATAGGATGTACCTTTTTTCTATATTCTCGCTTCAGTACATTAACATCAACATTCTGATATCGTGACAAACCCAATACAGAATAGTGATCAGTGCAGTTCAACAATCGAGCAACTTCCTCTTCAGAAGTTATCTCAGTATCAACCCCACTAGTTGAAGCTACACCAGGACCACGATCTGCTGAAAACCCTGGGACATTTTCAGAGAATGAAGCATGCACTGACTCTTCATTGAAGAAGCCTGGTTGACCATGCATTCCATTGGTTTGTTCGGGGTTTCCATCAGGTCTTGCTTGCTGATTTATGTTGTTATTTAGGTAGTAGATCAAAACATCACTTGAGATAAATGATAGATTTAGAGCCAAAAGTAAACCGAGCCATCCAGCATATATCCAAGCACAATATACAGAATATATTGTGGTGATCAATAATGCAATATGCTCATGGCTAAATGAAAATGCCAACCCTGAATAATAGAAAAATTAGAATTCCATAAGTTTGACAGAATAAAATTGCAGATAGATCTAAGAAAAGGGAAAAAATTACCTCCAAGGAAGATCACAAGAAGTGTTGTCCAGAAACTTCCATAAAACCACAGGAAAATAGTTCCAAAAACAGCTACTACCAACATTGCGACAGTAACCCCAACAAAAACTGCTGTCAGAGCAGCTATGGCCTGTGTAATCAACATTTACACAAGTAATATGAATGCATAGTTTGTCAATAGCTCAAGAAATTCCTCAAAAGATTCAATAAATCGTTTTGAAAAAAATTACACAAACCTAGCACTCAATAGCCCAAGAAATTCAACAACAAAATCAAATAAATCCTTGTGAAAACATTTTTATGCAATCGATAGTTCAAGAAATCCTCAACATGCAAATTAAGGCATCAGGATCTCATGGAAAAAGAAACGTTAGGAAAACAAAGAGGTGATGGAACCAGTGCTTACCAAGACCATAAGAGACTTCACCATCCCGACCACGGCAATCATTGAGAAAATACTGCACCATATAACTGAAAAAAGAGATGTAGTACCCATGCGCAGGAAGGAATCAATGCCCCTAAGAGTGCAGTCCAACCAGACTAATGATAAAAGAAGCATTATATTTCCAAAATGCACGAGCCATCTCAACACAACGGGATATAAACTCTCAATCTTTACTTTGACACGATCTCGAGCATTATACATGTTAGCTGTGAGGGAAATGAAAATTGGCCTCTGCCTCTCCAGCCACTGGCTTATCACCTTCAAGGTGGATACAGCTGATGCTCTCACATTTCTTACCACCACATTATCTGAAAACTCTACATTATCCAAGGCATCTTTAATGTGAAAACCATTCAGCAAGCAGCTCCAAACTCCTTTTTTGTGTTTCAGATTAAGGTTCTCACCAGGTGATATTTCATTCTCTTCCCTTCCACTTGAAGCTTCCTTTGAAGGTGCAGTTTCAACACAAACCTCTGAATTGCTCCCAGAAGATATTGATCGGCCAAGAACCTCAGCTGCATCCCCATGTTTCTCTGTTGTCACAGATTCCTCAGCATTCTGCTTATAGTTATTCTCAGTACCTGCATGATGACCTTTGCTAACGCTCTCTGCTGAAGGACTGCCAGGAGGATTACCATTTGGTAGTTCCTCTCCAGGGAAAACCTTTACCTCACTTGCTTTACCTCTTCCATTTGCATTGGGGACTGCCTCTGAACCCCTTTTCTTCCCATTCTTCTGCTGATTACCTTTTCGAGCCATGAAATTATATGTATTGTCGTAGCTTCGTAAGAAAGGAAATTACTTTAAGCCATCCCTAGTCCAGAAAGGGAACCATGGATGATAGTTTTGACATGAAAAGACCTCCCCTAAACCAAAAAAATTTCACCTGCAACCAAAGAATGAACACAGTTAGCCAGTATATTTTGGAGAAATGCTTAACACAAAAACACACTATAAGATAACCTATGAATTTATACTTACTAGAACTTGTATCAGGGTATGCCAAAACAGGTATATAATGAAAGTTCATGCACTAAATATTCATCAGGTTTGATGTTGCCACCCAACACCAGGTAAAACAAGTTACTTGATACAAAACAGAAAAAGAAGCAACAGAGGTCTGATGTTACCAATTGACGAACTATCAAAGAAAATCCAAAATTGAGAGGATCATAGTCTATTATCACGCAAAAGTACGAATTGCACAAAAGACTGGTGAAAGAAAAACTATCTGACAATTTTCACAACAGCACCAACAAGACTTCCACAAAAATTCATCAATTTATCAAAAGGAAATTATTTCCTAGAAAGAAAACCAAACCTAGCTTGTAATTTCCACAAGAAATGAGTAAAACAAATTATCTTTTACTTTATTCCCAGTAATAACAGTCAACTTTTTAATCAATATGTTACTAAACACAGCTAATTCAATAACATAGACAAAACAATTCACATGCCTCTGTCAAGCTGGCAGCTATAACAAACAAGAATAACAAAGAAAACCCATTTGGGAACCAAAACCCAGAAATCATAACAGCAAGAGGGAAATATTAAAAGAAAAAAAAAAAGGCCTGTATAATCTACAAGAAGAAAATAAAGAACACCCAGATAGTCAAATCCTGCAAAAACAAAGACTTGACATTTGATAGAAGAAAGGGTAGGCAAAGGAACAGTTACCTTGGACCAGGGGAAGTGCAGTCACTATGGAGAAGAAAAATGAAAGAGACCCAAATAAAGAGAAACAATAAAAGCCCTAAAAATGAGAAGTAAATGAGCATTAAAGAAAAGGGGGTCAATAAAGCGTGATATTCTTTTGTTCTTGATGCTATAAAGCTAAAATTTGGTTTGTCTAATCTGTTTTCCACTGATTGAAAAACAAAAGGGTTAAATTAAAGGGAAGGTTTTTTAAAAAAATAAAATGGCGTTCTTGAAGATTAAAAAAACCAAAGACAGAATTTTGGGGAACTGCATAAAAAAGAGAGTCTTAAACACAGGAAGCTCTAAATGTATGTTGTGTTCTTCGCATCCTATGACCAAGATTGGATTTTCCTGTTAGGGCCTGTTTGGTTGTTGACCTTTGGTTCAGTTCTGTCCTCGAATTTCTTGTTCCTGGTTAAGGTTATTATTTTAGCCTCTTAGGCTTTTAGCAGGTTTTTTTGTCGAAGGATTTTTTTTTTAAGAAAATAATTAACAGATTTAGCATGCTAGGCTCATTTGTTTGAGTAGTGATTTTAAAGAAAAAAATAAAATTTAAGAAATATATTAGTGATCATTAACGAATTTTTTATCAGTATAATATGAAAAATAAAATTAATATTTGAATTTTTTAATAAAAAAATAATTTAAACAAATTTGAGTAGCACAAGTAATATATATATAATTTAAAATTTAATTTTATTAATTTATAATTCATTTTAAAATAATATTTAATAAATTTAAAATTTAAATTCAACGATCGCGAGATTTAAATATTAAATATGAACCATAATTCACATACTTCATAATTTATTTCATATATTCTATACTCCATAAACTAAAATGGCTATCCGACGAGATTAAAGTATCTCGATCAAGATTATAAATTCATTTTCTATCAATCATAACAAATTACACACTTATATTTCAAAAATACAAAAATTTTGCAATCAAAGTACCAAAATAGAATGGGCTAAAAAAAATTTGAACACAAATTTTCACTTTGTATTGAAAAGCTAGATTTCGTGATTCTTGTGAATCTAATTCAGTGAAATTTCATGCAGTAAAATGAAAGTATTATAAATCTCCAAAATAATAAATATGATTTTTTTTTTAAACAAAAGAATAGGCTGATACAACACATAATTTATCTATATCTAAAAGTAACCTCTGTCATTGCTGTCACCGTCCAAGTTTGGCATATAATTGATGTTTAATGTGTTGATGAATCGTTACTGCATTTGAACTTCAAAAGAAGGAAAGAAATTGAAGAGAAATGGTGTTTGCATCCTTGAATTTTGTTTATGATTGATTCCATCTAACTAAAACCAAACCATTCCAGCAATAAGTTCCACATACTACATTCCATTCAATTATCCAAACATATAAAGCATTTTCATGCAGAAAGCTAAAGGCATCACTTCATAACATATCCACTTCATTTCCAAGCTTCAAGATAGAGGAGAAAAGGGAAAAAGTAACATGCACAACTTTTGACCCCATATCTACTCTGTAAAAATGGTACGAAAATGACTAAAAAGATAGGAATTAATGGTGATGATGTGATCTGATTTTGCTTTCTGGAGAAGAAAACATTCTAGCATTCAACAAGAAAACAATTCTGGAACAGGTTTTCAAGGCAATGAAACCTGGATGAGGAAACAATGCTGAAATCCATAACTTTTTGTAGGCATTTATCTTTGTTGGGTTGAACTGAGATGATATGATTTCAACAAATACTACAATTAACCAAGCTTTGATTAATTGTGATGGTCAGCCAAAATGCAGTTAAAATGCTTCAAACACTCAGAACCATGTCATGAATTTGTCCCACTACCAGCAATTAGCTGAATACTAAATAAAGGTTATACTTAATAACCTATGACCATAACTTTTGCCAACAAAAGTACAAATTTCAGAACCACAAGCATACTCTGCTTAATAAATCGTTCGTATGAATAATTGCATACAATAAATTTTAAATGATAAAGAAAGAGCTTAAAAATCACAAATGTACAAGCCACAATGTTTAAAATGAGTTATTTATGTACAATAATTCATTATATGTTTACCAAACCTAAATCACAAGGGAAGATTGTGCTCTGAAATGCATGAGCTGAGAACCACAATGGACAAGTAGCACTGTTTTTCACAGAGTACATCTCCTTCCACACTCTACTCCTCTGATGGTATACTAAGACCTGCTTGTGGGTTGCCAAAAAGACATACTCACCAGTTTGAGTGATAGGGAAAATGCCAGGTACTAGTCCCCTAATGCATCTAAGACTCACCCTATCCACAATATGCCACAGTTCTCTCTCATAGTCTTTCATTACCCAAATCTTCATCCATGCATCTGAAATCTGAATCAAAGATAAGCACCCACTGGACTCCAACAAATAAACTCTATTCCCAGTCCTATAACTCACTTCATCAGGCAATGAAATCTTCCTCCATATCTCATAATCCAAATCAAGTGCAAGTATATAGGAACAACTAGCAGTTAACCAATGAAGGGCACCATTAACAAATACAACTTGATTCTTGTTCATATGGGTGAAATGATCTTCTTGAAATGAAAGAAACTTCCTCCACTTATTCGAATCGGAATCAAATATCAAACATATGAAAGTCCCATCAGGTCTATGACCAAATGTGCGATGATGCCCCGCTAACACAACATTAAACTTATTCCGTGATAAATCACATGCTAAACCAACAAGCATGGCTTCCCCATCAGGATAAAACCGCGTGACAGGCCTCCCTCTACTCTTAGGAAGCAACTTAAACTCTCTAGTCATAGGGTTACAAACGTAGAAAACACCCTTATCAGGAATGCTAGAGCAACACAATAAGCCATTACATGATGCTCTAACCTTGACTCTATCTTTCAAGAAATCCAACGAAAATTCAGAGACACCCCTCAAGTTATCAACACAAATCAAGCTTGATTTCGATTCTGTTGAATCCGAAATCTCAACCAGCACCATTGGGTTCTTACCAGACACCTCATTATAAAGTCTTATAAAATACTTGTCCGATGCTAATCTATACCAAAGTTTGCAGACAGTTTTTGCTTTAAAAAGGGACTTTACAGGCAATCTTGCCAGAATCTGAAGAACAACTTCATCAGGGAAAAAACCCATCTCTGAAATTCATAATTCAATCGAGAACCAAAAAAAAAAAAAAAAAAACAAAGAATTAAATTTTGCTTACCAGGTGAACTGAAACTGTCATTTCTGAGACAAAGAAAAAGTCTCTTTTTTTTTTTTTTTTTTTAATTCTATTGGGGTTCTAATGAATCGTATGGTGAAGCTAATTATGTGAAAGGAGACGATGGCGGTTTGGGGAAAGCGATCTGCCATGAAATAGCAGTGAATTTGCAGTTCAGGGCCCTTCACAAAGAAGACATAACTAAATGGGCTTTTCCTTCTCCTTTTCCTTTTCCGATGGTTAAAAACGGACTCAACCCAGTTACCTTAACTGAAATCCATATTTAGATTTGAATAGTGGTGTATTTGTATAATATAAAATATTAAAATTTATATATTTTAATTATATTTTATATAAAAATTATATGTATAATTTATGTTGATATAAAAATATAAAATAAATTTTTTTATTTTATTAAATTTATATATAATTATTATTAAATTTTTAAAATACATTATTTTCATATTATAATCATTTTATGCTATAGATTGGAATATCCGGACGACCAAGAATGTCCTGCTTCATGAATTAGCTTTTTCAAACTAAACGACGGCGTTTTCCTTCCCAAAGGCTTCAGTTGCGCAACAAATTTTGTGCTATTATAGTAACCTAACGCTTTCCATTTTTGACGATTAATATATTCACCAAAAACCAATTCTACTAAAAAAATAAGAACATAAGTCCATTTTGTTTTGTATTTAAAATTGTTAATAATTCAATCTTAATCACTAAGATTTTAAGAATATAATAATCTATCAACAAGTCAAATAGTTATTGAATTTTTTTATTTTTTATTAATTAAAGAAATATCTTTTTTGACTAAAAGAAAATGAAAAGCATAATTGCACATTGAATTTGATTTATTCAAACTTGATTTTTTTTACTATGTATCCCACTTTTAATTATATTTTACTTTTTATTTTCTAATAAAAAAAAGTAAGAAACAAATAAAAAAAGTCAAATGGATAAACTATTATTACATGACATGTGGCAACATTGTTAGAGTAATAATTATTTAATTGTTTTTACTAAATTATTACACTATTTATTTTATTAAAAAAATTAAGTTACTAATAATATAGTAATAATAAGTTATTGGAATATTGAGATAAATGGGAATGTGAATAAAAAAGTTAAGAGCGGCCAATGAAATTTTGTAGCATTATTTAATCCTTATTACACAATTTTTACAAATATAATTTCTTTCATAGATTTAAACAAAGGGAGGCTTGTGCCAACAACAAAATCATTAAAAATATTTTATTTATTATTTTTTTAGTGTATGTTAGAAAATGAGAAATTGGACATAAGTCATAAGAAATGTGAAGGGCTTGTGCCAAGTGACCAGTCCTTCTCACAGTCACTAATGTCAGCCCTTGGTAATCACGATTCAAATCATGAAAACAACCTTTTGCTAAAATATCCAAAAAAAAAAAATGCTTATAATAGATCCTTTTCGGGATCCGCATATAGCGGGAGAGCTTTACGCAGCTGCCCTTTTTTATTCTCTTGCATCAATTTTACGCATTCAAAATTTATTTCATGCAGTAGTAAAGATAATGAAGAACCTGATCGTTGTGGAACCAAGATTGCCAGGGTGATTTAAGAGGAAGCCCAAGTGCTTCAACTGTTACTATTCCATCCATGTCCCCACTGTTAAAAACCAACCAAGCAAAATCAAGATAAGACTCAATTATTTCTTCCCCAAACTTTGCTTTTACTTTGTTTCTGGATTGTCCCCATTAGGAGACTTGGAACAACATAAGTCTTGAATTAATCTCATTTCATTATTCCATTCCACTCTTATCCTGTTGGGCATTTATAGTCCAACATTCCAATTTGGCAACTCTTAGATGAGACAGCATTAGAGTACTTAAACTGACAATTTCACTCAAACTTAACTTTTGACACTGTTGATCTTAAACTTTTGATCTTAAAAATCCCAAATGTCATATGATTTTGAGGAATAACTTAGTTTATAATCAAAATTTGTATCCATTTTATAGTAATGGAGTATGAAAATTGGTTGTACCTATAGATCCACATCTTCAGGTTTCCTTTGATAAGCTTCTTGTAGATAGGCAGTACGGAGAAAACAGAAATATTATATTTCATCGAGACAGAATCACTGGAAAAATCAAAATCACGTTAGGAATCAAATATGAAAATTAAATGTTAATCAATACCAGGAATTGGGAATTCCTTTTCTTACCTGCAGCTCTTCCATTTTCCTCCTCTGGTGTTTGCATGGAGAGATGTTTGAACATCTGCCCTGTTGAAGTATTTTTCCGCATATTCAGAATAACATGGATCATAGCCTCCTGCGGGGATCCTCAGCCTGCTTAAGCCATAATTTTTTGCCTGCAAAATGGCATGGTTACACTTTTAACATCATATTTCCATTCATGAGAAACTTTATTTCATGTTAGATAGCTAGATATTCACCTTCCTAGCAGTTGATGAAAATCTGCCGTTAATAACACATTTGGGGCCATAGATATTATAAATATCAATTTCCGAAGACTTCCATAACAACATCATTGCATTCAATGGACCAGTTTGAGACCTTGAAATCACACACTCGTTTGACTTTATGGTAGAGCTCGTCTGATATTACAGAGTGGCTCCAAGCATAGTCCATTATGCCAGTGAGGTCATAGTGATCATTGGTTAGTGGATTTCCTACCTGCAACATGTATTTACCTTAGGAATGTTTTGCTCATATATATTCATTAGACGCTGGTGTGTGAGTTTGTGGTATTTCCTATAGCTGAGATGGCATTATTTTGCAGTATAGCATAAAAGCTTACTATAAAGCCTTTGAAATGAAGGTCGCCACCATTTTTACCAACTCTTAGTGGACCCAACTCCGAAGCTGCACCATAGGCTATTGAAGAACAACCAGGTCCTTTAACAGCGAAAAGATAAGAGTCATAGAGTCAAATCATAGTATTATACACTGACTGTCAAGAATGAGTTGTTGCATATTTATACTAGACTTAAAATTATTTGCAAACTTGCAATAATTGTTCATATAACCTCCATTAAGCCAGAGTAGGAGAGGCTTCTTGGATGGTTGAGACTGAGCTTCCAAGAACCAGTAGAAAAGGGCCCTACCATGCTCTTGATTTACAGTGATATACCCTGAAAAGTGTGAAATAGATAGGCTCGCCGGTTGGCCAGGTAGATTGCTTGCTCTATCAGATTCCTGAGCTGTCAGGTAAGTTCCTGATGTATTAATGCAAGGAATTAAAAAACCAAGAAAGAGACATGTGAATGAGGGACAAGTGAAAACTCCTTTAGCTGGAGCTAAGGATCCCATCTCTATTTCAAGTTCTGCAACTCATCTATAAGTTGCAAAGCTGGAGTACTTTCAGGAATGTATTTGCTTGCATTATGGTATCTAATTAACCACTTAGCTAAAAGAGTCAACTAAGAAATTAAATGGCTGAGATCCAATGGGAAAACATCTTTTAGTTGATAACAAATAGGATAACAATCACTTTCATGGTTTTTTCGGTGGATCTTTTTATTCTCGTTAATTCATACAGTGGAGACGGCCGGCAGTGACTAGTTGACAGAATTATGTTGCAATCCAACCAGATTCATATTAATGATACAGACATTTTTAAGCAATTATCTTACATTTCAAAGGAATAGGTACGCCTAAAAGACTTTGCTTAGTACCTCTGCCAAGCGGATGGTTCAAGGCCCTGCCAATTTCCAGCAGAAGAGGAGATAGGGTAAGCTAGAATCTTGCTTTCAAGAAAAGAAAGCCCATCGTGAAGATTCTTCAGGTGCCTGAAGGACAGATCAGCACTAATGCCATCCAAGAAATGATTGGCTCTTTGATTATAAGTTTTGCAAGATCATGCAAGGAGATACAGCTAAAGGAAGGAAGGGTTGCATGTTTAAATCACTTTATTACAAGAACCCGAGTCTTAGGGAAAAACACCTGTACAAATTGACAAAGCCAAAACCAAAAAAAAAAAAAGAAAATCTAGGTTTGGGGTTGCATGCGAGACAGAAAGAAGACAGTCAGCTAATATTAGAGTTGACACACATTGATTTTAAAATGTAATAGTCCTAACTTTAGTAGCAATGTTGAAGGAAACAAAAGAACAGTACGGACAGGCAATCAGACACTCAGCTCAAGGGGCTCAAGAACCAATTCAGAATCAACTTGTTTTGATTTTCTTTTCTTTTTGAAGGAGAAAAGTCGGAGGAGGAATCGTGAAAAGCAGCTTAACGGGTCTTGAAGACCTTCCATCTCGTAGTGTCCAAATCGCCAATCTCGTTCAATATAAGGTCGCTGTGTAGGTTTGTCAAGGCCTCCTATCAAACCAAAATGACAACAAATAATATAAACATTATTATTGGGACTTTGACATTTAGAGGAAAAAAAAACATTAACAGCAATTATGAATCAATTCAGATTTTGCAATTCACAACAAAAATTCAACTTGCACCTCCACAAGGTCATTTGCAAGTGACTAGTACAGAGCCATGCATGTAAGGTATTTAAGGTTGTGCCAATGGCCTCCTACATTTTTTTTATTAAACTTTAGATGTCAAACCAATAAAGAGAAACTTCATTCTATGCTTGGTCTTATCTTGAAAATTTTCATGCCAATTTCTTATCATTATTACTGTCTTTCTACTGTGAGGTCCAACTTATCCACCATTTATTTTGGATGTGGCTAATCATAGATCATCCTAAAATGGGATGCAAGTGACAGAATCAATCTTTTTCCATTATATATGTCAAGAAAAAGAGATTAATATAAACTTACAATAAGAAGGAGCTCCTACAGTACCTGCATACATCAAACCGTGTTTATTAACTGCTCGAACGAAGGGTCTTGTTTGCTTCTCTTTAGCAGCATTTTGGAGTTCATTCCATGCTCTTTCCCTGTCTTCACGTGTAATTTTGCCTGTGGTTACCACCTGAAATCAACATGGACTATGATGTTTCAGTACAAACACATGAGAGTTGAATTGGGAAGCCCAATGATGGAACATTCATGTGGAAAAGAACATAACCTTGGAAAATAGGTGATATGAAGGACGTGGGATCCGAGCAAGGCCATTGACACGATCAACTGCTACAAGTCCAAACTTGGGACCGTAACCATCAGCCCATTCCCAGTTGTCAGAAATAGTCCAAAAAAGGTAACCGAGCACGGGGACACCCTGTAATAAGCCAGAAGAAGATTAGCACTCGGTTCTGTAAATAACTAATTTCAGAAAACCAAATTCCAGATTTTGTCAAGTTTACAGCCAAACCATGATCATTGCTGCATAAACAGCAAGCAAATGTTCTAAAAGATACGGCCTACGGATCACATCTGTCTCATCAGAAACCCCATTTTCTGTAATGATGAAGGGAACCTTAAGGTGTTTGTATCTTTCATGGAATTGTATTAGCAGATGAAACAAGCCATCTGGATAAACCCCTCGCCCTGATTCACTGTACTCATCAGTCTCTACTAGCTTCAGTCCAGCACCAGATATCACTTCCTGGCCATCAGAAGAATAAGGTCAATAGGTTTATATGTACATTGTTTTGTTAACAGGAATTTTTTGTTAAAAAAAGTCAAATGGGGAAAAAGAAGAAGAACCTGTCCATAGTAGTTTATGCCTATAAAATCCAGCTTGTCGCATATGCTATCCACATATGGAAAAAGAGTGAGAGAATTGGCCAATGTAACAGCAGCAACATCAAAGAGACCATATGGCCGCGTAAATGATACATTATGTGCTACACCAACCACTTTGTTTGATAATGTGCTGCTGAAAGAAATAGTATTGGAATGTTATAAATTTGAAACAGCAATTATAAATATAGAAAATCTGTCAAATGGGTGAGGACATGTATATCTATGTTTTCTGATCTTCAAATACCCACTAATCCAACTTGTTAGAAATATGTGAAATTCTTTGATAAAAATTCCTTTTATTCAGAGTCTTCATAAGGAAGAGAAACCTTTTTTCATGGATATAGTCATAGGCCTTTGAATGTGCAATAGCCATCCAATGCATGGCCTGTCTAAAAACACCAGTTGGTAGAGCAGAAGTGGCAGCCTCCAGCATATCAGGATGACCACCAGGCCAAGCACCCGCACAATAAGTAAGCATGCAGAAGACATGAGGCTCATTAAATGTTATCCAATAGTCAACCATATCTGATACGCCATTGACAACAAGCCTGCATGATATGCACACAAAAAAAGGAGTTATGAAACTGGTAGGACATACAAAAACCAGACATTCTTAAAAGCAGCCTTATCTTTCTGTCTCATAATTTGAGTTAAAGTTCAGTTAAGAGCAGCAATTGAATGTTGAATTCTTACCACTTTCACACCTAGTGACTGTAAGTTTTTAACTCCATAAATTTACCTTTCTTTTAATACCTAAAGCAAAAGACAGTAAAATTTGTTTATAAAGCTTTCTCTTTTGGCTTATGCAACGGACAGATGAGAATACTGAGATCAGCTCAACCTTGATTGCATTAAGAAAAGTATGATTACTGAAATCAGAGATGCAAAAGTATAAAACAGAAACTACTACTTAATGGAAGACTTACTTGGTAAACTCTATGAAGTAATCAACTGTCTTCTCCAGCTTCCATCCACCATAATCACCAGCCCATGGGGGCAGTGAGTGATGAAACAGTGTGAGCATCACCTTCATTCCATAAGAGCGAACCCTGCTGATGATCCATTTATATCGCTCTAATGCGGCATAATTGACCTAAAAAGCAACGCCATATGGCCTAACTAAGTACGGATTCATTTAAGTTGAATATAGGAAAAACAAGGAAACTTGGAAGTCATATAGGCGTCTAAAATTTGACCAAAAAGCATCCAACAAACAAATACTTTTAACAGGCAGGAGGATTGTTCCCCTCTTTTGTCACAAGTATGATAGCCTTATAAATACCCTCCAACTTGTTTCTCTTTTACTTACTGAATTCAAGGATCCCTTAACAGTTATTGTAGATTAAAATGGACAACACTACGTACGGTGTGAACATGCATATGAGAGAGAGAGATAAATTGGGTATATTTGAGCTATGGTCAAGCATTTTAGCTGTCACTTTCAGATTTGTAGTGAAACATTCTGTAGTCATTCCCATGGACATAGAAACATATTTCAATTGCAGACCAAACCAAAATCAGATCCGGAGTCAGTCAGAAAGGCATCAACTTGACTTGGTTAAAATATCATACCATTTGTAATTTCTGTTGTCTGTATTATGAAAAATGGAAACAAAACAGATGACAAGCATTAAAGCATATGGTAAAGTAGCATCATACTTACAGCATCCTTAATTCCATTAACTGGCTCCTGTGGCATGATTCGACTCCAGTCTATTCCCATTCGAAAGATACTGATGCCAGTATCTTTAGCCAATTTCAATTCTGTGTCAGGATCAGACCAAAATCTTAATCTTTCCTCCCTGAAACCGATTAAAGCAATCCGTTTCTCAAGTTGTACAAAACCAGAGAGGAGTAAGAGACACATTTTATGCACCAAGGACCCTTCTTGTAACTAAAGGCATCAAATTACATAATAAGGCTTACGGGTGAGAAGCATTGTGCCATGCAGCTACATTATGATGGCATTCGTCATTCGATGCAGGCTCTTCAACCTCCTCCTCCTCCTCTACAAACTTCTGTAACCCTCTTATCATGGCTTCCATGGCAACCTTAAGAGGCTTCTTCTTCTTGTTAGACTGTTTCTCTGTTAACGGAGCTTGATAAGAGCTACCATCAGCAGCAACAGCACCACCAATCACTGCATCAGCTTGCGCTGGATCATCTCTTGTTTCTGATTTATGACAAGGATTTTCTTCAGCAAACTGTAGCCAAGCATCGTTGAGCCTGTCTTCAACATGTGCTGGCGCTGTTGCTAATCCAAAGAAAAACCCATTTTCCTCCTCACCTGAACACATAAAAATAACCAGCTAGCTTCCATCTAAATCCTCAAATCCATCTCGAACGCTAAATAAAAAGAAATTTTGGGTCTGATTGAGTGTTACCGTTGACATTGAAATCAGCAAGCGTATCAGAGGATTCGTCGATTGGAGATTTGAACCGTCGGAGATTCTTTTTCCGGTAACGCGAGAAAGAGAAAGCGTTGGCTGCGATGGACACTGTCACAATTATTCCGGCGAGCTTTGTCGCCGACCAAAACAGCGCTGTCAACGCCATTTTTGCTTTTGTTAGAATTTTGAGATTGAAAGACTGTTTTATGATAAGCGTGAGAGTTGGGACTTGGAGATCGAGCGGTTTGTTATCATTAAAACAGGGATGGTGACTTGGAAAAACGAGATGCGTCCACGTGGCATAGTTCGGACATGGATGTAACGGAATCCGTTCTTAGCCTTAGACCACAGAAGGTGGGTGGCGTGCACGCAAGCTGTATTTCTGCATTTGCACGGTTCGTTTTCAAGCGAAGTGGAACTTTCGCTTCTGATGGAGCGTGGGTAAAGTTGATGCTTCTGGTACCATCCTCATATAATTGAGAGGAACCGCCGAACCGGGTGACCCGTTAAATCACAGGGATTAGAAGTCCGGCCCAGCCTGATAAATGGCTAGTGTTTTATTATAATTATATTTGGCCAGCGACAAGTGGGCAGTTGGACTTAGGGTAAAAAAAATCGATTTTTTTTTTCGATTTAAATTAAATTTAGATGTTGAATATATATATATATATATAATTCGTATTAAATTTTAAATTAAAAGATAAAAAATAAAAAAATTAAATTAAATTATATATTTTTATTAATTTATATATTTAAAATTTTATAAAATAAAAAATAATTATTTTATACTTAATTTATTTAAATATAATAAAAATTATATTAAAATAATATAAAAAAATTTTAAATTTAAAAATCGATCAATCGAACTAAATTAATAGAATTTGATTCAAATCTAATCATATCAAAATTTATAAATTCTTAATTTTATGTATTATAAAAAAATATAATATAATTTAATCTAAATCATTATTATCTTTAATTAAATTTGAATTTAAACTTGAATATATTCCGTGTATATGTTTCACCTTCAAATTTCAACCCCTACTCCTTAAATAAGTAAATATAACTATGAAAAGTTTATTTTAGTTTAATTATAGAATTTTTGTTACTTTATTTTATATTTTTGGTGTGAGTAGATAATTTAAATTAATATTTTTTTAAGACAAAAAAAATCAAGATTGTTTTCAATATGATTTTATTGATAAATGAAAAAAAATATATCATTATCATATTTTCCACCATTTGAATGTTATTGGCTAAAATATAACTAATAGTTGACAATATGGTTTTTTTTGGTACACTGAAAAAAAAAAATTTAACACTAATGTGAACTTTTAATAAAATATTTATCTTTTAATAATTAATTTAACAATAATGTGATCTTTATTAAATTATTTATTAAAAGATAATACATAGTGAAAGGTAAAAGAATAGGTCCAGCCCAAATAAGACATTAAAACCCACAAGCCTACCATGTTGATGGGGATTGGGATTACAACATTATTGATGAGACCATTGGCCCCAGATGGACCAGGCTGGACCAACATAGCCATCTATCTGCACCCAAGGTGGCCCACATAAACCTTTAAAAATTACGAATTTAAAAAAAATTTATGCATATAATTTTTTTTAATAAATAAATAAAGGGTTATGTCTAGGAAGCAGTGAATGGTCCACGATCAGCTTTCAGCAACTAGTTCATTTGTTTTTTACTCTCTTACCATAGTCAACCTCAAACAGATGATGCGCCAAGCATTTTGAATGAGTGTTTTTGTCAGCATGTAAAGCGGATAGGAAGAGATTTACACCAACTTTTATAGGTAAAGGTTACAAAATTTTTATGAAAAATGAATAAACAAAAAATTAAAATTAAAAATCAAAATTAATAAATTAATAAATTAAAATTTTTCATTATATAAATCAAATGTATAAAATTTAAAATTTTTTAATAAATTTTGATATATTTATTAAATAGATATTTTTAATAAAATATTAATAAAATTTTTATGGTAAAATAAATATCAATTAAATTTAAATTATAAACAATATTTTTAATATTATTTTACATAATATTAATATTCACATTAAATTTTATCAATATATTAATTTAAATTTTTTATTTACTTATTTATAATAAAAAATTTTACAAATTTTACCGATAAAATTTCATATAAATTTTATTCAAGTGGATAATAGCCAATTAATTGGGTGTGTTCCTAATTACAATGAAAATCTGCAAAATTAAATGAGTGAATTTTTGTGGGCCTTTTTTTTTTCTTCCCAGTTTCAGAATCAGATAATTTCTCATTTTTCACGCTTTGAGCCAGAAAACTCTTGAGGCTTTTGCTTCCATCGATTTGGCACTTCCAAATTTAAAATTGCATCTGTTTTTCTTCTTTGTAAATGACAGGGAAATTGGGTTAGAGAAGTGGGTTAGGGAAGTGACTAAAAATATAAAAGAAAAGAAATGGGCTGTCACCATTTTACCTGGAAAACTGTAGGTGGACCAACCAAGCACCAAGATTTTTCAAGAAGAAAATAATCACTATTTTGTCTGCAAGAATCTTTGCAGGGTTTTGTTCCCTTTCTTCTACCAAACGGGCCTCTCCAAAAGACCAGAACAGAACAGCACAGCTCCATTTTGGATTCACATGCAGAGGGAATTTTTTTTTTCTTTGAGACATGTACCGATGGAATTCAAATCACAAACACCATCCTTTATCCCTATCTTCAACATTATTGGTTTCCTGATATGGTTACGAAGTTTTATTGTCAAAGTCACTCCAGCACCAAACGAGTACTGCTTTGAAGCTTTGATCATTCAGTAGCAGTAGTAGCTGCATGCATGGTTTGCATCCTCTAATGATTTATTTCCAAGTAGTGGATGTCTCCTAGTATTTCAGTGATTCCTTGTCCAAACGTGGTTTTTCTTATTCTGGGTCTCATATGTCACATCAACTTCCCCAATCTGCTACAGGCAAAACAATTTGCTGGTAGCTGCTAGTGCAACAGCTTCAAGTCCAATGGTAATTCAATGATTCTATATATCTACTTTTACACGATATTTCATGGCGAAAAGGGCTTGATTCTAACCTTACGAGAAAAAAATCGAAAAAATTAAAAATTAAATCGAAATTATATAGTGTTTAATTCAATTTAAATTTTATTGATTTATTTAATTTATATCCAATTCGAATATTAAATATATATATTAAGTTTAAATCAAATTTTAGATTCAGAGGTAAAAAACAAAAAAAAATCAAACTTAATTATATATTTTTTAAATTTTTATAAAATAAAAATAATTATTTTTTATAAATTTATTAAAATATATTAAAATAATATATAAAAAATAAAAAAATAAAATTTTAAAATCAATAAACCAAATTAAACCAATAAAATTCGGTTCAAATAAATTTGATTCAAATTCAAATTAAATTTTAAAAATTTATAATATTATGTTTTATTCAAAAAAATTAAATTAAATTCGATTTAATTCGAATCGTTATCATTCTTATTTACATCGACGGTTAAAAACTCTCTTTTTTCTTTATTTTCTTTTATATATTGCGATCCTGGTTTAGGATCGATCGTGGCTAATACATAGTCTAGTTGACAGCATTAGAGTATGGCAATAATATGGTACTGATCTTTTTCAAACCTTTGATTCCATGTATTTTAAAAGCCTTTACTCCAATATAGAACGGGAAGGGATTCCAATAAATATCAATTTAACGTTACATGCATATATGGATTATGGCTAGACTCTAGAGCGAAGCAATGGTACGGGCATGATATGGGGAAGGGGCCAAAAGGGACTATAGCTAGAGCTGGACCGCAACTGGAATGGCCTTCCCTTGAGTCAGGAAATGAGCAGGGAATGGAAGTAAGCAGCAGCCGTAAGGATCAATTGACAAATACATATCATAATGTTACACAAAGCACTCAAAGAAAGTAGATAGGGTATATTAATCTCACATAGGATAGAAAAGTAAAAATTATTAGGTATGTATGCATTGGTGTTATACACTCAAATAAATCAATTTTGTGAAGAAAAGATAATGATCACATGATAAATCAATTTTGTGAAGAAATAGTAACGACCACATAATAAGAATTTCCTAAGCGTTAATAGTGGAAGATGTGATCAGCTTGCCGCTGCCCTCTTGCATGGCCGCCTAATATTTCATACTTAAATTTGGCTTACTGGGTGTAATTATATGGCACTCACCTTTGTTTTTGTAAACACAAAATTTCAGTCAAAGCCATAAGCCAAACAAGAATTCATTAACCATTAATGTCACCGGTTATTCAAATGCTATCACCTGACAACAGAAGATTCATGGCTATTGTAAAAGAAAAACCCAAAAGTAAACGAGGAAATTAATATATATTTATTGAAGTAACATTGGCCATGGTGGGATTGGAAACTTTCGGGGGTTTCTTCTCAGGTTTTGTTAACAATAAGATACTGTTAACAGTATTGTTTTGGGCCATGAAATTAATAAGAATTTTAAGTTTGTGTGTGATTTAGTGTTGACTGTGCAAGGATATGCTAGAAAGTGAGGAAATGGAGAGGATCGATCCATGCCAAAAATACAGTATTAATTAATAAAGAACGGAAGCCAAGGAATTGGGGAAGGTGATTAATTTCGCATTATTTTGACCATATCTTAGGAGACTGTGATGCTAACATCTCTTTCGCTCACATGTAAATTTGATAATTTATATATTTATATCATATAAAATATTAATAATTAACGTATTCATGGTATATTTTATATGAAAATTATATATTATAATTCGTGTCTACACGAAAATATAAAATATATATTTTTAATTTTATTAAATTTATTTATAATTTTTTTTAAAATTTTAAATCATTTTATTCGTATCGATTTTATGTTATATTACTATATCATAATTGAAATTGTCATATCTATTCACATGCCTTTCACCTTGAGGTTCTATGTATATTCCCCTAAATTAGGGTGCCCTTCAACAAGTGATCATATGTTGTGGTTTGAGCTTTAGAAAATTAATGTTCAATAAACTCCATTCTTTCAAAAAAAAAAAAAAAATCAAATGTACATTAATTTTTATTAAGGTTTTGTTTGATAGAAATATATAAGAAAGAAAAGTTTTAATATAATGATTAAGATGCATAAGACAATGCTATATACATATATTTCATTCACATAATTAAATTATACATCAATGGAACTTTTTTTTTTTTTTTTTAAAATTTAGTCACTATGTTATATGTATGTGTATAAAAGAAGTTTATATTTAATGCATATAGATTCTATATATTGTTAACGAATCAGATGATATATAACTCATTAGTGATAATTTTTTAAAACAAATTAAAATTTTGTATATTTCTCTTAAGGATTTAATACAAATTTATATTTATTTATTAATAAAATGATATTATTTGATTTATTAATAATGTATAAAATTTACACTATGACAAAATTTATGTAATTGTTAAGTATATATAATCTGTTCTATGAAAAGTTTTAATATTTCAAAAACACCTTTTCTTTGTACACCTAAGACCACGCAAATCAAACATACACAGTCTCATTAGTCTAAACATGTATTTAATTGAACCAAATTCCTTTTTTTTTTTTCCTTTGGGCCTGGACAAGTTGCTTTCAGGTCCATGGGCTACCCTGAAATCTCTCCCTTTTCCCCGCTGTCTGAGTCACCTCTCCGGCTTTATAAGCCTAACCCCATCTCTCACTTTTCTCTTACAAAGAGTCTTCACCTTTCCCTGTGCTTATAATTCTCATTAGCTGTCATTCTCTAGAAAATATGGAGGAAAAAGAAAAGCTTTCACAGGAGAAAGCAAAGCACAAGCTTCCACAGGGTATGAAAAAAGACTTTTCATAGTGTCAAAGCTCTGATCTTTTTTCTCTGTGCTGTCATTATTATTTATTTCTTCACATGTTCATAAAAGCCTATGCTACATGTTCTTTTGCACTTTCAGCTGGTTCAAACATTTCATGATTGAATTAAAACGATTTTTTTAAACAAAAAAAAAAAAAGAAATTTCTCCCACTGTCAAGCTCTTCTTCTTTTTTGTTGCAGCTGATTGTCTTAAATCTGCCGAGTTCATATGTATTTACAAAGAATTGATCCAATTTGCCTTTAATCAATCCCTATTCATTCCATCTGTATTCTTGTCATGTATGTCATGCAGGTTCCCTAGTACTGATGCATGGGAGTATGATCATCAAGGGCAAGCAAGTACTGTTGAGGAATGAAATTATTGGTGGATTCCAATTTGGTGCCGGCAGCTACCATCCAACAGATGCTTGTTCATCTTAATCTGGTGCTATCCTACCTGAGCTTTTTATTTTTATTTTTACATCATCATTCTTCTTTTTTTTTTTGTCTTCTTGACCTTGTAAGACCTTTTCTTGACCTTGTAAGACCCCGTCCAGTGTTTCTTCCTTTTGTTCTTGTTTTCTTTGTGAACTGTATATTACAACATTCTGATATAGAGTTTGCCTATTCTTCTTCCCCATTCCTGTCCAACTCTTCTTCTCCTTCCCTGTCTATCCCTCCTGAGCTGTTTGAATTAGCCATCTCTCCTCAAAAAACTTGTCCCTGATCAAAATCCTATCCTGGTTTGCTTTTCCATCCTGATAACATGTAAAATTTAGGAAAGAAACGGTGGTGAAATCCATGTTTTGAGGTAGAGTTTGCTTGTAATAACAGTATAGTGGTTGAATGGAAGCATTTGTTTTCGTATTTTTGTTAAACAGTAAAAGCTTTCAGTTTCATATTCTGTTAAGGCCATCATTGTCGATTGTTATTATATGTGCAGAAATATGCTTTCCATGGCATCAGTTTCGTTGTTTTATATGATGTTCGGCTAACAAGTGAGAGAACAAATATTCTCTCTGATCTGTTGCGTGTAAGAGTTTCTCCTCGTGACTGACTGCTCTAATGTTAATGAATTAATTAATGTACAACACACTAACGTATATATATATATATATATATATATATATATCCACTGTATTATTGGAGCTTTTCTCATCTATCTTCTTCTCTGTCTCTCTCCAAAGAAATTTATTCACACAAAAGCTGATTAATTTCCTTAATTTCATGCCCATGTATCAGTTTGATTTACTTTCTTCTTTAATGCAAGACAAGTGGGATATAAGTGAAAGATTGTAGTACCCAATTTGGCATATAAGCCCAACGACAGTTAAAACTCATTTTGTAACATTGCTGATGAGTGATGATGAATTGATGATCAGTACAAAACGCATAAAGAAACATATACTTGAGAAAACCCACTTTGACAGAGAGGGCAGTACTACTTTCAGACAACTTGTCTTGATTAAGAAGGAGAACTCTTGGGAATATAGATGCTATTTTTAATACATATTTTTATGCAAATGCTTATTTGAGAAATCTTAAACTAAGTGTTCTATATAATATTCTTGGTCAAGACTTCAAAGGAATCCAAAGTAATTTCAACTGTGCACTCAGCCATCTACCACACAAATATATGTTTGGATAATGTGTCTTTAACTCCCACAACTCTTACAATTCCCTTGATAATTAATATATGAGCTACGTTCAAGAATTAGGATGTGGATTAGAAAGGAAACTCCTTCCTTGCCAAATTGGGATTGTCCCAATTGATGTGGATTAGACTTTGGAAACTCAAAATAAACATTTCATTTCACACAAAACCTAAATGGTAACAAGCAATTTGGGGTAGGATGAATTATACAACACATTGATACAACCACCAGAGTTTGAAATGGGATCAGAGGAGGCAATAGCTAGGTTTACTACTGTTTTTTTTCACATTTCAACTTCACATAAGAGATTCCTTTACTTCATTGGAAATATGTCAGCATCATCATGATCAAATAACTTTTGTAGGCAGGTTGGCTCGAGTAATGTCTTGGTTTACCAAACCTATCACTTCAATTACTTGTAAAGGGCAGCCAGCGCATAAAATGCTCTCGTTATGCATGGGATTCCAGAAAATATCTATTGTACGCAATTTTACATTTACTTTTTTACATTTACAAGAGGCTGTTTCCTTGCATCACTTCAATTACTTGCGAAAAAAAAAAGAATAAATTATGTCAGACATACCTGAAGAGAATATCAACATCTGTCCCCAACTATGATGATAATCTAACATGCAATTTGAAAAGATATATGAAGGTATATGTAGATTAAGCAAAGTGTAGACTTCACATGGACCTCAATTGACTCAACATACATGGTTTTGAAATAACAATTCAACCCAAACATACCGCAAACTGAGGAGAAAAACCCACAAATCAGGTTAGTATTTTGAGTGAAGGTGAGAGTAATGGCATAGCTCATTTCTACTGAGGCAGCCTCTGTTGCTTTTATAATGGGCCCATTGGGTTTAACTTCTATTCTTAATTGCTTAGGAAAAGACTCTTTGTTGTAGCTTTGTTTTGTCAAACAAAGAATTTCTCAAATTGGGTAGTACTTGGTAATTATTATCTTGTTAGACTTACTTTTTGAGTAGCAAAAAGGGGGAGTGCTGCTGAGTTTTCTACCACAAAATGATTATGTCCTCAAGTGGGCAGGCTTTAACTTGTCTCACCCCAAGGCTTGGCCATTTATTTTACTCCTATGTGTTTTCTGGCAGTGAATTAGGGGGGGGAATGTGACAACATAAAAGCTAAAAGCTTGAATTGAGCCTCATGATGTCTCTTGTATTCTATTTCAACTCTTTTGTGTTAGGTGTTGCCAACATTGGGCCCATTTGTTTTCTCTATCTTTTTACCATCTTTATGCAACATACTAACATGGCACATTCATTAGGGTTTTTTTTTTTTTTCAATTTTTTTCCAATCATTCTTTCCATGACCCTTGAAAAGGAGAGTATTCATAGTTGATAAATGACCTCTCAATAATTGCCTAAACGAAATTTTTAAAAAACCATGGGCAAAATATAAACTCCAATGTCTTGATTTTGACAAGGAATTGAAAATAGGTTATGCTTGATGATAGGGGCATTTTAATGTCTAAATTATAAAATAGATTTTCTCTACTTAATATAAGGCAATAGACAAATAAAGATATATTAGTTATTTTGGTCTAGTTGATATATTAAATCGATCTAAAATATTAAGATTTACGTCAGTTTAATTATCTGAATAACTTACGAGTAAATGTTTTAATATATTGATTTATCGTACTTTAAACGAACAGTTAATAATCAATTCAACTTGAATCTATGAGATCAACCTTGGTCTTCTAAGTTGACCTGTACAGCATAAGTCCAAAACTTTTCATCACAAAGATATAAATAATTTTGTATTTTTATTATATCTTAAACTTTAAAACTTTTAAGTCTTTATTCCATTCTTTTTTCCTCCTCTCTCTTAGATCAATTTCTAATTTAAATGTCAAATTATAAATGCTAAAATCATCTTCGGCCTTCGTCGATAATCGTTCTCTTTCTTTCCTTTGTGTTTTCAGAATTTTATCCAGATAACTAGCAAAGCACTTGGTTACCAAAATCAATACATCTTCGACGAATTGATCAAATGAGGGGATATCATTTCATCCTGGTTAGTTTATTTAAGCTTCTTTTTCCGTCTTCAGTATAACAACACATTGGATTTTGATTTTTGACAAGGAGCTAGCTAGAAAGTAGTAACGAATTCCACCCATCCACTGCCCTTTTTACAAGAATATATTCCTAAGCTGTGGGCTATGGCTGATCAATTAGGGGGTGGACCCTGAGTCTTGTGAAGGAAACAGCAACAAATAAGCCTTAAATAGATGTATTTGAATGGGCCAAGGACAGTCTGAAGGATCTGGGCTGCCCAACAATCAACAAATCTTTGATTAATTGTTAGGTTTTTCTTTTCCATGATTCATAATCATACAATAATATTCCACAAGATTAAGCTTTCAAGTTTGAACATGACATGACCAACCAATTAAGAAGCTGGAATTTGTTTTCATTTTGGTATAGAACTTGCGAGTTGTAGTCAAAGTTGTAACTACAAAGAGAATGATAACTTTTCATATGTGATCTGAGCTGTTTGTCTGCCTTAATTTGTGTCAAAGACCCACAATCCACCATAGGCACACTGATCCCACCCAATAATTGGACTTCCATGGCCATCCCAAATTAATCTCACACAAACTATACTTTTTTTTTTATTCGAGTTGATTAAAAATTGAATGCTAATCCTTATTATAAGTAAAAATTTAACACTCTATCAATAAAGCGTGACTGTTAGTTTTGTGTATGTTTATATATATATATATATATATATGAACCCTAATTTATTCCACCCATGTCATTTTCCAGAGGTTTCATTCCGAAAAAGACATTGAAAACTCAGCTCAGCTAACATCCAATTATAATAGGTTTCTTCTGGTTTGATTAACTATAAATAAATATCTGATGCTATACAAATTTGTAAAAGATTTCCAAAGAATATTCTTTGATTTTAGAAATAAAAACAATTTTTAAGGATTATTTTCCCTTACAAGTTATTGTTGGGTTAATAACTGTTCTAATTCTTCCCTTTGGTTACCATTTACTATCAAAATGTATTACATAGTGCATGCATGTGAACTTCATACAGAAAGCTAAGACTGTGTAAAACAACAAGAATAAATTAACCTTTATATCTCTTAATTTTGGAATCGATAGTCGACTGTATGAAAGATAAAAAAAAAAGAATCATGTTAAAATATAATTTTAAATTAAAATTGTATCGTAATGTTGAAAAAAAAAAAGAATTGGGTTTTTCAATAGGAATGAAAAGAAACATTATCCTTTAGTTGACTTCCATAGTTAACAAGTGTTATATGATTCTTAACCTATCGTTTTCTTTTTTCAATATTGTAAACATTTCATTCATAAGTGTCAACAGTTCAAAAATGGTTTTTTTTTTTTTTTTCAAATTTCGTCCATTGATTTGAAAGTGGATAGGCTTACATAGGAACCCACCATCAAAGAAGAACTCATGCTTATTCATTTTATGCCAAATTGAATAACAAGAAAGAAGATAACTGCTTTGATAGCATCCGAGTTGATGGATACAAAGAGCAGCAACTTAACATAAACTAAAAAGAAATTTTAAAAGCTTAGGCATGCTTAATCTGTCTCCTCTTTTCGGGCCATGCTCCATATTCTTGTTGCCCTATCTTAATTAGGGTTCCTAATTCTATTCCGATAAGTATGATTCTTGCTACCCTTATTTTGACATAAATAACATATATATACACATGTGCCACGAATCTTGTATCGATAAGAGAATTGATAATAGAGAATGTAACGAATCCTATGTTTATTAGAGAAAATAATAGTTTTGATCTTATAAATCATTAGATTTTCTCCATCTAATAAACATATCTTTCGAGTTAAAAATATAAATCCATTACACATGCATGTACACTATTCCATTCACTTCAAATTTCAAGATAGTTTTAATTTTTTTTTATTCTAAAAGCAAATTAAAATCATGCTATATATATTGTGACATCATTTATGACTCAATTTCTTGTAAGGGTAACTGTCATGGTAGCATGTTTCTTTCAACATTGAACCTAAATTTAGGTAACTGTTGATATTTGACTCCCTATATAATTATTGTAAGGGGTAAAGTTGTTTTCACAAAAGAAGAGAGGGGACAAGGAGGATAATGCAAGTGACTTCATTGATTATTAAATCCTAACCAACCTGAATCATATACTCAAAAAACTTTTGGGTAATATCTTTATAATTTAATAAAAAAATCTTTATGGATAATTATGGGCTTTTCAACTTCAATTATTGCATGTCTTGTTTAAAAGATTAAGGTTAAAATAATAAAAAATTTCTTGAATTATATCGTTTTATTTAAATAATTTTTTTTTAATTTTTGTTACACTCGAACAAATTTTTATTTTTAATTTATGTTCAAATAAAATTTTAATCTTTAATTTGTATCTAAATAAATTTTTAACATAAATTTATCATTTGCTTGAAATAAAAGTTTATTTGAATATAACTTAAAAAAAAATTATTTAGATACAATAAAAATGTAAGAATTTATCTAAAAAGATTGATGAAATTCAAAGGTTTTTTTTTATTATTTTTACCCAAAAATAAATTGCTTGCATCTCTGTCTAATGTTTTATTGGTGGGTTGGACCTTCGGACTGCTAGAAATTGCACACCAGATTGGGCTTGAAATGGGCCACCGCTGCCATGTGCCACTCAAAGCTATAAAAAAATCAGAGTCTCATCAATGTTCATAATGCAATTGTGATTCATAAAAAAAAAAAAAAATGCAATTGTGATTGTTGTTGGACAGTGTCTCAGAGTGGTATGAATAATTGCAAGACTGAAGCTTTTCCAAAATTTATTATCCATGCATGTATAAAAACAACACATAGCTATGAATAATTTAAACAGAATTGGTTTTCAAAATTACCCATTTAATTTTTGTTTTTACTCAATTAATAATGTGTAATAGGTTTTTTTAATTACCAATAAAAAATTGATTCAATTGGTATATAAATGGCGGTCCAACTCATCCTCAACGGACCTCTTATGCTTTTTTTTTTTTTTAAAATTTGGATAAGATAATTGTAGAAAAAAATCTGATCAAATTTTAAGCAAATTCACTCCGATTCGATCATATATATAATTATTTTTAATTAAATATAATTAAATTTTTTATTTAATATTATATTTTATTAAAAATAATATTTTATTAATTTAAGATCAAATATAATTTTATACAATATTGAATCAGGTCGAATCAGGATGTAAAAAAAAAAAAATCGTTGGATTGGGTTTAGGTATTATAGGTATAAAAATTGAGTCAAATTTAATACGAACAAAAATTTATCCTATTTCAATTCGTTATCATTTTTAAAATAATAAATATCATTTTTCTTGATATAATAAATTTAAATTTAATTAATAATCTCTTATTAAAGTTATCTCGAACATATAATGATATTTATTTTCTTATATTATTAAATACGATATGATATATTTTGATTTAAAAAATTAAATAAGTTATATATTCTTATGCTGTTAAAAGGGGTTGAGAGGGAAAACTTCAGTTTGCTTTCCTCGTGCTTTCTTTTCCTGTTCAATGGTCCAATGAGAACCCATACTTGTTTAGGGCCAAACATTTATTTTTAATTTCCCAAAATACCAATATTTGAAGCAGATTGGGAGATCTTAACCTTATTTTAATCCATCTAACTTCAGCATTAGACATCAAATTTGGACAGCAGAAATTAATTTTATAAGTTTACCCAATTATTGTCTCATCGCCCAACAATACTATAAAGTTGTCTATGAATACGATGATGTCATGAAAAAATAATAAAAAAGAGAATAAAATAATATCCTTACAAAAGGAGTCACAGAACATTCTTAATGTAACTTGCAAACAAAGGAAGGAATTTTTTAGGGTTAGTCCAATTAGTTATTAAGGTAGAGTATTTTTATACTCATATTTTAATTTTGAGTTTTGTGGATAATTTATTGAGGTTATTTTAAATATATAATTTATAATTATTTTTTAAGTTGTTAAATATGATATATTTTATTTTAATTTAAAAGATTGAATAATTTATTTATTTTTAAATTATTTTTAAAAAATTTATTTTTAAAGAATAAATATAATTTTATAAATATTATAATTTATTAAATATTATTTTTTAAAATAATTAATTAAATTTTAAATCCAAACATAATTTTGACACAAATAATGAAAAGGAAATTTGGTAATAGGTTTAAATTAAAAAAATTAGATAAAAATTTTCAGGTGAAATTAATAAAATTTTTTATTAAAAATGATTAAATTAAAATGAAAATTAAAAATTAAAATGGATAGATTAAAAGATCTTATTATATTAATTAAGTGTGTAAAATTTTAAAAAAATTTAATAAATATATATATTAATAAATATTTTTAATAAAAATATTGATAAAATTTTTACAATTAAATAAAAATTAGTCAAAATTTAATTATAAATAATATTTTTAATAATAAATTTTTATATATTATTAATTTTTACATTAAATTAAAAAAATTTACGTAAGTTTCGTCCTTAAATTAAATACTAAGACAAGTTAGAGTAAAAAAAGAGAGTATTCATTATTTAAAGCAACATTTAAGCAAAAAAGATAGATAAAAAAGAGGATTAAGAAAAAGTCAAGGGGAGAGTAATGAAAGTCAAATTTTTCTGAAACAGGAATTTGCTAAAGCTTTGTACAGTTGTACTTCACCCGAAGTGATTCCCTGAATCATCAACACGAAAAGTTTTTTTCTTTTTTACTTTTCTCAGATTCTCTCTTCTTAAATATCGTAGGCTCTTACGTTTCTTCATAACGCACCCTTTGCCCTATCTTTTTTCACATACAAATATCAGAATCCGTGTAGTCTTTATTCTTTTTTTAATTGGTTCTCTTGTTCTAAGTGTTGTTGGAGCTCCAAAGAGAGGAGATATGGTGGTGGCTTCACCAAACCCAGCTCGGGCTGAAAAGTTTCAACCCATTGTGCTCCCTGTCGTGGACCTTTCAGCTGAGAGATTAGAGGTGTCAAACCTCATTGTTAAAGCCTGTGAAGAGTATGGTTTCTTTCAGGTGATCAACCATGGAGTGTCTGAGGATATCATTGCCCAAATGGAAGAAGAAGGTCTCAACTTCTTTGCCAAGCCACTCTCTGAGAAACAAAGAGCTGGACCTGCCACTCCCTTTGGTTATGGTTGCAAGAACATTGGCTTCAATGGTGATATTGGAGAAGTTGAATATCTTCTGTTTGATACCAACCCTCTATCCATTTCTCAGAGATCCAATACCATCTCCAATGACCCCAAAAAGTTCAGGTACTTTATTTTCCTCAATTTTTTTAGTACTTCAATTGTTGCATGTTCCTTTTCTTGAATGGCGGCCAAAGGATAGATAGGTAAAAAGAGAGAAAAAAAATATATACAAAGTATATAAATAAGCTATATGAAGTTGATGAGTTTGGGCCATGTTCAGTGACTAGCAAGATCTTTGCCAGCATGTTTTCCTACTGATTTGTTCAATTTGATGAATCCATGAAGGTGGGCTTTTGATGAGTTGTATATTTTCTTTTCTATACCATTGCATTCAACTCTCCAACCATATATACCTGCTTTAAATGGCAATGATTACTATATTTTGCTGATGTTGTGGCCTTTCAAAAGTCCCCAAATAAATGTTACAACTATACATTCACAAAAAAAGCCTACTTGTAGTTTCCCTTTCTTTTGCCATGATATTAAGCAAGTTTATTTGGGTAGGGTTGTATCTGGTGAAAAAATATGCGGAAAGAAAACCTGCTTCATAGCCAAGTTGTAGCTCTTTTTTTTTGTGTTTTTTTACTATTATTCTTTCAGACCATTTGGTGAAACCGAAATTTTGTTTCCTAACTGAGAAGTAAAATTATGGATTCAGTGTCATAATCTAAATTTGTCGGTTGGTTCAACTAGGCCGTTTTTCATTCTTTTAGCCAAAAAACCAAACTTTATTAAGACATAATGTTTAATTCTTTCATAAATAGGACATCTGGAAAAATCAAAACATAGGTCAGTTTAGAACTGGTTTGAGAAGAAACTGCAGATCATGTCTTGTTCTCTTTAACTTTGGTAAAGAATTAAAGGTCAACCAAAGACATGTAGAGAAAAATATAGTTTTTTCATTGGATGAATAGGAATCGAGAAGAGAAATATTAAAATTAAAAAAAAAAAAAAGTGATTCAAAATCATGAATACACGTGAGTTTCGAAATAGCCTCAAGTCACATGGGACTGTGGTATGTGGGATATAGTTCTCCTCTACTCTCCTACAAGGTGGGATTTGATGTCAGAGACACTTCCCTATGTTTGCGGTCGGGCTCATTTCTACGAGCCCTAGAAAGCGCGTATAAGAAACATCACCTCTTGGAAGAAATGTGGGTTGTAAGGAAAGTATCATGACATAAAAGATTGCGATATCAGAATGACAAATCACAGCAAAGAGGGCTGCAGCGGAGAAGGTCTAATCAAATCAAAAGAATTGAAAGAAGGGATGTTTCAAAAAAAAAAAAATGCAGTGGCTCCAGAGTTCATGCCCCTACCCAAAAATGGAGAAAAGTAACAGGTTGACTAATCTTCCCTAATGAAGCAAAACACAGAAAGAAAAACTGATAAAGCAAATCTAAAATAAAGGGCACAGTGTTCAGGCTGAGACAGTATTGAGTTTTTAACTCAAGCCCGCAACTTTAGTTATGCTGGGATTGTTTGCTAGTTACTCGTTTTTCTAATGTGTGATGGTGATTGTGTGTTGTGTATGGTTGCAGCTTTGCTGTGAGTGGTTACATACAAGCAGTTAGGGGATTGGCATGTGAGATCCTGGATCTGATGGCAGAGGGATTGTGGGTCCATGATTCATCAGTGTTTAGTAGGATGATCAGGGACGTTGAAAGTGACTCGCTTTTCAGGCTCAATCACTATCCACCCATTCTCTGCAAGGATAGGGAAACGTCGCCCTCATCATTTCATGGTCACAGCAGCAGCAAGGTTGGGTTTGGGGAGCATTCCGACCCTCAGATCTTGACCATCCTGAGATCCAACGATGTGGGTGGCCTGCAAATTTCTCTGGATGAAGGTGTGTGGGTCCCTGTCCCCCCTGACCCCAATGCCTTTTGTGTTAATGTGGGTGATGTTTTACAGGTTGGTACATTTCTCTCATTCGCTTCTCTCTCATAGTAATCATAGTAACGTCTTAGACCCCCCAAAAGAAAAGGTGAATTGGATTGATAGAAACTGAAATATGCTTTTGGAATCACTGCAGTTTTTCACTGCAGCTTTGGATTGACCACCCTATAAAAGGGACCCCCATATATGAGTTTCTATCCAATGAACACTAGGGACTTGAGTAATTGATTGCTAACTTTTCTTTGAGAACAAATGGAACTGAAAAGTTTCTGGTTGCTTAGGCTGTATTACCATTTATTGTTCTTGCAAGCAGCTATAGTAATCCGTAAAGTTTGGGTACGGTTACCAACATCTCTTTTACCTTTCCTCTAGAGACAAATCTTGGGGGACATTTCAGAATTGGGTTAACAAAAACAGAAAAGTTTTAACTGGCACATTTAGGTTCGATTCCTTGCAGGGACATACTTATGTTTTAAGCTATACTTTATTTTGTAAGATAAACAGCTGAGTAAGCGATCGTCAAAAACCAATTTGAGACAGGAAAGGCAGCTAGCTCATCCAAAATGGTTGTAGTTTAAGTTAGAGACATTCCTTTATGAAGTTGAAATGTTAAAGGTAGGAATGGTAGGTGAACAGTTTCTTACTGTAAGCTTCTGCAGTACCATAAACTAATACATGTTCATTTTGGTATATTTTGAAGGCTATGACCAATGGGAGGTTCGTAAGCGTGAGGCACAGAGCCTTGACCAATTCCTACAAGTCTAGAATGTCAATGGCCTATTTTGGGGCACCACCACTACATGCTTGGGTCAGTGCTCCCGCAGAGCTGGTCACCCCCCAAAAGCCTTTGCTGTACAGGCCTTTTACCTGGGGTGAATACAAGAAAGCTTCATATTCTCTCCGGCTTGGAGAAGGCCGCCTTGACCTTTTCAGAAAGCACAGTATAGATGAACACGTTGCTTGACGACTTTCCAAGTTACATCTTTAGCTGCTCCTGATGGGGGAATTTTGGCTGTAATCCTTCCCATTTCCCATGGTTTTTGTTTACAGGAAGAAAATGTAGTCATAAACTTGTTATTTGGGGTGGGAAAATGGTTTATGTTATATGTAGTTTAGTCATCAGTGAAAAGTTCTCTTTTCCAAGCAGCTTTGGCATTCTTTTGTGCAGTTATATTTCTGCACATGAACAATAATCCTTATGGTCCTGATCTTTTTGCAAGATTGACCCTAGCTAATGGTCCTGAGTGGGAAATGACATACACTGGGAGAGAAAGGCTATGGATAGAGATAGAACATACCAATGCAGTGGGCTGAACGCTATGAATAGGAAATGACCACAAGATTGGGGAATCGAAATTTGGATGCCATACTCCAAGCTGAATAGGACATAATGAGGGACCAAAGACAGGTATGTCAAGCAGTTTAGTAGGGGTTTTTCATTTTCAATGGCCTGTCAAAAGTTCACAAAATTGAAAGCTAGCATGGCTTACAGCACTAGATGAGTTACTCAACATGTCGTCCTATCCTTGGGGTTGTTTGACCACGAAACAACCACTGAAGATGTTCTTTTAAGGCATCCTTTCCTTTCCTAACCTTCATACAAGTGCGTATTCTCACCAGGGAATTAATGGATTGAGTCTTGGCACCAGATTGCTCCACACCACTGAATAGTCTTATTGCCTGGCTAAGATAGCATGGCTCCACTCCAAGCCTCCAACTTTAAAACTTGGATGGGGACATAAGACAAGTACCGGTTTTGTGTCAAAATCCACAGAAAGTAATGCAACAAAATAAAATCAGACGATGAAAATGAAGAGCTTATATTTTATTGACGTAGATTTGGATTAGACCGTTCACTTTTAGGAAATTGCCAATGGTCCACTATTGTTGAGATATGCATGAAGCGACTTTCCACAGGAAAAAGGGTAATCATGCACATTACAGTTCAGTGCTGAGGATTTGATGTTGGGTTCCAGAGTTCAAATGTGTAGATAAGGATCGAGGATAGATTTCTGTAACTCGTGGAACCCACTCAGGACTGTGGGCTTTGAGTGGTTTAACAGGGGAGTCATTGGACTAATTTGCAGGTTTGGGGCCATTCTTGCAGCACAATTGGGCACCAAATCTCAATCCCACAGGTCCCTTACCCTGTTCATGTCTGAATCTGATTACGAACAAGTCGAATGCGAGCCCTTGAGACTATTAACTCAGTTTCTTTCAAGCTCAGGCTACTACCTTCAGAAGCCCAATGCAATTTGATTCCTCTATCAGAAGAGAAATAAAAGCAGAGATCGTATTTCAAAATTAATTTAGTTCCTTGTGATTTTGGAAATCAAATGTAGCATTAAAAGTACTTCACATGAATAAGTACTGAAAAGAGTATTCTGAAAATTGGCTAATGATAAGTTTTATGAGGAAGAAGCATCATATCTTCCGTGGCGTTGATTTAAGGCATCCTTTCCTTTCCTTTACTAACCTTCATACAAGTGCGTAGTCTCACCAGGGAATTAATGGAATTGAGTCTTGATACCAGATTGCTCCACTCCACTGAATAGAGTCTTATTGCCTGGCTAAGATAGCATGGCTCCACTCCAGGCCTCCACTTCAGAACTTGGATGGGGACATAAGACAAGTACCGGCTTTGTGTCAAAATCCACAGAAAGTAATGCAACAAAATAAAATCAGACGATGAAAATGAAGAGCTTATAATTTATTGACGTAGATTTGGATTAGACCGTTCACTTTTAGGAAAATGCCAAAGGTCCACTGTTGTTGAGATATGCATGAAGCCATTTTCCCAGGAAAAAGGTGATAATGCATTAAAGTTCAGTGCTAAGGATTTGATGTTGGGTTCCAGAGTTCAAATGTGTAGATAAGGATGGAGGGCTGTCAGGAGGATAGGCTTCTGTAACTCGCACTGTGGGCTTTGAGTGGCTTGACAGGGGCGTAATTGGACTAATTTGCAGGTTTGGGGCCATTCTTGCAGCACAATTGGGCTCCTAATTTCAATTCCCCAGGTCCTTACTCTTTTGCCTAGAAATTGGCATATGGCACCCTGTTCTTGTCTGAATCTGATTATGAACAAGTTGAATGCAAGCCCTTTAGACTATTGACTCAGTTTCTTTCAAGCTCAGGCTGCATCCTTCAGAAACCCCGGCAATTTGATTCCTGTATCAGAAGAGAAATAAAAGCAGAGATCGTGTTTCAAAATTAAGTTAATTCCTTATGATTTTGGAAATCAAATGTAGCATTAAAAGTACTTAACATGAATTAGTACTCAGAATATTCTGAAAATTGGCTAATGATAAGTTTTCTGAGGAAGGAGTATCATATGTTCCGTGGAGTTGATTTCTTGCCAATGAGATGAAGGTTGTCATCAGAAATTACGGCCATAAGAATCGAGCTAGATCTCCCATGGCCACAATTATGATTTTATGCAACAATGGCAGCCTGAATATATCAATGCATACCCTCAATTTGTGGACAATGCCTTGGTTCTTTCCTCGATGGGAAGACTCAAAGGCAAGAACTTAAATTAGATAAAGAAAACAATGTGTTCACAGCATAAAATAAAGAAGCTGTGATATATATAATAGAATAATGAATTCATATGTTCAATTATTCAGGTTTAGAACCTTACAATATGTTAGAAGCTCTCCAAAAACTGAGCCTCATAATTCAAGTCAATGAATGATACAACAAACAGGTGCTTTACATAAATGATGGCTGTTAGTACTCAGAATATTCTGATAATTGCTATACTCTGTTCTTCCATCTTTATTTCCCATGCTTGCTAAGGAAACACAAAGACACCGACGCCTTATTAACAAAGGGTCATTACCGTCCAGGACTCGCAGACCTAGGAGCTAGGCGTGAGCACTTTCTTCGACCAGTTTTGCTAAGGCCACAAACACAAGTCTCGAGAAGCTCGTAGTCCTCCTCCCAGAACAACAGGGATGCCTTCCATGGATTCTGCAATAGCATCTTTGAGGTAAGGAAACCGGCAACTGTCCATGTCTGGAAGAGCCGGGATTGCTTGCCTATAAACCTTCCACTTCTTGTGTCATAGTATTCAGGCCATTGATCCGCTGACAGCCTTTCCTCTGCCAAAGTAACTGCTCTTTGTGCTAATTCTGGCTTCCCCATTTTTATACAGGCCAATGTAAACTGAAATAACAAAATGCAATTCATTAAGGAGCATAATTACAAGATTCAAGATCATTACAATCATTACATGACTAAGGTGTATTAGATAGGTAACTGACTACATTATCAACCTTCACAAGCATTATAAAAGATTTCAAAATATACATAAGCTTTACCTGCCACAGGAGCGTTGGCCAGGATCCACCATTGTGATATGACCATGGGCTGCAAACAAGACAGGAGTCAGTTTCTGAATAATTTTATTCACCAATTTGTTATGCTTACAGAGAAGTAAAGAGAATCACAGAATGCAATGAAAAAAGCCCCACGTATTCTTTGGGTCACTTCCAGTGATGATCCGCCACTCGTCAGACTCCAGAGCAGGGTAAATAATCTTAAGAGGCATGTTAGCCACAAGATCATCCCATTTTTCCTCAATCAAATTCAAAACATCCTCATTCTGTTTCGAGGTTCCCAAAGAAGAAACAATGGTCCAAAGATTTCCAAGAGTGAAAAACCTAAAATCCATATGAGCAGGTTGTAAATTGCCAATGAAGTAGCCACCTTTATCAGGAATCCAATCAACTAGCCATGAAGGAATCTGATCTGGATAGATATTGAACTTGTTGATGGCATCTGTAGAATATTCCTCTGTCTTGTAACGATATATCTCATTGATTTTCTTCATATCAACCCAGTAATACTCTCTGATGTGAAATGAGAGTGCACTGAGTCGGTTGTTTATGGCAGCTACCAAATTCTTGGTTGCATCATTCACAGTGAGCATCTCACGGGAGCAACGCAAAGCAGAATAGAATAAAGCCTGTAAGATCAGGGTCGTTTGGGTTTTAACAAATAGACAAGGGAAATGCCTAATATATATATATATATATATATATATAAATATATAATAAAAAAGTATTCAGCTTACTTGAATTTCCAGAGGGTGGCCATGAATACCCATTCGTCTATCAATCATACAGGAACCATCAGTGACCAACAGCGAAGGAAACATGTCGAAACCATCAGTTAAACACAGATTTAGGATCAGTCTTATGCCTGTTTGTACGTCCACCCTCTCTTGTAATGCATAGTCCCCAGTGATCTTTCCATAAGCTCTCAACAAGATAATCCACCACAACCCTGTGAATTAACATCAAAATCAGAGAATTAACACCATCTCAACGAGATGGAACCATTATTGGAAAATAAATAATTGCTAATCAGAGAATTAACACCAGCAAGAAAATTTTTTTATGGCATTTGATGTTAAAGAATTAATTATAAATAAACTCTTCGGTGACTAAAAGTCATACTATCCTACCAGAATCAACAGGGGCAACACGACCAATGGCTGATTCACCAAAATCAGGATCTAAAACCTCTTCAAATGCTTCAGTGCTTCCATCAAGAGGGACAGATCGAACTTTAAAACTTGCTGGCATCAACCCTTGCCCGGGGCTATAACAGTCCACAGTCTTCTCCCAGCTCTAAAACCAACAAAAACATCATCAAAAAACAGCCAATGCCCAGAAAGAATGCAAGAGAGCCCATCAATATATCACCCTAATAACCATAAGTTAATCCACCAGTTAAAGTAATGAGCCTCCTTTGATATTATCTGATGATGAAATTCCCTGAGGATCTATGAAATGCAAAAATAAAAATGCAAAGTGGTATCAAGTTATGATCTGCACTTCCGAATTTGCACTTCTATGGTATCATTGTGACATGCAAATACCAATTCATGTTTTTCTCCGGGCTAAATGTAGCTTAGTGTTGATAACACATCTTTTTAATTTCTACAAATTCAGAAATCAGTTGTACAATCATAAAGTTAAATAAGATATCATTAAGACCAATCAATTTACATATGGTGTTCAAGTTTCCACCAATGATCAAAAAGCACACTGATAATTTGATTAAAATGTAAAAGCAATGTTTAGGCATAAAGATCATATGTACCTGTAACTGCAATGTGTGAAGAAGAAAATTCTTCACAATCTCCCCCTCTCCATTTAGCAGAAAAGCAAGCGCTGAAGGTACAAAGTCACGGATAAATATCTGATCATAGTTCAATGGCTGCTTGTCTGCTGGATCATTAGCGGCTACGGTCCCCACTGGATTTCCACAATAGTTCACCACAGCACCACGTAGTATATTCCATGCCTCTTTGTCAATTTCAGACACCTCTCTCTCAATCTTAGGCTCAGTCAGATTCAAACCCTTAAAATTATCTGTATTTACACCTTTCTCATTAACATCTACTCCAGTATTATCCTCTTTAACTAAACCGCTACCTGTCTCAATCCTCTCAATCACCAGAGGCCTTACATTCAGCCCACCTTGAATGTAAATCCTCTCAAAATTCTTCTCGTTAACATGAGGCTCAACGGACGTTGAGTGGTTCCTAAAATCTGACGCTACTTTAGGAATTACTAAAACACCCCTAGCCCTACCTTTATCCACACGAAAACTACCCGCAAATACCCTAGCCTGACCCCAACTCGACTCGGACACGCTAATAGCCCTCCGATTCAGATCAACAACACACTTACAACCTACAATCTGTGACCTAATATGCTTATAAGAGTGAAATCTACGGCGATCAACTACTTTGGAAAGTGATTTCGACAAATTTGAGATTCCTGAACGGTTCATTTTCGGGGGAGAAAACCCCAAAAAGGAAGAGCTTTTATAACTAATTAGGATTCTACAACAAGGTTTCATGCTGGAGATTCCAATACAAGTGCTAGACTTCATTTTTTTTTTGTCCTTTTCTATGAATTCAAGAAACAAATTGCTAAATATATCTAAGGGAATATGTATATACACAGCTCTGTTAATCTTATAAATTGAAGAACAGAAAAACACAGAGACGCCTAAAGCTAGAAAAAAAAAAAAAAATATATATATATATAATATAATAATTAATTAAATAGTATATACTAAAGAACTAAAAATGGAAACGAAATTCTGAATTGAACACTTACAGTTGAATTGAGAGAGAGCTTGTCCTGGGATTCATACAATTTGGGAATTGAATCAGGCAGGCATTCATTAGTATTTATAGACAGGAGAAAGGGGGAGTTTCCTGGATGGAATTACATTTTTGTCCCTGCACTTTAAAGACCTTTGGAATATTATTTGTATGAATTGACCAGAAAACCATTGGAACGATGAGATTGTTTTGTCATGGTTGATTTTTACAACTTTGTCTGAGCACGACAGTTGAATGGTTTTTTTTTTTATAATTGACGATCGCCGATTGGACAAGAGGAATCATTCCTAAATATCATCGTTTTGATACAAAAATAACGAAAATAAAATAAACAAATAATTTTGAATAATTATAAAATTCAATAGTAGAAATTTATAAGGTTTTATATTACATATTCTATTCAGATTTAATTTTCAACATATAAATTTAAAATTTTATTGTTTAATTTTCTATTAAAATCAACATGAGATTTTAAAAAGTACTTCTACTATTTTAGGCTTTGTAAAAGCACAGAAATTTGTAAAAATCAGAGATATTTTAAAATATGAAATAAAGCAAATAATATTCTCTTTAACTTGTATTTTTTTTTTATATATTTTGACTTTTCAAAATTGATATTATGTAACGTATTTTTCTGATTACGAAAGGAAAAAAAAGCAAAAAAAAAAATTGTAATAGAAAGGGTAAAAAAGTCCTAATAAAATTGGCAACTACGAATGGATCAGGTTGGTCGGCGGTGGTCCCCATCTTCTAGTCTTAAACAAATGTGAGGAAAACAAGAAAGCGCAATGTGTTTCATCTGAACACGTGGATTTTACGACAGGATAAAATCGTAGCCAAAAGTAGCGTAAAAGCCAAAAAAATACGTATCATTATACGTACATTTAAAACGTGTGAGAGTTGGATTAAGTAAAGATAACAACAGATTTTTTTTTTTTTTCCATTTAACAGAGATGTCGAAAATGAAAAAGAAAAAGAAAATGAGGGAAAAAAAAAATGTTGGAGTGACATGGCGATATTTTGAAGGAAAAGATTTTTGTTGGCACGTGCGGGGGCAATATGTCCGATAGTGTGTCGCACGCATGAAACGTGTGTATATTATGGGCGGGGAAACGAGTTTCACACGCTAGATGTTGAAGTGGTCTACACGCTTCGGAAAAACCCAATTGTTATTTGTCAAGGCATTTCTATTTTATTTTTTTTATTCTAAAATTACTTTGTGGTCAAAAGCCCAAAATATTTCTTTTTTTTTCCATTTTGTGCCCAATGAAAAGTTAAGTGGTGAATTTGGGTCCAATCATGATGATTGGAGGATTGCAAATATGGGCCTAACTCTAGTCATGTCTAGATTATATTTGGGCATTTTCCTAGTATTTTCAACCCACTTCACTAAAATTTGAACCGACAAATAAAGAATTTTCGTAATACGAGCAAATGGATGTTACTAGGTAAGATATAAAACGAATGGAGTATTTTTTATTTTTATTTTTGAATATTTTTAAAATTTTAAATTATATCTATTTTTATTTTCATATTTAATGAATATTTTAAATTTATTTTTATTCTTATTTTCATTCTCATGGATATTTAATGAATATAGATAATCATCGAAACCATAAATTAAAAAAAATTAAAAAAAATTTATTTTTTTAGTTTTTTATTTTTATCTTATATAATTAGATATTTTTTTATAAATATTTATTAATATATATGTTTTCAATAAAAATATATTAATTCTAATTAACTTAAAATAATAATTTATATTATTTAATAAAAATATATTTACTAAATATATATAAATATATGTAAAAATATAAGTACGATACGAGTGTTATATTATCCATTCTCATCTTATATCTAATAAAAATTTAAAATTATAATAATTTTCATCTAGATGAATATAATATAATATTCATCTCTATCTTCATTCGAAAAAATTCAAAATTTTCATTAAATATAGGTAATATTGGACATTCCTATCCTTGCATTCTCCACCATTATTGATATGGATTGTGGAAAAGACTCAATTGTGTGTTTCTCACCTTCACCACACAGCACAACTGGAAATGAAAATGGTTAGGCGAAAAGCAAAACACCGAAAACAATATGCAGATCAAGATAAACTAAACTAATAAGAAAAGTTTTCTTTTTTTATTTGTTTTTATATATTAATTTTTGAAAGAAATTGGAGTCAAATTTTCACGTTGAACATCGTTTTCGAATGGATGTATACTAAACTATGATTAAATTGGTGCAGGGGACCAGTCGCTTCTAAATCATTATTACCATAAAATAGATTAAAAAACCCAGTTGATTGACCCGTGTTTTTCTTGGGGTTTAATTTATTTTTAAACAAGCTTTTAGTCAATCAAATAGGCTGCTTTAATTATCTTGTTAAGAATCATCCATTAACTGGTTAGAACAAGGTTTATGGTATAATTAAATTAAGCTGTAGAAATGGAGCTTTTGACTCCTCTCTCATTGCATTGGTTTAATTTCCACAGCATTTGGTATTTCTACAAATGATACATAGAATTTGATTAAGTCAGATACCAATAAATTAAGCTTTACATATATGGTTGTTTCCCTAGTGATAGTATTTTAATAGTATTTCATACCGGTTTGATTTTGTACTCTCTTTACGCGAAATTTACCTAAAAAAAAAAGAGATTTGAATTTAAAATCTACTTTCAAAGAATAGGGTATAACGAATTGAGTATATACCGGATGAATTTTGATTCCAATTACTCGCTTTATAGATTGTGGTTAGAATTGTGGCAGGGACATATGCCTTTCGCATTAACATCATTTCCATTGAAGGTAATGAAGTTACGAAGGAGAAACATCAGATAATGCTCATGAAACCCTTTGAAGAAGCATGAAATTGTGGACAGCAATTCGCTTAAGTTGTGTTAACATTAGCGTAATTCAGCAGGAAAGTGCTTGAATGTATAGTACAAAACTTGTACCTTACTTGGGCCCGCAGTAGACAATTAAGATAAGCATAAGAACATGTGTTCTAATTAACTTATAGTGGAATCCCAACATGAGCAGTTACTTTATTTGTTATAGGTTGGAAAGATCTTGTACACATTTTTGGCAATATGATGAAGCTATATATAGAAATTGAAAGCTATAGCACTGATTCATTTTTACCTTTTGGTTGAAACTCCATCAAATTGTTGTGGCTAAGTGGCTTAGAGGAGTACCTCTGTAAAGGATTGCCTTCAAAACCAAACTAGCTTGTCTCAAGTGATCAAGGAACGGTAATATACGTCAGTTGGCTTGATCGATATCCTTTTAACAATATTGAAAAACATGATATGCGTTGCTGGCCCTTGAACTTGAACCTCTTTCGTTAGTATTGCTGCAACTATATATGATGTTTTAGCATCTTAAAGGTTGGATCAATAATATATATCGGCTACGTGAGAATTTGAGGGTTACTTGGATTAATTCAGTAATCGATCACATGCATGAAACAAAACAAGTTTCAAGCGCCACAGCCTCCGTGGTGATTTCTTTGAGGCTAAGGCCTCGCGGCTCAGGAAGAGAAGGTAGCTGCAAAATTAAAGTCCATAGCCATAAATGAGAAGCTGGTTCCAACTTACTGATCATGTAATTGCAGTCCCCCTTTACAATAAGGTTAAACGCATTTTTTTGGTCTTGTCCAAAATGAATATTTTGAAGTCGGTAATTAAAGATCGACCCGTTTGAGACCTCTAGGCTACACATTGATTGGCTGTCGCTAATAGTTGACTATTTTACTCTCTTTGATTTTTCTTTATTTATGGCTAATTAAATTAAAAGAGTGAATCAAATTTAACGCAGCTGATAACGAAACAAATTTTCTTCCTTGTCAATTGTGATTTAAAATTTTTGGAAAGGAAATTGAAAGTAAAATATGAATATAATGTAAGTATCAACATGGCATTTTGCAATTTGCAAAGCACAATGAATGACCAGTTGGAAATCCAAATAAAATCAAAGCCATTAAAAGTTTGTGTGGCACATGCAACTTCTTCTTAATTTCCACCGTAATTTCCTTTCAGTTTCTTACTTCCTTTTTTTTCAGGGATAAAGCATTGACGTAACATCTCATACACATTCTCAGTCAAGAAAGAAAATGTAAGATGGTGGGAGCAAGACTTTTCTTCCTGTTGACGAAAGAAAAATCAAAATAAAAAAAAAATAACGTTTCGCATGCACAGGAAATACAGAATCAGGTGTTAGAGTTGAATTGACGACGAAGGGCCTTATCTCTAGCCTTCAGTTGACGATATGTATGTATTCCTGTTAGTTCGATAATCGAAGTCATACCAGACGATAAAGAGATCTTTGCACATGGCCTGTTGTTAGGTGGGCTGCCTCCGTGGTCAGCCTTTGGCTTTGAGGTACCACTTCAGTTCTGGGAAAAAGCCTTAGTCCTGAACGAACAGAAAGCATCTTCTTATTCTTTTTGATTGTTTTTTTTTTTTTTTTTCAAATGACTTGTTGAATGGCTGAAGCTGAAGGACCCCTCAATAAAGAAATGAAAGATTTGTAAGGTAGCTTTCCAAACAGTAGCCGTCCACTATTCAGGAAAATCATCAGGGGGGAAGTGAGGTCACATCCAATGATCGATATCATTGCATGCCAATTTGATCTCCACGTGGAACTATCAGGACCCACAGATCTTCACTGCAAACTGAGTGATGTGTATCACTCCGTGGTTCGGATGGGCCCTGATCATCAGAAAGAAGAGAATGAAAGAGTCAGCTTTTGAAAGTTTATTAGAAGGGTGATTAGGGAAGGTAATTAAAAACCTGAACGTGGATCGAAGGTAAGTGCTAGGTTTTGCGATTGCATGCATGTAATGTAAGCCCACAAATTGCCATTATGACTTTCATCAACTTAATTAATCATATGTGTTGAAGCCTGTATGTAGATATATATTTTAACCATTTAATTTCAAAAGTATAAGATCTTAATGTGAAGTTCTATATATTGGAAATGAAAATGATATATAAAAGAATAGGAAAAAACAAAGGCTTCAATGAATGATCTAATAATATCTTATCTTTTTATTAATAATTATATGATCTGTTGATAAAATATTATATTTATAATTTTAATTATCATAATTCAATTTTTTATAATATTAAATATAACAAAATTAATTTAATTTTAAAAATAAGAAAGATAATCAATGATTTAGTAATAATTTTATAACATATATGTATATATCAATGTTGTTGTGCAAAAGACTAATATATATAGATATATGTGAATTTGACATTATCAGATATAGTAGCATATATTATAAATTTATATATAAAGTAATGGCATATTAATTAATTAATTGGACCTTGATTTGATTAATGATAATGTAGGTTAGTCTAAAATTAATACTTGAGGCGATTTTAATTTATAGTATTAAGAACCTAATTTAATTAGCTAATAAATAAAAGTTTACAACATGTAAAGCAAGTGCTATCCACTTGCCAAAATTCATCTAATCTTTGCAACATAATTAATAATTTATTTAATTAAAGTAATTAAAGAGCTGGTTACGTAATCACGTCTCAACTCAACAACATTGTTCCTTTGTCTCTAACTAGTTGCTTATTCTGCCGACTATCTCTTAATTAATTAGTTGATATTTTAAAATTAATTTTTTAAAAATTTAAAATTTAAAAAAATTTATGCATTTAATATTTTTTTTCAATTGGGTAAGTAGTCGAATAAGAACTTTAAAGGTAAATTAAGAATTAAAAAAAAATTACCCTATTCTTTCCTTAATTTGACAAAAAAAAAGGGAAAATAGGGGCTGACGTGGAATTGTTGCTTAGGCCTGTTTCAAGGGTTGCGGCCGTAAGTGCCTTTGCCTTTGGAGTTGGCCTTGGGACTTGGGGGTCCCAGGAACTGAGAAAACATACTGCTCCTGACTATTGTTAAATCCCTTAATGACACGTGTCGTTCTTTAATATCTTTTTTACATGGGACCACATCGGTGGCTTCTTCCATTGGCACGCGGCCTACAAAAATTCCCAGCCGCCATCCTCTCTCTGTCTCTCTCTCTCTAAACTATTCCATCACGTGCTTCACCTTCTCGTTATCCTCGCGCGTGCCGCTTCCTCCTTTTAGGAAAAAGATTGTTATTTTATGTATGTAAATTCTATAAATAATAATATATTATTCATAAGCCTTCCTTTTTTTTTAAAAAGAAAAAAAGCCTTTCTTGTTTGTGATTTTTTTTAAAAAATGTAAATACAAATTTTTATATTCACACTTGGAGATGTCACGAGAGATGAAAAAAATAAAAAATAATTTAAAATTATAGTGATTGATGTAAATTTTTTATTCAGTTTAAATTAAATTTAAATATTAAATATATATTATATTTGAATCAAATATCATATTAAAAAATAAAAATAAAAAAATTAAATCAAATTATATATTTTTATTAATTTATATATATTAAAGTTTTATAAAATAAAAATAATAATTTTATATCAAAATTTATTTAAATATTTAAAATTTTATACTAAAATAATATATAAAAAATTTAAAAATAAATAAATTTTGGTTTGGTTAAGATCAAATCATGTGAAAGATCGATTCGAATTCAAATCAAATTTTTAAAATTTATAAAATTATATGAAATCTAAAAAATCAAATCTGATCCAATTCTAATAATTATCAATTGTCATCACTTTTAATTTTTGCACTATAAATTAAAAAAAAATATTTTTAAACAATTTTACCCTTAACAAAACTAGATTATTCACAGATCAGATGGCACAATCCATCAAACTTTTCTACGATTTAGATTTGGATAAAATTTTCAAGCTCAATTTTGGTTTGATTTGTGAAAAAATTTTATTATTAAATATTAATATAAAATACTTTTAATATTTTAACAATAAATTAAAATAAACAATTCTAATCACAATGTGTGAATGAAATTTACTTTAAACGCACTAATATAAAAGCTTTGTCTGGTTAAATGGGATGAAGCAAACACTATGCCCGTACAAAGGCAAACAAAACAAAACTAGAAATTAGTTAATGGAGTTTGCAATTGTACTTTATTTATTTATTTTTTTCTCTTTAAACATGATAAAAGATAAAATGTTTGAATGTCCAAAAGTCTCTTAATGGCCAACTTCTCTTTGTTTATTGCTGATTAAGCTCAAGCTTTGCCTTTTAGACATCTAGAAGCTTATGGGAGAGGATTAGGGTCTGTGGTTCATGCCCCATGGACAAGGTCTCAAAAGTAGAAGAATATAAATATAAATATAAATATAAAAATAATGCAAATTCTAATAATAATTAATTATAATTGTTAAAAACGTATGGTGGAACCAATTATTCACATTTATCTATTATTTAAATTATTTTCTAAAATATGCTTCTATAAACCCAAAAAAAAATTTAAAAAATAATAAAAAGGAAAAAATCAATTAAGTCAATATCAATGAATGAGATTAATTAGAAACAAAAGCCTCAAATTACAAGTTTTTTTTGTTCACCCCCAAATAAAAAAATAGAAAGAAAAACTAGCAAAAATACAAAAGATTATTCTGATTTTCTTTTTCCTTTTTGTTTTTTCTTTTTTTCATCTACAGTTGAGTTTCATTTTCCCCCATGAATTTATTAGTATATTTGAAGAAATCTTCACATGTTGAAGTTGAACTGCTGCTGCAAGAAAAAAAAATCCTCAGCGTTCAAGAAGTTGTATGATCCATCAGCACCATCTAGCCAGGGGTTGTTCTGCTCCAGGGACTGAAAATCTGTGCCGTGGTTGTAGTAATTAGTACCAGAGGGACTTATTAAGGAGGACCCAGAATAACCAACTTGGCTAGCTTGGAGATAATCCGGATTAGGGTTGTTGACCGGGATGTTGCTGTAATAATCAGTCAAATCTGAAACCGGTGAAACTTGAGTGCCCAAGGAGTCTGATGAGGCTGCAGTGCTAGAATTCTCTGGGGTGTAACTTGGGGTTATTTGTACGCCTCCAAAGTCATTGCCTATAACCCCCTGAGGCATGACCATCTGCCCCATGCCTATGTTGCCTGCTGTGGTGACGGAAGCGGAGGTGGTGGTAGAGGCCTCGGTAACAGCGGTCGTGGAGGTGGGTGTGGCGGCAGCAGCAGCAGCTTGAATTCTTTCAACTAACCTAGGCATCCATAGGTAACGCATGGTGTCCTTGAATTGCTTACTGTTCACGTCACATTTCAGTTGTTTCGCATGTTTTTGGACACGAGTTCTCCAATAGTTCTTGATCTCATTGTCGGTTCTTCCAGGCAAGTGTTGGGCGATTTTGGACCATCTGTAACATAAAAATATCTGTAAATTTGGAAAAAAAAAAAATCATAAACTGATCGAGAGAGTTGAGGTTAAAACATTTTACCTGTTTCCCCAGCGAGAGTGAAGTTCAAGAATCAAAAGCTGTTCCTCAAGAGTGATGCTCCCACGTCGAACATCGGGGCGGAGATAATTCAACCATCTCAGTCTGCAGCTTTTTCCTGTCCGTTTGAGACCTGTTTCATTGAATTCTATTTAGACACGACAAGTTTTTGGTAAAGTTATGTGGAAAACAAGTGTTTGGGGAAAAAGAAAGGGCATTTTCTCCTATACTATTTTTTTTTCATGAGTTGTAGCTTTTGCTTCAAAACTTTCATGATTGAGTTCTCCTATACGGGCATCATCAACCTCACAATCAAGGCTACAGTAGCTTTTCCATGAAACGTCCGGCTTTTAATTTTCAGGTTGGTATTTTTTATATACAGATTAAATCCTCAGGATCAATCAAAAAATTGGAGAAAAAGAAAGAATCAGCAAACCCCAAGATTTTTTTTTTTTTTGCACTTTTGTTAGAGAAGAGAGAGGGATTAAAGAAGAGAGGAAAGCAGGACCTTTTCACTTTTGTTTTTGGCGATGAAAGGGCATTCATGTGATCATGTTGAAAAGCTCATTTGATTAATCAGGATAGGACATGAAGATGAAAACAAGACCCAAAATAAAAGTTAAAATCAACTTGCCAACTTGTTGTACTATGGCACAGGTCTCTCCATGGCCACACGTTAATCTCACCTAAACCAAAAGGGGGGGGGGGTGACAACAAATACATATGGTGACATATTAGCATTTATTACCTGCACAACGAGCAAGAGAGTTCCATCGACCTTCGCCATGAGTAGTAATGTAATTGATGAGCTTCAAGTCTTCTTCAACAGTCCAAGGACCTCTTCTCAAGTCCATGATCTGATCCTCTTCACTTTGGGTGTTTGCGCTACAACCCCTTGCTTTAACATCCATTTTTTTCCTTAAATGGTGAGTCTGGTTGATTGAAATCTGAAAGAATAAAGTTTTTTTATATAGAGATATCTTTTGAGACACAGAAAAGAGAAAGAGAAACAAAGAAAGAAAGAGAGAGAGAGTTGGATTAATACAGGGAAGATAGAGAAGTGGGGTTTTATAGATGGAGATTGGTTTGAAAATAGAGGAAAAGGTAAGCATTTGAGAGAGAAAGTAAGAATAGCCGCAATTAGATGGACTATCTAAGACAAGATGGAAAAACATAATAAGAAAATGATAAAAAAAAATACAAAAATTAAAATGTTAGTAAAATTCATATACGAATTTAAAAATATATATTTTAAATTATAATATATAATTTTTATATAAAATATAATATCAATATACGAATTATATTTTACATGAACATACAAATTATAAAATCTAATCATAATAGGAACATAGGTTTAATTAAATAAGTAATTAATTTAATTAAGCACTTAAGCTTTATAGTAACTTAGTTAGCAAGTAGCAACAGGGCTTTGAAGTTTGACGCTGTGACTTTGTTATTTTCTCTGTGTGTGCCAATAAATTAACTTATAAGTTTATCAGTTCCGTGGGAATCGTTTTCTTTTCTTTCCTCTTTATTTTCTTCTCTTCCAAACAAGTTGTCTATTTTTATTCATTCCAGTCTGCAATTTTGTCTATATGCTTTGATAACTATAAAATTTACGGAACAAATTGCAACATTTTAGACTTTATATTGGGAATACCTTAATTACATGGCAAATCAAAAAATAAAATAAAAATTGAAGTATGAAATTCGAATTCCATGTTCATATATAAATAATATTTTTTTTGTAGGAACTAGTATTATTTATTCATTGTTGAATTGAAAATGATATATTATATATTCTTATTTTTTTATAATTAATTAATTGTTGTTGTTATTGTTATCGTTGCTAATTCCTGATGGTGTTGCTAATTGCTAAATTGCTTAGGCGGCTGTTGTTGTGGGCATGGCTCTACCCTCAGCCCTCGACTCCATGCAAGCAAACCAGCATTCTATGCCTCACTACGTACTCTTTGTTTCATTAGCTCTCATCTCGTGTTTCTCAGAAAAGCCTTTATCTTCTCTTAAACCTTCCAAATTATCAACAATTTTCGCCATACCCTTCAAATAAAAATTACCTTGTTGCATTATAGGTTCTTTATTCGATTGATTCAATTAATTTTAAATTAAATTATTTAAAATAAATTTATAATATTTTATTTATATTAATAGAATCAAATTTATTAATTTTAAAAATTAACAAATCAAATTTAACTTGGTCTATTCAATTAATTTTTTTATTAATCAAATAATAAATATATTAAATTATATTATATTTTTAATTTTTCATATTTTAAATAAACTAAATAAAATTATCCTATAAAATTAAATGTGAGTAATTGATTGGTTCGGTTGATTCGGTTTGAAAAAATTAATAATAGACTTAATCGACTAACCGAACCGACCGAATATTATTCATAACCGATCATAACCGAACCAACTAAAATTGGTTCGGTTCGGTCGTTCGATTAAATAATCAATTTTTTTTATTATGAATAATTATTTAACTACAAATTTAATTCAATAAAACTCAAACTCAAGTATCATTCAAACTAAATGACTAAAAAATTTAATAATTTTAACAATATTTTATAAGAAAAAAATAAATAAAAATATTTATCTTAATTTTTTTACCTTTATTTATTAAAAAGTCGGTTAATTCGATCAGTTCGGCTATCAATTTTTAAAAACCGAAAACCGATCAAATTAATCAATTTAACCAATTTAAAAAATCAATTATAACTAAAATCGAATAAACCAAACTAATTCAATCGAATTCACTCGGTCTCGATCGGTCTAGTTGGTTCAAATCAACGTTTGCTCATCCCTACATAAAATATTTAACTACCAAAGTGTTATGTTAAAAATTTTAACAACTTATGAAATAAAATGATTCATTTGGTGTATTTTTCATTTTATATTTGGATATTTTATATTTTGATTAAAATTTTAATTAATTCAAAAACCATATTAACCAAAAATCAAAATTCTTCTAAAATAATTTTTGTTCACCAATCGAAATTAATTCGATTACTAACCGATTAATCAAATTAAATCAATTCGATCAAGTAATTTAATTAAAATCAAATTATAAACACCTCTATTTTTCGTCACCACTACTATGTCAATTTATTCCGGTCATAAAACCTATACTATATTTTTTGAAAGCATTAAAGCATAATTATGCTTACAACAATAAGAACTGAGTTTTATAATCCTAAAAACCATAGTAAAAAACACTTGAATTTGAAAAAAAAAATTATAATTGTGAAAATATTGTGAAAAAGTTGGGTATATATCTGGGACCAAATTTTGAACAAATTCAGCATAACTTGAAAAAAATTAAAAACAAAAGAAGAAGCAAACTTGCACAGTCTTTATTTTGTGATAAGAGTAGCTTAGGGCGGCTTTAGCAATCTTTTAATTACTCAACTAAATAAAAGAAGATAGTAGGGGGAAAGGACCAGTCATAATTTTCCCAATTTTAACTTCATTAATTAGCAAGAGTTATGGCTATAGCTTTCCCTATGTTCAAAGCCACTTCCCTGTTGAAACCGGCAGAATTTTTTTTTTTCTACTTTAGCTGGAGAGTTTTAGTGGAATTATGTAAATTTAATGATTCGTATATTATTATTATATTAAATATTAAATTTTAAATATTTATATCATATTTTATATAAAAATTATATGTTATAATTTATATTAATATAAAATATAAAAAATATTTTATTAAATTTATATAATAATTATTAAATTTTTAATCGCGTCATTTTAATATTTATTTTTTATATCATATTTATCTCATGTCATATTTTAAATAAAATTCATTTGAAAAGCATAGGTTAAACATACAACTAGGACAGTATATGTTAAGTTGCCAACAAATTAATCAATGTCTCATTTGCTTTTGGTTAAAAGGACAGTACCTTCTTTTAATTGGACATCAAAATTAGAGAGGAATTTTAATTACTTTGATAAATTATTTGTTTCCATATCATCCCATTATATCAATTTACACTTGTTTCTTTTTTTACCGAAATTTACACTTATTTCCAAAAAGCAAAAATTAAAACAAAATTAAAAAAAAACCAAATAGTCTCCAAGCGAAGTTCTGCAACATATTTTATTTCATGAATCAAAAGAAAAAGGGTTTTTTTTTTTTTTTTTTTCTTTAAGAATATGATCAATGGTATCTCTAAATTTTGTTCGGACTTAATTCTCTCCTTGAATAATTTAAAAGATGTATTTTCATACATCGGTCTAATGCATTTAAAATTTTATTTTTAATAATTTTTATGTTTATGTTTCAAATATTTTTTTCTCTACACAAGTCTAAACAATAATCAAAATTGAATGACACTAGGATCTAATTTAGTATTGCTATTACGGTTGAAAAAGTTCAATTTGGATAAAATGCATTTGAAAAGTGCAGTAAAAAATTATTATGAAATGCAATACTGTAGACACCCAATTTGATCCAGACCCGAATCAATTGGGTCTGATCCAAATGGGTAAAATAGGCCCATTTTTGCTTTTATTTTTATTATTTTTTTATTTTTTAAATATATTTATTATTTATCTACTAATATATTTATTTTTATCTATTAACATTTTTTTATTTATCTATTAATATATATGTTTTTATTATAATTTATCTATTATTATTATTATTATTTTCTTTTAGTTATCTATTAATATATTTTTTTTATTTTTATTTTATTTTTATTTTTTTCTTTTCTTCTTATTCGGTTGGGATTATGATAAAAATTCAAAATTCTACCGAAAATTTGAGATTCAATCAGAGTCCAGATTGGATTCAAGTATTGAATCCCAATCCAAAAGGGACTTAGGATTGATCAGAAACTCTTCTGATCAATCCCTATAAATAGATTCACAAAAAATGAACAGAAAACACACACAGAAAGAAAACAGAAGCTAAAAAGGGTTCTGGTACGTTATAACAGCTTTAAAAATTGGTGGGAATTTTTTTTTATGAATTTTTGACATTTTTTTCTGGAAAATTTCTAGAAAATTTTCAAAATTCGAGAAAATTTTTCGACGAACTTTGAATTTTTCGACAAGTTTTCCAGCCAAATTTGAAGATTTCAACGACTTTTTCCAAATTCCAGTAGAAATTCAACCGAAATCTAAGATAGTTTAGATAGAGGGATGAGGAAAGGAAGGGAAGGGAAGAGAGAGAGAAGGAGCGGTCTGCTGAAAAATAAAGGTTAGAGCCTTTTATACTTGCTGAAAACCATATCGTTTGGGCGTTACTATTCTTAGAAGATCCACGCGTTTTGAAATCGGGTGACTTGACCCAAGCGCCAACCTGTGTTTGACCCGCGTGTGACCCGAGTGCTAACCGATCCTTGGAGCCGAGCCGAGTCTAGTCGAGCCGACATCCCCGAGCTGCGTCTTCGAGCTGCCCTTTCTATCTTGAGCCAAACAGTTCAAAAGGTTTTTTTTTCCTTTTTTTATATTTATTTATTTATTATTATTTATTGATTAAATTAGAATTATTTAGTATTTCTTATTTTATTTTATTTTTATTTTTATTATTTTTACCTTTATTTTTATTTTTATCTTATTTTATTTTTTGATTTTTTTTAAATAAAATTTCAAAAAAATATTTTTGAGGAGAAGTTGAAAGTATCAATTTTTCTTGAAAATAAATCTTCAAAAAAAATATTTTTGAGGAAAAGTTGAAAGTATCAATTTTCCATGGAAATAAGTCTTCTAAAAATATATTTTTGAGGAAAAGTTGAAAGTATCAATTTTTCTTGAAAACAAGTTTTTCTAAAAAATATTTTTGATGGAAAGTTGAAAGTATCAATTTTTCTTGAAAATAAGTTTTTTGAAAAAATATTTTTGAGGAAAAGTTGAAAATATCAATTTTCTTTGAAAATAATTTTCCAAAAAAGGTTTTTGAGGAAAAGTTGAAAGTATCAATTTTCTTCGAAATTAAACTTTCAGAAAATATTTTCGAGGAAAAGTTGAAAGTATCAATTTTCCTTGTACAAAAGCAATGAGTTTTTGAAGAGAAAAGGAATTTATATCTAAAGCTGAATCATTATTCTTTTTTTATTCTTTTCCTTTTTGTTTATTGAATTTTCTTTAATGTTAAGTAATCCGACAATGGAGCCTTTGCAAGTGAAATAGTAATTTTCTTGCATATTCTTGAGGTGAGAGAATTTTTTTAATTTTTTGCTAAAAGTATTAAAGTCAATTGAGAATAATTTTCAATAGTTAATCACTTGATAAATTTTTAAGGCTTATTGGATAACATAAAATTAAGCTGGTACCATCTTTCGATGGGCGTTGTGAGGATGCTATAACCTTTCTCACACGTAACCGTACTCTCGAACCCTGTTCTGGTTAGTAAACCTGAACCTATTCTTTTAGGGACCCTTAGGCTTAGGTGTTCCTTAAAATGATAGATTCTTTAGGTGACCAATCGTACCTAGATAAAAAAGATTGGTGGCAACTCCTTCAAGTTAATGTCTAGCGATGGATCTCCGGATCTAGACGTTATGACAGTTTGGAGACTCGGCTGGAGAAGTCTGAGAGTCAAGGCCAGCAAATAAATTTGTGCTATCCAAAAGCCTAATAAAATTAAACCTTTTGTATAGTTTTTTTTATTCATTCATGTTTATTTACTTTATTAATTTTGTCATTCATATGCATATGCATAACATGAGTTCTATACCCAAGCTCCGTCCCTCTAGGAAGGAGTAAAGTACCCATTGCTTTCGTGAGGTTTAATGCCTCCGCAATGGCTAGCGAAATACTCTCACTCAAATTGAACCTTTGTTGCTTGTAGCCTGTAATGGATGAGGATTGGGATACCTTACTAGTCTGTGATGGACAATGATGTAAAGAGCAATTTGGGAACCTTTAGACTTTAACCTCAAACCATATATAGTGAACCTTAAGAATGCCTAACCTATAGATAGAGCCATCATTCTTCCCTTTTAGAATTGACCAAAAGCATAGAGTTCATTTCTCTTATTTTGTGTGATGTTTTAATTTACTTGGTTATTTATTTATTCTTTTTTTTTCTGGGTATACTAACTTTTTCTCTCATTCTTTTGCATTGGTTCATGCTCATATCATAAAGTTACATAAAGAATATTTACTTTAAAGATGATCTTCAACAAAAATTTTTCATAGACTCTATAAAATAACTAGTTTGTTCTTCATCTGTATTAGCTCTTTGCGAGTTACCCAACGAAGTAAGGGTCTAGTCAGAAAAAATTCAACTAAAGATAGGGGATGGTTTACCAATTAGATATGATTCTACCTTGTCTCAAAAAATATCTATCCTCCTCAAACAAAATAATCTAGAAGATTTGGTTGATATATGGAAGAAGATGAGTCCCTTAAGACAAGAGAAGTTTTACCAGAGACATGGGCATATAGCACACCTTCTTGTAGTAGTTATCGATGATCAACTAATCAGAGTTACAGCATAATTATGAGATCCTACATACAAGTGTTTCATCTTTAATGAAGTTGATATGACATCAACCATCGAAGAATATTCGACTTTATTGGGTTAACACCTCAAGGCTCCTGATAAGATATATGTCAAAAAGCACAAGTCAGGATTTCGTAAGGGTCTGGCTCAACTCATGGGGATAGACAAAGAAGTTATGGATTCTCATACAAAAAAGAAACAAGAACATGTTTACCTACCGTAAAAGTTTTTTCATGAGTTTTTAGTGTAACATGCCAACGAAAAATAGGGGTTAGATGTATTTGCCTTAGCTATATACGGAATAGTGATCTTTTCAAAAGTTTTGGGTTACATTGAAATAGCGATGGTTGACTTCTTTGAGAGTGTGATCAATGGTTATAACCTTTTAACGGTAATATTAGCAGAGATTATAAGATCTTTGAGTTACTGTCATCAGAATGGAGGGTGCTTTATAAGCTGCATACAGTTATTATACTTATGAATGAAAAGCTACTTCAAATAGAGAAAATATGCTTTCTCAAATCGAGCTTCGATTAAAGAATTCTGTGAAAGTGGGTGGTCAGAACAAAAGTTTAAAAAGGAATGGATAGCTTTCTTACAAAAATTGACCAGTACCGAAGTAAGATGGTTGGTCTCGTTGATGAATCGTGAACCTATGTTGTATCAGTGTGGAGATAATACAGTGGTCCCATTTTTGGGTTTATGGGGAACGATAAATTATGCACCACTCCTAGTGAAAAGGTAATTCGAGGTAGAATAGTTCATTCATATGACGCATGGGCTTCATCAGTTAGATTTCTCTTACAACGAGCCAAAAGTATTTCAGAGGATGAATGAGATGATTAAAGCATGAAAAAACCCTCGAAGAATGAGTCTTGGACCATTTACTGATAAAATCACTCTAGGACATTTACCTTGGAGAGCAAAATAAAAACAAGAAATGGTATTCACTTATGAAAGCTTTCAATCGTTAATAGAAGGAAAACCTGAAGAGACACCATTAGAATTAGAGCTTACGACAAAAGAGTTTGAGTTTGAAAAGGATAAGTTAAAGTAAAAAATTCAGAAGCTTCGAGAAAAAAAGATCAGTGGAAAGATAGAGCTGAAAGACATGAAGCTAGAGTTTGTAAGATTGTTAGAGAACGTGATACAATTGTTGAAGACTTAGCAGAGCTACACCAAGAACATAAGAGGTTATGTATGAGAGAAAGGGCTAAAGAGATAACAATTATTAAGCTGACTGAAGAGAATGCAAGATTGAAACAAGAATATGTTGAATTAGAAGAAGAAAGTACCTAAGTACAAATAGAGAATAACACATTGAATAGCTACCTAAGCAGGTTAAGATAAAAGTTGAATGAATAAAAAATCATATTACTGCATTGGTTAGAGAGCATAGAAAGTTATCATACCAAGTTTGGTGTGGTAAAAGAGAGAACTTAGAAAGATAAAAGTACATTAAGCACCTAGCAACCCAAATTTATAAAGATATATGCAAGGCAAGAGAGATGGTAGAAAAGACAGAGGCATTAAAACAAGTGGTGGCCCTAGTAGGAGAACATGGGCAACGTCTATTGAACTTCATCGAAGAAGCCAAGGCCCAATATGAACAGATCAAATGATTTTATGGTTATAATTCTAAGATGACAAACTCAATGTAAATAAAAGTTCTTTAGAATAAATGAAATCTTTTAGTTAAATACCATCTTAAGGCAAATGTTCTTTGCATACATGCATTTTTATTCATTATATTCTCACTTATTACACTTAATAAAGTAACCATGAGATAGTCATATAAATTTGCTAATCTAAAATATGGTATTAAAGGTTCAAGGATAGCTCCATCTAGTGAGAATCCTTATTTATCGATATAACACAAGAGCCAAAGTCAGACAGATGGAGCAAAAAAATTTTCACAGATTTGAAAAGCTGAAAAAAGCACAGAAAAAGATTAAGAATGAGTTGAGCAGGATTCTAGATGCTCTCAATAAGCTGAACAAGAGAAAAAAATAGAAAAAAAATAAGCCAACAAGGCCTCCCATCATAAGAAGTGGTCGACCCTTTGTATTCTCCAGATTTTGGTCCACAACAAACCTAGCCCACACAGGATATTCTGCCACAACAGTTCTCATATCCTGTATACCCCGAAATACCATCAACTTCGAATCCAGGGCATTACCATAGCTATGTAAATTCTGTCTTTACTGAAAAGATAGTAGAATTGATTCTTGATCTAGATGACTTGAAAAAAAAAGAGAAAGAAAAAGTAAAGGTGGCGGAGTCTCAAGAAGATCCAAAGATTAGTATGCTTGAACAAAGGTTACGAGCTGTAGAAGGGATTTGATTTTATAGTTCTGTTGATGCTGTTGGGCTGTGCTTAGTCTCGAATGTAGTCATTCAACCAAAGTTCAAAGAACCAAAATTTAAAAAATATGATGGTACGAAGTGCCCAAAAACTCATATCACCATGTATTATCAGAAGATGGTAGCCCATACTCATAATGAAAAATTATTAATGCATGTTTTTCAAGATAGCCTTACCGGTTCTGCTACCATGTGATATGTCCAGTTGGATAAAACCTACATTCGTTCTTAGAGCGATATGACTCATGACTTTATTAGTCAATATCGATATATTATCGATTTGGCTCCTGATCGTTTATCTTTACAGAACCTACAGAAAAAGGTAATTGAGTCTTTTAAAAAATACGCCTAGAGATGGAGGGATGTAGCTTCTCAGGTACAACCTTCTCTAACTGAGAAAGAGACTATAATGCTGTTTGTTAGTACTTTGAAACCTCCATATTATGAAAAGATGATAAGAAATACAATCAAAATTTTACTGATATGGTAATTTTAAGAGAAATTATTGAGAGTGTCATCAAGAATGGTAAGTTAAAAAGAAGTGAAGCATCCACTAAAAAGGCCTTAAAGAAGGAAAAAAGTTGAAGATCAAGCTGTGAGCTTTGATAGGCAACAATTCAGAGGTTATCAATCCTACCCATCACAAGGATATCCCTCATATTATCTTGCTGTAAATAACACTTTCCTTATCCATACCAACCTATCTCACAGTCATTTATCCCCAAACATATCAACCTTTTTTTAGGCCCCAAAATGCCATATACAGTCCTAACATTCAACCTACCTCAAGGCCTTAGACCCATCCAGCTACCTAATTGAAGGTTCTTGAGAGCAATGAACTACTCGCGAAAAACTTGTATTTGACCCAATTCCAATGACCTATACAAAATTATATCTTGAGCTTTACAATAGTCATCTGATTGCTCCTAGCAAATTAGAGCCCTTCAAGCCACTTACCCTAAGCGGTATGATCCCACAGCCCATTGTGAGTATCACTATGAGACTTTCGATCACTCCACTAAAAATTATACCGCTTTGAAACATAAAGTACAATGATTGATCAATGATGGAATGATTTGCTTTGATACAGGAAGGGTGACTGCACCAAATATTAGTGGCAATCCTTTATCTAATCATAATGTGAACGCTTTGAGTGAAGAACAAGAGTGCCATTTGAAAAAAGAAGTGACAGATATTAAGACACCTCTCAGTCAGTTGTTTGATATTTTATGAAAAGCTGACATGATACAACCAGTGAGTCTGCACAGCTATCATGGAGTATATATAGTAGGCACTAGTTGTAAATATAATAATGGGGCAGTTGGTCACTCTATCATAGCTTTTGAGTAGTTTCACCAAGAGGTGTAAAAGCTCTTGGATTCATACCATATAGAGGTTTACGAAAAAAGAGAAGACTTAGAAAGTGTTGAAATATCCATGACAGATAAGCTTGCAAAGCTATTTTCAAAGCCAGTGATGATTCATTACGAGAATAAGCCAAAGTCAGTTCTAGATAAACTCATTTCCAGGTCGGTAACTTTTAAAGTTTCGACTCTATTCTCATATAAGGATGATAAAGTTATACCCTAGAAACATGGTTACGATACAGTAATTCAGAGGCAAGAATGGATGTTTCTAAAGCTAATGCCTTTAATATAACTGGTGTAAGAGGTATTACCTTGAAGTAAAAGATGCTACACTTTAAAAATATTTAAGAAAGCTAAAAGAAAGAAAGCCAAGGTAAGAGAATGATGAAATAACCTTGAAGTAGAACCTAAGAAAAATCGCCCGAAGTCGATGGCAGAAAAAAAGCTTGTGAATTCCTGAAGTTGGTAAAACATAATAAATATTCAGTTGTTGAATAGTTGAACAAGATGCCAGCACGAATCTCATTATTATCACTACTGTTGAATTCAGAATCACATTAAAATACCCTGCTGAAAGTATTGAACCAAGCGTATGTGGCACATAATGTATCGATTGAATATATGAACCACTTGACTGAAAATCTAGTCATGCCAAATTACATTTCATTAAGCGATGATGAGATTCTCTCGGAGAAAAGAAAAAATGCCAAGGCTTTGCATATCACGGTCAAATGTAAAGGCCATATCATAGCCAAAGTCCTTATTGATAATGGCTCCACTATCAACGTCATGCTTATGTCAACTTTGACAAGGTTACCCATTGACTACTCTTATATGAAAGGCAGTTAAATGATCGTGAGAGCTTTTAATGGGACCAGAAGAGAAATATTGAGAGATATCGAGATGCCTTTATAAATTGAGCGTGCACTTTTAATGTGAAGTTTCAAGTGATGATATTTCTTTATCTTACAGCTGTCTACTGGAAAGGTCATAGATTCACATGACAAGTGTTGTACCTCTACTTTGCACCAAAATGATCAAGTTTAATGTAGAGGGTCAATTGGTAGTGGTAGTTGGAGAGGAAGACATGCTAGTGACTCAACCGTTGAATGCTCCGTATGTAGAGGCTGTCAAAAAAGTAGTAGAATACTCCTATCAATCTTTTGAACTAATTAATTCTGTAGGTAAAAGACTTAAAAATCAATCTTTTTTAAGAATAGTGATGAGCCAAGTCATCAATAAGGGTTAGTATCCAGGATTAGGGCTGGGCAAGAACTTAAAAGGAATAAGAGAACCCCTAACAATGGTAGACAATAGTGAAAGGCTAGACGTAGGCTATGAAGTAATAGAATGAGAGATCAAGAGAAAGCCAACAGGTAAAATAGCAAGACTAATGGTTATCTCACACCTATACGAGACTTTCAGACTTGAAGGATTCATGTACCCAGATACAGGAAAAAACATGAAAAATTTTTTTACCCAATTAACCATTCATGCTGTTAAAGATAAAGTGAGGCTTAATCAAAAAGGGTGGGTCCATTTTTGTCCGTCAGATTATGAGTTAAATAATTGGAGTGCCATTGAAGTGCCTTTGACCTTTGAAACTAATTCAATGTAATTGTAACATTCTAATAGCTATTGCCCAAGACATTAGGGTGATCTTTCTTGTTTGAGCCATTTATCTTTTATTATTCTAATAAAGATTAGGAAGGACACATTTTCATTCATTTCTTCTTGTGTCTTCATTATTGCCATTTTTTCAAATACATCTTGCCAACATATCCCATTTCATTCAATTTCAGGTCCTTAAATGAATATGAAGATAATTATGATAACAATCAAAAGGTTAGTTTTAAAAATTCAATTAACACTGATGAACTTGAATAATTGAAGGAATTTTGAGGGGAATATGTTATGCCTCGGACCCTCAATGAGAATTTGATTGAATAAGAAAATAAGCCATTGAGCCTCATTAGGAGATAGTTGACCTTAGTAATCTGAAGAAATGAAGAGAATAAGAAAGAATGTCAGGAATTGGCACTTTCACTTTCATAAGGGAGATACGGCAAAGAATAATCGATTATAAAATGTTAGTTTCTAAATTTATTAATATAATAATTTTTCTAAAATTTCATATGTATAAGCCCGATTAATTCAATGCTTTAAGTGCCCAATAGACAAGATAAAAAAAAATTCATTAAATTATTGTATTAAGCAAATTTTAGTCCCAAAACTATATATGAAATTAAATAAAATTTTGATAAACCCTAATAAAGTGTGATATATAAAAGGGTGATTGACTTGCACTAAAAGAAAATTCCACACGTTTTCTTTTCTTTTCCTTTTATTTTATTATTAATTATTATATAAAAAAGTTTTTTTTTATTTGATCTGCTTGTAGTATTTGAACTGAGGGTCCTAACTAGGGAGGAACTCACCACTGTTGTTTAATTATTACCCAATAAATTATACTAATATTTAAAGTAAGTCTAAAATAATCTTCAAAATTAATGATCTTTATCTTTATATAATATTAATTTAATACATTTTCCCATAAATACTCAATATATAAATGGAACAATGTAATTGAAAGGTTGATTATATATATAAGTTTAATAAGATGATTTTATTACTATTTTTTTCTTTTGTACATTTGATGTTGGATCATATATAGAGAGATGATCCTCTTTCATTTATCTCAATAATTTAATCCTTCACATCTAAAAATTCAAATTCTACATTTTAAAAATAAAATATTAAATTTCAGCTGTTGGAATGCCTCATTAAAAATTGATTTTAAATAGTAGATTTTATAAATGATTTTATTAGAAAACCAAATGGCAAATAACAAATCTTGAGTTTATGCTCTGTTTTTCCTTTTTTTTTTCTTAGCCAAAATAATAAAATTTATTAGATAACAAAATAATTTTATTTGAATGCTAGACCTGTTACATATTATCTTTCTTCTTGTGTCTTCATTATTGTCATTTTTCCAAATACATCTTGCCAACATATCCTATTTCATTCAATTTTGGGTCCTTAAATGAACATGAAGATAATTATGATAACAATCAAGAGGTTAGTTTTGAGAATTCAATTAACACTGATGAACTTGATAATGAAGAGAATTTTAAAAAATATGTTATCCCTCCGAACCTAATGAGATTGATTGAATAAGAAAATAAGCCAATTGAGCCTCATCAGGAGATAGTTGACTTAGTAAATCTGAGAGATGAAGAGAGTAAGAAAGATGTCAGAATTGGCACTTCACTTTCATCAGGAGATAGGCAACGTTTGGCAGATCTACTTCAAAAATTTGTAAATGTGTTTGCTTGGTTTTGTCAGGATATGCCAGAGCTGAGCACGGAGATAGTAGAGCACATATTGCCCTTAAAGTCAGAATGTAAGCCAGTTCAACAGAAACTGAGGCGAATGAAGCCTGAAATGCTACTAAAGATTAAGGAAAAGGTGAAGAAACAATTTGATATAGGTTTTCTACAAGTGGCTAAGTATCCAGAGTGGGTAGCCAATATAGTATCAATTTTTAAGAAAAATAGAAAGGTATGAATGTGTGTAGACTATCATGATTTGAATAGAACTAGTCCAAAGGATAATTTTTTTTACCTCATATCGACATACTGGTAGATAACACGGCTAGACATTCAATTTTCTCCTTTATGGATAGTTTTTCAGGGTATAATCAGATAAAAATGGCTATACATGATATGGAAAAGACCATTTTCGTGACCATGTGAAGAACCTTTTATTACAAAATCATGCCTTTTGGGTTAAAGAATGCTGAGGCAACATACCAAAAGGCTATGATGATGCTCTTTCATGACATGATGCATAAAAAGATTGAGATGTATGTAGACGATATGATTACAAAATCTTATGATAATGAAGATCATGTCACCAGCCTCAAAAAATTATTTGAGAGGTTGAGAAGATTTCAGCTTAAGTTAAACCCAGCCAACTGCACCTTTGGGGTAAAGTCAGGAAAGTTACTAGGCTTTATGGTTAGTGAAAGAGGGATTGAAGTCGATCCAAACAAGATACGGGCAATTCAAAATTTGTCACCTCCGAGTACATCAAATAAAGTTTGAGGTTTTTTGAAAAGATTGAATTACATTTCTCGGTTCATCTCTCAGCTTACCTATAAATGTGATTCTATATTTAAGCTTGTCTGTAAGAATAATCTTGGAGAATGGAATGAAGAATGCTAAGTGACTTTTGATAAAATTAAGCAATACTTGTCAAACCCTTCAGTGTTGGTGCCACTTGTTTCAGGGAAACCTTTAATTCTATACTTGACAGTGTGTGAAAATTCAATGGGATGTGTGCTGGGGTAACAAGATGAGTCTAGTCAAAAAGAGAGAGCTATTTACTATCTGAGTAAAAAGTTCACAAAATATGAATCCAAGTATTCCTTATTAGAGAAAATGTGTTGTGCATTAGTGTGGACTACTAAAAGACTCAGACAATATATGCTCTATCATACTATATGGCTTATAACAAATCTGGATTCAATTAAATACATCTTCGAGAAACTTTCTTTGTCTGAAAGAATTGCTAGATGGTAAATAATGCTCTCGAAATATGATATTATATATGTAAGTCAAAAGGTAATAAAAGATGGTGCTATAACAGAGTTTCTTGCAGATCGTGCTACTGAAAAATATGAACCAATGAGGTTGGAATTTCCTGATGAAGATCTAATGACTATTTTTTAACTGGAAAAGGGGAAGCATGAAGAAAAGTGTTGGAGAACGTATTTTGATAGCGCTGCCAATGCCTTGGGACATGGAATTAAGTTGATTCTGATCTTTCCAGAAGAACAATATTGTCCTGTAACAGCAAGGTTAAATTTCAATTACACAAATAACATTGCTGAATATGAGGCATGTGTCATGGGCTTACAACTTGCTATAGATAGAAGAGTGAAAGCATTAAAAGTGTTTAGAGACTCAGCTCTAGTTATATATAAGTTGAAAGGAGAATGGGAAACGAGAGATTCAAAACTCGTTTCATATCATAAATATATTTTAGAGTTGATAAAGCAATTTGAAGATATCTAGTTTGACCATCTACCTCGAGAAGAGAATATGATTATCGATACCTTGGCTACTTTGGCCGTAATAATTTGAATTAATGACAATACCGACATTCAATCCATTAGGCTAGATGTTAAGGATATGCCAGCTCATTGCTCTAATATAAAAAAAGAGAAAGATGGGAAGCCCTGGTATTATGATATCTTACAGTATATTAAAGATCAGCAATACCAGTTTAAGCAACAAAAAATGATAAAAGGTCATCCGAAGATTAGCTATAATTTTTTTTGATGAGGATGTTCTGTACAAAAGAAGTTATAATCAAGTATTACTAAGATGCGTAAGTAAGGCTGAAGCAAGAAAAATCATTGAAGAGGTACATGATGAAATATGTGAGGCACATGCCAGTAGACATATGATGGTGAGACAGATCATGAGAGTAGGATACTATTGGTTGGCAATAGAGAGTGATTGCATTGACTATGCTCGTAAATGCCATAAATGCCAGATATATGCTGATAAGATCCATACTCCGTCATTTGTTTTACATGTTTTGGCACCACCTTGGCCATTCTCAATGTGAGGCATGAACGTCATTGGTCCTATCACCCCAAAGGCTTCTAATGGGCATATATTTATTTTTGTGATGATAGATTACTTCATAAAATGGGTGAAGGCAGCATCATATGTAAATGTAACACGATCTATGATTTGTAAGTTCATAAAGAGAGAGATCATCTGTAGATATAAACTTTCAGAAAAAATTATTTCAGATAATGTCAAGAATCTAAATAGTAAGATGATGCAAGAAATATGTGTTCAATACAAGATCAAGCATCATAACTCGATACCATACCATCCAAAATGAATGGAGCAGTGGAGGCAGCCAATAAGAACATAAAAAAAATTTTTGAGAAGATGATCGAGACTTATAAAGATTGGCACGAGAAGTTACCATTTACACTACATGCATATCGAATGACAGTGCATACATCTACTGGGACAACCTCATTTTCTTTGGTTTATGGGATGAAAGTTGTATTACCAGTAGAAGTGGAGATCCCCATCCTTGAGGGTCTGAAAGAAGTTGAGTTGGAAGAAGCTGAATGGATTAGAGAACGCTATGAACAATTAAATTTCATAGAAGAAAAGAGATTGACGACATTATGCTATGATCAGCTATATCAAAGAAGAATGATGAGGGCTCATGATAAAAAAGTTCATCCCCATTGCTTTTCGAGAAGGAGAGTTGATCTTGAAGAAAATCCTTTCAACCCAGCACGATAATAAAAAAAAATAGACTCCAAATTGGGAAGGGTCGTATGTGGTGAAACGGGCTTTCTCAGGTTGAAGCACTGATACTGACTGAGATGAATGGAAATGATTTATCCCATCTTATAAATTCTGATGCTATGAAAAAATACTATGCTTAAAAAAAAGAATAAAAAATGAAATGAAAAAAAAGTGAATGAAAAAGGAAAACTCAAGGCAAAAATCTTAAAAGGGCGATTTGAGTCATAAGGGGTTTATCTAAGTTAAAAACCTGAAAAAGCAGCTTAGATAAGGAGAATACGACATCAAATTTGAAAATTCATTGGCATGAAGGCTAGTAAATTCGGAGGAGCATCAGATTGGTTGGGTTTTCAGAAAAACCTTGAGATGTGTTATCATGATTATCTGATTGTTCATTTTTTGGCGTTATCTCCCCATACTTATCCTTGTATTTCTTTTTTGGCCAAAGTTTGTCAATATTTTGCTAATAAAAGACATTCTATTTCACTCTTTGTGTGCCTCTTTTGGTGACTATTTCTTAACCATTCTTATTCTTTTCTTCTTAATACCCTACAATGGAAGAAATGTGCAAGTGCATTCTTACTTTTTTTAGTTTGAAATAATGATTGATAAATGAATAATGGCATGAAAGATTTTTACATTACATTAAAAAAGTCAAAAGTGATAAAGGCAAAATTGAGATGTTCAGTTCTTGATAAGAACATTGAATTTGGAAAGAGATTTTCTTACAGAAAGAATGTAAGAACTAAATGAAAGAGATGATTGAGAGTTACACTGGCTCGATCTTAGAAGAATAGTGTAACTTGGTCTTTAAAGAATCAAGGGTTTGAAGCCCAAGAAAAGAGCTTGAGAAACTTGAGTATCACAATTGAATAGGAATTAATTAGCCAACATTTGCATAGCATGCATTGAATTTCACACGTATTGCATAGCATATACTACATTAAGAAAATATAATGCATAAATTCAGAAGAATGGGTATTCTAAAATCCCACATAGAGAAGACAGATGTGAAGATATTTTCAAATTTGAGAAAAAGCTTGTCAGGTAAGTTTCTAATCCTTGAAATAGGATATCTCTCGGTATTAGGATTGATTTGTAAGACCTTTGGGCATCATCTCTTAAAATTCCTTCAAACACGATTTTTAACTCCTTTGGACATGATTGTCAAGGAGCAATTTACTTTCAAAAGTCATTGAGCCTCTGATTAGAGAGTCTTTTCCTTTTCAAAAGTCGTTGAGCCTCTGATTAGAGGAGCCTTTTACTTTTCAAAAGTCATTGAGCCTCTGATTAGAGAAGCCATTTATTTTTCAAAGTCGTTGAGCCTCTGTTTAGAGAAGATTTATTTATTTTCCAAAGTCGTTGAGCCTTTATTCAGAGGAGCCATTTATTTTTTAAAGTCGTTGAGCATTTGATTAGAGGAGCCATTTATTTTCAAAGTCGTTGAGCCTCCGATTAGAGGAGCTTTGTTTATGTTTTTCAAAGTCGTTGAGCCTCTGCTTAGAGGATCTTTGATCAAAATTTTAACACAAAAAAATGACAAAAAAAAAGAAAAAGGTCTAGTGGAGTCTTGAATGAGTGTCTACGTCTTTGCGTAATTCTGTTTCACAAAAAATGTGCAAAGAGGGGCAGCTGTAAACACCCAATTTGATCCAGGCCTGGATCAATTGGGCCTGGTCCAAATGGGTAAAATAGGCCCATTTTTGCTTTTATTTTTATTATTTATTTTTTAAATATATTTATTATTTATCTACTAATATATTTATTTTTATCTATTAACATTTTTTTATTTATCTATTAATATATATGTTTTTTATTATAATTTATCTATTATTATTATTATTTTTAGTTATCTATTAATATATAATTTTTATTTTTTATTTTTTTATTATTTTTTTCTTCTTATTCGACTGGATTAGGATAAAAATTTAGAATTCTACCGAAAATTTGAGATTCAATCAGAGTCCAGATTGGATTCAAGGATTGAATCCCAATCCAATAGGGACTTGGGATTGATCAGAAACTCTTTTGATCAATCCCTATAAATAGATCCACAGAAAACGAACAAAAAACACACACAAAGAGAAAACAGAAGCTAAAAAGGGTTCTGGCGCATTAGAACAACTTTAGGAATTGGTGGGAATTTTTTTTTGAATTTTTGGCATTTTTTTCTGAAAAATTTCTGAAAATTTTTCAGAATCCAACAAAATTTTGCGACGAACTTTGAATTTTTCGACAAGTTTTTTTGCCAGATTTGAAGATTTCGATGATTTTTTTTCAGATTTTGGTAGAAATTCAATCGAAATCTGAGATTGTTTAGAGAGAAAAAGAGGAAACAAAGGGAAAAGAGAGAGAGGGAATGAGCGATCTGCTGAAAAATAGAGGTTAGAGCCTTTTATACTTGCTGAAAATGATATCGTTTTGGCGTTACTATTCCCAGAGGATTTGTGCATTTTGAAATTAGACGACTTGACTCGAGCGCCAACCCGCGTTTGACCCGCGTGTGACCTGAGTGCTAGCCGACCCCTGGAGCCCAGCTGAGCCGAGCCGACATCCTTAAGCTGTGTCTTCGAGCCGCCCTTTCTATCTTGAGCCGAGCCGAGCCGTTCAAAAGATTTTTTTCTTTTTATTTATTTATTTATTTATTATTATTATTATTATTTATTAGATTAGAATTATTTAGTATTTCTTATTTTATTTTATTTATTTTTATTTTTATCTTATTTATTTTTATTTTCTTTAAATAAAATTTCAAAAAAATATTTTTGAGGAGAAGTTGAAAGTATCAATTTTTCTTAAAAATAAATCTTCAAAAAAATGAGAAAAAATTGAAAGTATCAATTTTCTTTGGAAATAAGTCTTAAAAAAAAATATTTTTGAGGAAAAGTTGAAAATATCAATTTTCCTTAAAAATAAGTTTTCTGAAAAAATATTTTTGAGGAAAAGTTGAAAGTATCAATTTTTCTTATACAAAAGCAATTAGTTTTCGAAGAGAAAATGATTTATATCTAAAGCTGAATCATTATTTTTTTTATTTCTTTTCCTTTTTGTTTATTGAATTTTCTTTAATGTTAAATAATCTGACGATGGAGCTTCTGCAAGTGAAACAGTAGTTTCCTTGCATACTCTTGAGGTGAGTGGATTTTTTCAATTTTCTGTTAAAAGTATTAGAGTCAATTGAGAATAATTTTTAATAGTTAATCACTTAGTAAATTTTTAAGGCTTATTAGATAACACAAAATAAAGCTGGTACCATCTTTCGATGGACATTGTGAGGGTGCTATAACCTTTCTCACACGTAACCGTACTACCGAATCCTGTTCTGATTAGTAGACCTGAACCTATTCTTTTAGGGACCATTAGGCTTAGGTGTTCCTTAAAAGGATAGATTCTTTAAGTGGCAATCGCACCTAGATAAAAAAGATTGGTGGCGACTCGTTTAAGTCAATGTCTAACGATGGATCCTCGGATCTAGATGTTATGACAAATACTTTAAGATTTCGTGTTTTGGCATTACTTAAAAAACATTAAAAATGTCTAAAATAAATATGATATTGAAATAGATTATTTTTATCAAAAATAAATAATTAAGTGTGTACTTAATAATTTTGTATCCAAATCATAAATTTCAAACCTCGATTGCACCTCCTAATAAGCTTTTACAATTAGCTTACTTTAAAAAGTACTTTTAACATAAATCATAATATGTTTAGCATTGCTGTTGCCTTTTAAAACCTAAAAGCAATGCTTAACAAGGCCTAAGATCTTTGGTATAGTTTCTCTTATTTAATTTCCCCTAATAAAATATCCAGTTTCTTTTTTTTTTTTTTAAGTTCCTAAACTACCTTTAAATCCTCTTACCTAATATATACTTACTGAAAAGAACATTACTTGTCTAAATTCTCTTGAACTTACAATTTTTAAATGTAAACTCTAATGACATATCAATTAATCCAAAAAATAATCGATATAAAATATCTAGTTTCTAAATTTATTTAATATAATAATTTTTTAAAAATTCATATGTATAAGCCCGATTAATTAAATGCTTTAAGTGCCCAGTACACAAGATAAAAAAAAAATTCATTAAATTATTGTATTAAGTAAATGTTAGTCCCAAAACTATATATGAAATTAAATAAAATTTTGATAAACCCTAATAAAGTGTGATATATAAAAGGGTGATTGACTTGCACTAAAAGAAAATTCCACACGTTTTCTTTTCTTTTCCTTTTATTTTATCATTAATTATTATATAAAAAAGTTTTTTTTTATTTGATCTGCTTGTGGTATTTGAACTGAGGGTCCTAACTAGGGAGGAACTCACCACTGTTATTTAATTATTGCCCAATAAATTGTACTAATATTTAAAGTAAGTCTAAAATAATCTTCAAAATTAATGATCTTTATCTTCATATAATATTAATTTAATACATTTTCCCATAAATACTCAATATATAAATGGAACAATGTAATTGAAAGGTTGATTTTATATATATATATATATATATATAAGTTTAATAAGATGATTTTATTACTATTTTTTTTTCTTTTGTACATGTGATGTTAGATCATATATAGAGAGATGATCCTCTCTCATTTATCTCAATAATTTAATCCTTCACATCTTAAGATTCAAATTCTACATTTTAAAAATAAAACATTAAATTTCAGTTGTTGGGGATGCCTCATTAAAAATTGATTTTAAATAGTAGATTTTATAAATGATCTTATTAGAAAACCAAATGGCAAATAACAAATCTTGAGTTTATGTTCTGTTTTTCCTTTTTTTTTTGTCTTAGCCAAAATAAGAAAATTTATTAGATAACAAAATAATTTTATCTGAATGCTAGACCTGTTACATATTATCTTTATTTAATTGAATTAAAATCTTATAATATATATATAAATATATATATATATATATGAAATTTAAAAACTTCACCATTGATGTATATATGTAAAAGATAATTTTTTATATAAATATACACATTTCTTATATAATTTATGATTAAAAAAATTTTCCTTTAACCTTCTTTCTTGGCCTTTTCATTAATACTAGTGAAAATTAAGTAATTTATTACATCTTGGAGTGATATCAATGGTGATTTACAAAGCCAAACCAACAGAGAGAATGACCTATGTCTCAACTCTCTCAACTACCAATCCACCTTGTTAATTTGTTAAAGATTAATTGGCGGATCACCACTTTCATATCCATCCATAGAATTTTATTGCCCCACATGTGTCTATATATATATAGTTTAATAAATAAAGCAAGAAACACTCCATATCTCTTTCACAACTAGGGGTAATTAAAAAATTTTTTGTTTTCCTATCTCTCTCTAGCTAATTAAACAAAATTCCATAGATTGTTTGAAAAAAAAAAATGATGAATTTGCTTTGATTTTGGGTAAGTTTACATGCTTATGCTTGTGAAAATTTCCATGAGTATAATGACAAAGTACCTAATTTTAATTTCCTTTTTCAATATTAGGCCTCCTAATGATTACTTATACTTTGTAAGGGACTACCATATTTGTTTTTGGACATCATGAAAACCTATAATTTATTAATTGTAGGCAACTTATTCATTGGGCAAGAAAAAAGTTAATAGAGAATAGTTATATATATATATATATTTTTTTTCTATACATATTATTTTAAAGGATTAATGTGTAATTTGCATTTTAAATTATATTATTTTTGTCAATTTGATATTTAAAAGAAATAGTAATTAGATACTTCAATTTTTATTTTATTAAGCAATTTGCACCATTGATTGATGATGTTAATCAAGATACTAATACGGCGACTATTGACCAATAAAAATGTGTTACGTATCATATTTTTTAAAATTAAAAAAAATGAATAAAACATTTTTAGAATTAAAATAATTCAAAAAAATTAACAATCATAAAACTTTTAAAAAAAAATTTTATTTAACTTAAATCTTTTATTTTTGAGAAAACATCTTTTTCTTAAGACTTCTATTTTTGAGCTAAACGAATAATTTAAAAAAAAAAATTTTTTTAAAAAGAGTAATTTTCATAAAGAGAAAAGGGGTTCGATGATGGAAAGGGAGAAAAGAGAAAGGGATAAGGCGAAGGGAGAGGGGTGGAAATCAGCCGATGGCCAATTTGCTTGATTTTGGGTAAATCGGATCGATCCACCTCTAGATCGAACATATCTTAATGCGTTTTTCCTTTTGTCATTTTGTATTTTTATTAGTTTCGTACTTACATGATTTTCTTAAAGACAACCACTAAATATAAATAAATAATATATAGTATATCTTCATCAAATATTATCAATTAATTTTAGTTTTCAGATTAGATGCATGAACCTTTATGAATATTAAATATATGCAACTATATATTATTCGTTCTCTTAAAAAAAGTTGTAGATAAATTAACATCTAATTAAAGACAAAAATATTCATGACATGATCATCAATCACGTGTTATAGCCTAGAACAAAAAACAGGAGAGAAAAGAGTTGTTGCTTATGCATGCTTTAGATCCTCCTATATAACTCAAAAGTATCCAATGCCATGTTTTGCCTCTTATTGTAGGGAACATCTTTTTGTGTTTCCAAATCTTTATATTTTCTTTGGTCGGAGGAATTGTCCTTTTCTTTTTTTGTTTAAGGATTTTTGGATAGTATTATATATTATAGATCTGACGATACGTATATTCATATCATATAAAATATTGAAATTCATATTTTCATATCGTGTTTTATATAAAAATTACGTCTCGCAATTTATGTCAATACAAAAATATAAAAAATATATATATATATATATTTGTTTTGTTAAAACCATCTATAATTATTTCTAAAATTTTAGGTTGTATCATTTTCATATCATATTCATGTTGTGTTACTTTTCATATTTTAAATTACTAGATCTAATTTATTCTTACACTCCAATGAAGTATCAAATGCTACCATAATTAGTTTGTTTGCATCTACTTCTGCCCTAGCAAGAAAAGGAAAAAACCCAAAGCTTATAAGACCCACTTAATAATTACAATGTTCAAGATTCCATTTTAGATGTAATGAAAACTTTAATTAAGGGGCCCTTAATATACTAATTAATCTTTAATTAGTAATACTAATGCACCCCTATAGTGAAAAAGTTTTATTATGATTTAGGGTACATATGTGATTTTATTTAATTTAAGATTTCGTTTGATTGATACTTTTGTTAAAAAATATATTAATAAAATGAAATTTAATTATTTCGGTTCAAAAGGAGCAACTTTAGCAAAACTAATTCCTTTTAACCTATTAAAGTTAAACTTTATGCAACTAAATACTCCATATGAATAAAAACCAACCTTGACAAGTGTAGTTTCTATATGGAATAAAATTATAGAATGATTTGAGTGCCTACAATTCTAATTAATCATCCCTCTTTGCTAAGCAAATCATTCTATATCCTTGGTAGCAACTTCTTTACCAATCCCTGATAATAATTTTTAGTGATGCATAGCAAGAATCATTCCTCACTAAAGAAAGAAATGTTGTGGCTATTTCATTATAAAAATTACTAAGAATTAATGCTATCATTCATCGTTTAGAGCATGGATCGAATAAATATATATAAATATTTTAACTTTTGGGATCCTTTTGAAAAAAAATTATTAATAGATATGTGACTTATATGAAATTCTATAGATGAAATTCGTGAAATTTTTCATTATAAATGAGTAAATAAAAATTAAAATCGAAAAATTGAAAAATCTCATCACATAGATCAAAATCACAAAATTTGAAAAAAATTGAAAAAAATTTGATTTATTTATTAAATAAACATTTTTAATAAAATATTGATAGAATTTTTACTATTAAATAAGTATCGATTAAATTTAAATTACAAACAATAATTTTAATAATTTTTTTTACATATTATTGATCTTCACATTAAATTGTAGCTATTATCTATTTTTTTTTATTTCTAATAAAAATTTTATGAATTTTACTTATGAAGCTTCACGTAGTGAAAAGTTTGATAGCAGAGCTCTATCTTTGCAGAATTTGAACCCGATAAATTTTTTTTTTCTTTTAATGGTGACTGATAACAATGCAAGCCAAAAGAAGCCCAGAAAGGGTCTTTAATTATCATCCCTAGAACTAATATAGAGATATATAGGGGTATATAATATATATACTGCCTTAATAGATCAATTTGTGACTTAGCAATGCTGACAAAATTTGCATTTCCAAGTGCATAGAGACCCCAATTTTCATGAACTGATAGACCATACCTACAATTTGGATTTCAAGAACCTAAAGCAACAATCAGTTCACTGAATGGTTGAAAGTTTGAAAAAATTTTTATCAGAGATAGCAATCGTCAAAGTCAATCTTTGTTTAAATTCCCAACATTTTTTAATTTGTTGGAAAAATTAAACTTAATAAATGAATTAATCTGATTGAAAGCCGGTAACTGCGAAAGAAGAATATGTAGAATAAGAGGAATAAAACTGAGTTCTTGAGAGTGACAGCTGACAACCATCCATTGTTTTTCCAGGTCTTTTGTCAAAAAGCTAACCCGGGTTTCCTGGGCGTATGGTGTTTGTTTGACAATTGTAATTGGACGGTGTTTGTGTGTATATGTGTGTGTTCATGTCCAAACAGAGGAAGCAATTAATCTCTCCCATTGTTAATTACCATTAAACTGAAGCGTCTTTGACCCGAACTTGTATATTTTTTCCTACATTAAGTATCTGTTAGGTATAAAAATCTTATCATTTGTTTGACATACGACTGTATAAGCTAAAGTATATGTTCACATACTTAAGTGGAAGAGAAATCCCAATCTTTCATAGCCAGCAGCCGTAGGAGAAAATGTTGACCCTTGGCAAGTTTTTTTTTTTTTTTTTTCCCAGTTTGGAGATACAGGAACGGTTGCAGGTGCTGAAATTTAGACTTCAAATTTATTGGATATCACTTCTTAAATGCAACTGTTTCAATCAACTGAGATAAACCGGATTCAACCCTTGGCTAGCTTTATTGCTCTAAAAGTCGTCTGATAAAGCTATTGAGTAAAAAGGAAAAATGATTGTGCTGGTAGCCTGTATTGATCATAAGTTACTTTTAAGTTTTTTGCCATTAAAGAAACAGTTGTTGTATCTTCTATGTTTCATCATAACAAGTTAATGACTTTAATACTTTGTTGGGTCAGGCTTAATACCGATCATCACTGGTTTGATTGGCTGATTCCCATGAAAGAATTTAACAACTTTTTAACTAGTGTCTGTGTATTTCTTTTTCTCTTTTCTGCTTTGTGTTGTCTAAAAAGAATATAATTTGCTAAGAAACACACGTATATCTCGTGGGAAAACCCCAATAAAAATGGGGATCCAAACAAGCCATTAAACTAATTCTAGTACATGTCAAGGTGGAACATGCTTTCATTAATTTTAGCTAAGAATGGAATTAAAAAAGCCGCCAAAGCAGCAAAGAAAAAGACCAGCACCAATGTCTCATCTCTTCGATGCACGCCTGCATTAATAAAAGGCTTTTAAGTTGTAAGATTAAATAATTTGTCTTTGTTTCCCCTACAGTGTTTCCCATTTATATTGAAGTATACGTGACTATGTTGGTTTCTAACTCTACAAAAATTGTTGATCATCAGTTTACAAAACATTATAATCAGAACATGCATGCACAGCTAGGCAAAGCTGGTCTAATTTGATCATTATTCAATTAACTTTACTCAGTTTAATATGATATCTGGAATTGACTGTTCAAACCCAATCTGGTGTATAATTTAATTGTCAGAGTTTCACACTGTTGCCCAGCTGGGAGGTCAGATACGGTGGATGATGTGGCAGCACAAGGTGTTCTGTCGACGGTGGCGGTGTTTTGACATGTGTGGATTAGCCATTGTAACAGTGGGACCAAATCCCCACTTCAAAGGTAGGTGACCTTTCAAGAGGGATATGGGGTGGTCATAATAATGTATCTTTCATTTGATGCTCTTATTGGATAAGGGATCCAATTATCCGAGGCTTGCTAGAGACTAGAGAGTTCTTTTTACAGTTAACCATCCCCACAAGGCAAAGTGCATGTTAACGTGGACATGTCGCTTTTTGCTGGAAATGTAGCCATTTTTGCTAATTAATTAAGGTTAGAGGAAGGATCAAAGCAGTGAGATACGAGAATCCGTATATTAGTTAACCGCCCACATATAGACAAGTCTTCATGTAGAAAATTGGCCACAGTCACCATCAAATCATCATATCGTTGAGTCATTTAGGATACATTATCTAACGGTGAACCTATCATCGGATAATCAAAACAAAAAGGATAATTACTTGTATACAAATTTATAATGCTGATTTAAATGTCATTGAAATTAAGCATGGAATTATAGATAAATTTGATTGATGATAAAGATGACGATAAGATTAGATATGACAATGACGATAATGAGAACAATAATGAAGTTGATGTACGGTAATGGAGATGTAACTACAGTAGCTGCATATAAAGGAATAAAAGGGTTAAGATTGTGATGTTTGAGGCATGGATTAAGGTGAGAGATATGACTAAGAAAGGAAGAAACTCAAGTACCCTAGTCCAGATTCAATGGCTCCTCTCGATCAAGTCCAAGCTTGAAAAGGACATGCAATTTGATTTCTTTTAATTTTTTTTTCTTTTTTCTACATTTGGGTTTATTTAATAACTAGGATTAATTACTTATAGTACTATTATATACAGTCAACTGAATTCTGAATCTACCAAAATGTTGAAACGGTGATTGATTGATCTTTCCTTATCAAGGAAGACAAGAAAGAACGAAATATAGAAAACCAAACTGTTTGTGCACATTGATCCAGATTATCGATTAGCTTAAAGAGGTAAATAATACATTAATATTTGTAAATTATTTTGATTTAGTTTAAATAAAATTTAAATTCAATTTGATTATTATCAAATCGAATTTTAATAATTCAACTTATTAAGCGAGTTGATTTGAATATTTTAATGTCTAACTCAAATAACTTGCAAGCTTAATAGAATTTTGAAATTTTAATAATTTTTATTATTTTAATTAAAAATTATCATTTTAATCTTATATATGTAATATATATAGATCAATTCAAGTTCGAACTCGAGTTCGAACATATAATCAAATTTGAAATTAAGTATAAAGATCTAACTTATTTTTATTAAATAAATTTAATCGAGTAAACTCGAGTAATTTGATTTTTATTTTGAATCAAATTTCAAACTTGAAATTAAAATTCGATCAAACTCATTGAATTTTGAGTAATGAATTATAAATCGAATTTAAGTTTGAATTTTGTATTATATCAATTCAGTTCGATTCGATTAATTTGTAAATTAGCCTATGTGAGTGATTGATGTATGGTACATCATCAATTTTATAAAAGAAAGATGCTGAAACAGGCTGGTTTCATACTTTGAACTCAGCCATCACTCCAAAGTGGAAAGCAAAGATTGAAACATGCTTTGTTTGTTCATTCCTTGGCGTTTGAGACATTCTGTTGGTTAAAGCCCAGCATTATAATTTGATTCATTGCAATCAAAGTTGCATAGCTAGGACCATTATTTTATTCATAATATAAACAAAAACCCTAACATTATTTTATTAACCCCAAAACACCATCAAATGTGAATGCCACAGCCCATTGTGTTTTGTACTTTACTGATTGTAGACAACTTTTACAATTAATCCAAACACTAGGCAGACCAAAATTTGTATTTACCAACTTAAGCCATCATGCTTTTCATAGTGACATCAAGTTTCAACACTTATTTTAAATTTATACATGCTTTCGACACAATAAAACACGAACATCACTCGTGCGTGTTAATTATTGTACGTGTGATTTCTTATCATCTAAGAAAGCAAAATTTAATATTACTTTAATAATGACGATCTAATTTCAACTTGAATGATTAAAGTGTGCGATAAATTCGGATTAAAGTGTTGCCTAAGGTTTTTTTAAACAAAAAATGCCCTCAATGAGAAAAAAAATAATGGGCTAGCAATTAAAATTCCATGTACTTTGCACAGTTTGGAATTGGAATGATTTCATTTTCCTAAGTGACACCAACTGTTCCCTGCACGGTGCATCATTGAATGGAGGGTAGATTTCATCTAAATTTTTTCAATTTTGAGTAAAATTTAAGCAAAAGTTAGCCTTTACTAATTAAGGGTAAATTCGAATTTCAGTTTGGAATTGGAATGAAATTTACCCTTTAATAAATCTTCACCTCTAGCCTGTCAAAAGTTGAACAAAGGTGATTAAGTTAGGATATTTATTCGATCGGTTCAATTAATTTTAAATCGAATTATTTAAAGTTGAATTAATCAAATTATATTATTTTATTTTTATTAATCGAATCGAATTTATTAATTTTAAAAATTAATCAACATAATTTAATTCAATCAATTTTGTTAATTTTTTGGTTAATCGGATAATAAATATACTTAAATCAAATTATATTTTAAACTCTTAATTTTCATAGTTTAAACAAACTAAATAAAATTATTCAACAAAATATCGAAATACCAAAATATTATATCAAAACTCTAAAAACTTATGGAATAAAATGATTCATCTCATATATTTTTCTTTTTATGTTTAGATTTTGTTATATTTCAATTAAAAATTTGATTAATTTAGTTTTCAAACTGAATTAATCAAAAATTAAAATTTTTCTAAAATTATTTTAATTAACCGATCAAAATTAATTGAATAACCGATTAATTAATCGAATTAAATCGATTCGATCAATTAATTCAATTAAATCCAAATTATAAACACTCCCAGCAATAAGAAACAAAGTTTGAAAAGATGAAAAAAATCAAAGCAAATTAATAAAGAAAAAAGGTCAGAGCTGATGCAGTGGTCACCAGAAACTGACCTAATTCAAAGTGGATTGAGCTCCACAACCATTAATGTTACATTTAGATAAAATTAATCTAATTGGCTCACTGAATTGAAATTAATTAAATTGCAAATCTAATTTGCAGCAATGCCTAATTGCTTTTGACATTCAAACATTGTCTCTATTATTATTATTCCGTCTGATCTGATGGTGGAATTTTCATTGCAACTCAAAAACCTTATCCCTTTTTTTTTTTTTTTTAATTCTTTTTGGCCACAAAAGAAGCTTCGTTTGTTTCAAGTGTTCCTTTTATATTGGAGTCATGTTTTATTCTTCTTTCCTTTGTTTTTGGGCTTGTAAATTTACTATAACCCAGTTAAGAGCCCATTTTAATTGGGCCTGGCATATTAATTCAGTATGCAGTTGGGCTTAATGGGTTAATTCAGAATTAGCAGGCCAGCCCACACATGGGTTTGGGCCTGCTTGCATCCATATTATTATCTCCCAATCCATTCTTAAATCTTAATCATTATTTTTTTAACATTAAATCTTAATCGTCCTGTACGTTAGAAGGATTCTAACATATATCAAGGGTGATGAGGATTTATTGGATCGAATCTATTCGGATCTTTTTATATGATACATCAAATTGTAAATTTTTAAAATTTGATCTGGATATAATTTAATTTAAATGATATGAAATTAAAATTTATTGATTTAATTTGATTTAATAATTTTTTAAATTTAATATTTAATATTTTAATATTATTTTAATATAACTTTTAATATATTAAAAAATTTAAATATAAAATAATTATTTTTATTTTAATAAAAAAATTAAAATATAAAAATTAATAAAAATATATAATTTAATTAATTTATTTTAATTTTTAAATTTTTGTTTCAAAATTTAATCGTATTTAATATATATAAATTTAATTTATATCAAATAAAATAATCGATTTAAATTGAACAAAACACTATAATTCCAAATAAATTTTTGATTTTTTCCAATTTTTTTTTCTTACCCTGGTTAGACGATTCAACGTGTACCATGTGAGTTATTTTTAACTTTTTTTCCCTCTTCAGGGTACAAGGTATCAAAGCGCCACAAATTTCTCCCAACTCTTCTTCCTTCCTTCCCAGTCTTCTTTTATTTCTCCAATTTTCTCTCCATCCAAACACCAAACGTTTCTCTTTCCTCTGTTTTTATCTAACTCATCTCTTATTTCAATCTGAAAAAGATATTTTTAGGGCAACTCTTTATTGATCGAATCAAAGGAAAACCTTGAATTTGCCCGCTGTTGTTCGTTTTTGGGGTTTAGTGGAGGCGGTAAAATGTTCTTCACGGGTGATTCCACCAGTCGGAAACGAGTCGATTTGGGAGGTCGGAGCTCGAAGGAGAGAGATAGGCAGAAACTTCTAGAACAAACGCGATTAGAGCGGAATCGCCGCCTCTGGTTGCGCCAGCAAAATTCTGCAGCTCTCAAGATTCAGGTTGCCTTTGTTTCTTCTCTATTTGAATTAGGCCGTTTCTTTCCCTTTAATAACTGGAGCCTTATTTGCATTGAACTGAAAATTAATCTCTTGAAATTTTCCATGCGTGTTTAGTTTTAATACAAGTAAATGCAATGAACAGCTGCGAATAACAATGCTTTCTTGTTGTCATTTTGCATGGTTGAGTACCACGTATAGTTTCTTCTTCTGTGGTTGTATAAGAGATGATGTATTTTTGGGGGTCAGTTGGAGGTGGGTTTGATCATTGGGCTCTAGAATTTGATAGAGGAAAAATGCGAATAATACAGCGAATTGATATAGTTTTCTACCAAGTGTTTTCCCTGGAACTGCCTTATATTCGGAAAGAGATTCAATGCCAAGGCAATTTGGTATTCGAATGGTAATACCCTTAGTTGATGTTGTTGATTCTTGAGAAAGTATGTGCTTTAACATGTATTAAAGTGTTCTATATTTTGTTGGAGAAGATGGTAGTGTTATAGTGGCTGACTAGTGGATAAATATCTAAACCTTTCTTTTTCTTCTCAATAGGTTAATAGATGAATGTCTTTCCTTGTTCTTGAACACCTCAAAAAGCCTTATACTCCAATATGTTTTTATTTTCTAAATTCAAACTTATTCTCTGCAACCATAAGTTTGAATTATTTTAAGTGATCAGGTTTAAACAGTCCAACTGAACTAAATAGTCTGTACATCGTTTATATTTATCATCCAAGCTAGCAAGTCCATGCAATAAATAAGTTTTCATTAAATCACAACCCTACATTGTTTATTTTAAGCTTTTATTTTGAAGTGACCTTGTGTTTGAAGATGCATGTTGTTGGTTTCTTAGTCATTTTTCTTGATTCTTTCTTAGTTGCATCTGCTTTATGATTAACAACTTCAAATACTCATCCATACACTGAGTTGGCATTGGTTTAGGTGGAATATGAGAATCTTTTAGCTATATATTTCCATTAGGCAATTTAGGATAGATAAAATAGTTGTCTGGATCTGCCTTAAGAACTTGCTGCCCTACATTTTGCAAAGTGTTGACTAATTACTAGCTACAGAAATACTTCAGAGGGAGAAAGGCAGTGGAAGCTGAACGTACCAAGGTCCGACAGCAGTTCTACCAAACCTATGGAAAGCACTGTCAAAATGTGGACAGGTAAATTCTAACATCAATAGTGTCTTGAAGGTGTTTCCAATTTAATGAGAATTCCGTTTAATATCAACACAGTGAGTTGACTTTTATGCCTGTTTTATTGCTTTTCTAATTAAATTATTGTATCATGTGATTTTCTGATTTTGTTCAGGTCGTCTCTGTTTATGCAGGCATTATTTTGGTCCAGACTCAGAGTTTCTCCGCCAGCTAATTTTCTTCTTTAATGCACAGAATATAAATGATTTTTCAGTGCTTGTTGAGACTTGCCGATTACTTCAGCAATTTGTTCGAGATAGTGGTACTTTTATCAAAATCCCTTCTTGCATAGTTGTATTATGGATAAGTTGTTTGGTGTGTGTCTGTGCATATATATATTTGTGTTTTGCATATAATTATGGTAGTTATTATCTTTCTCTTTTTCTCTCTTTCTCTAATTTTTGTATAAATTATGCAATAGGGGATGCCTTGGGGCTCTTTGTAGGGGTGGACCATTCATTGAATCATTCTTCGGTTGCCTACAGATTGAAACGACTGTCATTTTCTTGTATTCAGGCTATACATCAGAACAGGTTTGTTCCTCAAACCCTCTTTTGTCAGCTGGGTATTTGTCGTATTTTTCATTTTTATTTTGCATCACATGATGGAGCTTGTGTTATTTTATAAATGTATGCAGCTTTTAGATGTTCTTTAGTATCTCAGTGATCTAAAACAGAAATAGAACAAGGGGAAAAAATGAATGCCTGATCTTGATGATATATATTGTCGTGTTTCCATCTCTCTTTCTCTCTCTACATATATCTTCCCCCTTTCTCATTGTTAGTGTCATGCACTCTGATGTATGATAGAATTTAATATACTCATATTTTGTGTGTATTTTTAAGTTGTTTCTGATGATTATATTACTTAAAATTTTATTGGATAGAAATCAATTGAAAGACCAGCTGTTGATGACTCCAGAGGAATCTAGTGCATCAACAACCACCTTGCTTCAAGCATTGGTTTTGTTGTTAGATCCTAAACTGCCTTGGGCTTGTAAGACAGTTGGTTATCTCATGCAAAGAAATGTATTCTCTCTGTTTAGAGAAGTTATTCTAACAGTAAAGGTACACTTTTTTGTAACCCTGTTTTTGGTTTTCTTGTAATTAGGTATAATTTTTATGTAACTATTTTGATATCCCTATCTCCATAATTGTGCATCTTAAAACTTGTGATTTAGTAATTGCCTTCTGCTTTTCTGATACTACCTATGTTGTGGTGCAGGAAAATATAAATGCTAGAGGTTCTTTTGGGAAACTATATGCGCTGGAGCGCGTGCTTGTTCTTATGATTTCTCATGTTGGTCAGAGTCCATGTATTTGCTCAAACGTAGATTCACGACGGAGTTTCTTATCTCAGATTGTTACAATCCCTTTCCTATGGCAACTTTTTCCATACTTAAAAGAGGTAGGTTTCTTCTTTGTCTTACTAGTTTAAGACTTTATAAGATGTTTCCTTAAGCTTAATTTGAATCTTGATAGTGGTGGTTTGTGGTGCTGAAAAACTTTAAAGCATATTCTTTCTATCTACGTGGTTGTTTCTACTTCTTTTACTTTGTCTGCAAACTAGCTTTTCATATTGCTAAATATATATATATTTTTTGTTTATGCTGAAAAACTCCCATATCGTATTCTCATTGCAAATTTTCTGTTGCAACATATTTTTGTTTTCATTTTATGTTTGTTGCAGATTATAATATCATGATGTTTTACTATTTAGGTTTTTGCATCTCGTATCTTGATCCAATACTACACTAATCAGATGGCTTTGTGCGTGCAAAACCATGCTAATGTACTTCCCACTGATATATCGAATGAGTTTCCTGGTTATGCCTGCCTCCTTGCTAATATATTAGAAACAGCAAGTGCTGCTTTATCTCAGCTGAATTGCTCATTTGAAATGGTAAGAAGCTGATTTTTTTTAATTAAACGAGATGCTTTTCTGCTATGAGCTTTTCCTTATTTTGTTAGTGATACATGTGGTCATTCTACCTGCATTGCTTTTGAACAGTATTTTCCTTTCGATGTGATTGAATGCTATGAATATGTGCATATGTAAATGCAAGTATATAGTTGAGATATTGGATCCAAATAGCTTCCCTGGCTTCCTTCTGATAATTCTTTCAAGTCTTAATTTTAGTATTTCCATTAAAGCTGCTTTTATGCTTGCAGTAAATGTGGTTAGCTACTTTTATGTTTGCATTAAAGCTGCTTCTTATGTTAAAAAAATTTCAATTTTTAATGTAATTAGGTTTTGGAGCCAGTTTTTTACTTCTGTTTTTTTATTTTGAGCAGGTCATAGACCTTGCAGCTGTTACAACATTTTTGATGGAAGCTCTTCCACCTATAAAATCCTCAAGCAGAGAAATTAGAGAAAGTATTTCTTGCCTCTTGATATGCCATCTTTCTTTCTATTTCCTCCCCTTATATCCCAATGGACTTTTTTTCCTAGCTTTCTCAACAAGAAAATTATAAATTTGGTTATAGTACAGCAACTATGACTTGATTTTTTTGTACACCAATTCCTCTTTAGATTGGTTCATTGAAATGCACATGCATAAATATTTGGCTTCAGGTTCTACAGTTGGGGATGATGATTTGATCTTAGGTGATCAAATAGTTTTGGATAATAATTTGGAACAGCAGATAACCAATGCTATTGATTCACGCTTTCTTCTGCAATTGGTAGGCAGTCTTGAAACTTTCTGTTTGTTTGAAAATGACTTTTGCTATCCTCATGATATTGTTGTTTTCTTTTCAAATCAAAGAAAAGGTTTCAAATTTTGATTCTTCTAAGCAGACTAATGTGTTATTTGGAGGGATTTCCACCGTCCATGCTTCACATAATGAAGGACCAGATGATAAGGAGGTGGCAGCTGTTGGTGCTGCTTGTGCTTTTCTGCATGTTACATTCAATACATTACCTCAAGAGAGAATCATGACTGTACTAGCATATAGAACTGAACTTGTTCCGGTGCTTTGGAATTTTATGAAGCGATGTCAACAAAATCAAAAGTGGTCATCCTTGCCTGAGCGCTGTTCATATCTCTTGGGAGATGCACCTGGTTGGCTGCTACCTCTGTCTGTTTTCTGTCCAGTGTACAAGTAAGATGATTGGTTGATTTCTGGCAGCATAATTTTATGCAATTACTGTTGTGTGTTTCATCCTTGTTTTTAGAAATGCTAAATGGTGTTTTCAGATTGATGACTGACTATTCTGGCTTCTTTGTGGTTGATTAGGCACATGCTTACGATAGTCGATAATGAAGAGTTTTATGAGCAGGAGAAGCCACTGCCTTTGAAAGATGTTAGATGCCTAATTGTCATTCTGAGACAGGTGGCCTCATTTTGTAAAACTTTAGTTTAATGAACTGTTATTTAAGCTGTGAAGCAATTTTTAATTTTGATTCAGAAAAATATCTTGTATTCACTGGACTTTCTTTAGATTAAGGACATGATTTATGGATATCCATCGACCATGTGATAGCATTGATGGCAACCATGATTCTTATGACTACCATGGAATTGCTAGTGCAGGGTAACCTTGCTTAATGGTCTAACTAACGTTTATAAAATTCTTCTGTTTTTTTCCTCAATACAGGCTTTGTGGCAGCTCCTATGGGTGAATCCTTTAGCTCACCCTAGTTCTGGGAAATCTATCTCCAACACTTCTGCTCATAAGAGGCACCCTGTTGAAGCTATTCAAAATAGGGTTGGTACTGTAGCCTCTGAGCTCCTTTCCCAGGTAGATGTCACTGTAACTTGTTGAATTTCTGACTTCCCATTGGTTGACATTTTGTCTTGTGCATGATATTACAAATTATCTGGGTTGTACTCAATAAATATAAATAGAATGATACATATCTTGAGAATAATGAAATGTAGGAAAACATTATACTCTTTTTCACCTTTCTTATTTTTGTTATTTAAAACTGCTCTTATAGTTGCAAGATTGGAACAACCGGCGGCAGTTTACTCCCCCCAGTTACTTTCATTCTGATGGTGTAAATGACTATTTTATTTCTCAGGTAATAGCTTCTCAATTGCAGCTTTAAGTTCCAGGTATCAATTCATTTCATGCAGCTTGTTTGTTCTGATCTTAATTTTCCCTAGTAGGCTGTAATAGAAGGCACAAAGGCTCATGACATATTGAAGCAAGCACCTTTCTTGATTCCATTCACTAGCAGAGTTAAAATATTCACTGTAAGTGAGTAATTAGCAAATTTTGCTTCCAATCTTTAGTTGAAACTATTAGATCTTGAAAAATAAGATCAAGCTGTTGATATGGGTATCATATATGCATTCCTCAAACTGGGTGGTCGGGGAGTTACCTAGGAAAATGAGTCTAACATTTGGATTCCTTTTAACTGATATTTAATTTCCTATTTTCTTTGCTATGTGTCTCCTTTCCATAACTCCATCTACCAGTCACAACTAGAATCAGTTAGGCAGACACAAGGGGCTCATGGTGTTTTTGCTGGAAATCGATTCAGAATACGAAGGGATCACATTTTGGAAGATGCTTATAATCAGATGAGTGCATTGTCTGAAGAGGATCTTAGAGGACATGTATGCTTTACTTAAGACTTCTCACATATGAAAACTTTATTATCTTTCATAGCTTTGTGGAATCTGGTCTCTTCCCTCTTGGCACTGGCCAACAATGATATAATCAGTTTCATTTGCTTCCCTACAGATTCGTGTAACATTTGTCAATGAATTTGGAGTGGAGGAGGCTGGAATTGATGGTGGTGGAATTTTCAAAGATTTTATGGAGAATATTACTCGAGCTGCATTTGACGTACAGTATGGGTTATTTAAGGTTGTTAATATATGCTACTCATTACACCTCTTCATCTTTTCATATACACAAGTTGGTTGCTTAATAAGCTGGTTGGGATATGTTCACTGAATTTTTTTTATTTCATTTATGGTAAAGATGCCAGTAGTGTCTTCCTTAACTTTCTCGCCTGATGGTAAGGATTTAAGATGACATGCTTCTTTCTGATTGAACAGTTGGATAGAGAAGATCAATATCCAATTCTTGCTGAACAAGGGAAAGATAAAGAATAATCACATTTTCTTGATCAATTTTTTTTTTCAAATAATAAGAATGTGCTTGGCTTGATTTGAATACAAAGAGATGGTCCATTTCAATGGAATATTTAAATGATAAAGATGGATTTAACAATGTTGGAATCTAAACTTGGTATAAAGATTCGAAAAGATCATGGAATTCAAATAGAGGATGTCATTACCCTCTTCTACTGGTTGTCTTCTAAAATTAGCTGTCTGTTATGGAAAGTTCATTATCTTTTCTCGTTTTTCATTTAAAGTCAACTTTGTTTCTCACGAGCAGGGTTCTATATATTTTGTTGTATATGGCAACTTGTCTCACTTGTTATTTATTGTTTTTCTTATAGCATATGTTTTTTGACATAATACTTAGCATGTCTACACAGGAAACAGCTGATCACCTCCTATACCCAAATCCTGGATCAGGAATGACACATGAACAACACCTACAATTTTTTCATTTCTTGGGAACACTTCTTGCAAAGGTATGTCATTCTATTACAGAAGCTTAATCTTATGCTGTATCTATATCTAATATTTAAGTTGCCTGTATGCTATCTCAGCTTTATCTATTACAGGGCTTATTGATGAGGCATAATGTTACCTTTCTTGTAGGCCATGTTTGAAGGGATTCTTGTGGATATACCATTTGCAACATTTTTCTTGAGCAAATTGAAACAAAAGTAAGCCTTTGAATGGTTTCCTCCTCTTTGGAAGACTTACTTTTCAATTGTATTCTAGTGATACTAATACATATATATTTTTCCTTTTTGATTAGGTACAATTATTTAAATGACTTGCCTTCCTTGGACCCTGAATTATATCGCCACCTTATTTTCTTAAAGGTATTTTTCTTGAACTTTTCCTTTTTATATCTCCTTCATTCATACTTCACAGAAAAATAGTGACTTTATTTGTGTACTCATCCATTCACGTGGTTTACATGTTAAAGCTCTAGGCTTCTAATTCCCACCTCCTATGTTATGACTTTCAGCATTATAAAGGGGACATTTCAGAGTTGGAGCTCTACTTCGTAATTGTGAATAATGAATATGGAGAGCAAACAGAAGAAGAGCTTCTTCCAGGAGGCAAAAACATACATGTTACTAATGAGAATGTCATCACATTTATTCACCTTGTATCTAACCACCGATTGAATTTTCAGGTTGTGAGATCCTTCATTGCAAATTCGTTTAATGCATCTGTTATACCTTGCATGATGGTGACACTTGGAGATGATGTCATTGCAGATACGACAACAAAGTTCCCATTTCCTTAGGGGATTTCAGCAGCTTATACAGAAAAATTGGATTGATATGTTCAATGAACATGAATTGCAGGTATTGTGGTCTACTTCAAAATTTCACAGGTTGTACTCACTTTGCGGGCAATTGTTTCCTAATATTACTTCAAGGTCATTGTCTGCCTATATAAACATGATAGATAGAGTTTGCTGGGATTCCTTTTCACTTAAAAAAGTTAATGAACCTTCAAATTATTATGCCTTGTGAACTGCAGTTTTTGCTCAAGATTTGCAATTCTATCATGCCAAAATGCCTTTAAACATTTTTCACATTTCCTAGCATTAACATTGATTTTCATTCAATTATACTTTGTATATGTAAGCCGCCTGACATCAATTCTTAAAATCTTTTCTGTGATGGTTTAAGATCTTGAAAGTATTATTGTGTTCACCTTGGATGAAACATGTGCTTATCCTTCAAAGTATAAATATTCTTCACTAGAGTTATCCTGCTTAATGTCATTTTGAGCTTTACTTAAATCCTTGAAATCTATTGTCTTTGCAGCTTCTGATATCAGGTTCACTTGACAGCTTGGATGTTGATGAACTACGACGCCACACCAATTATGTGGGTGGTTATCATGGCGTAAGTTTTTTAACCTTCTCACCCTTTTTTAGTTGAATTAGAATGGGTTATTATGCCACAAGTGTGCTTTGACTTTTTGTAGTTTTATTCCAGTTGGAATGACAGGAGTGTAAATTGTTACTGAATTTACTTCTTGCCCTATCCGTCATTATTATAAGAGTCCGTTCTTTGTCTTTGCTTTCAGAAGCTTATTTTCACTTCCTTGTTTGACAGGAGCACTATGTCATTGATATGTTTTGGGAAGTCCTCAAAAGCTTTTCACTGGAAAATCAAAAGAAATTTTTGAAGTGAGTTGCATAATCTGTGATCTGCGTGCTTGATGTCTTCCCATGTTGATTACTTCTATTATTAGCTTCAAGAATAATGAACATAAGAGAGGATAATTAAGTAGATGAGGTTCTTTTTAGGTTTGTGACTGGGTGTTCTCGAGGACCGCTGCTGGGATTCAAATATCTTGAACCTTTATTTTGCATACAAAGGTAATAATTGTACCAAATGTACACTGGAAGTATGATAACTTATTAGTCAGGTGGCTGACTGACAGAAGCACTATAGTACACTGCTTATTTCTCCTGTCCCACCTCTCTACTTTTTTTTTTTTATGTTGTTTTTCTTTTCCAATCAGAATTTAAAGATTTTGCTGTGGACTCTTTTACAGAGCTGCTGGTAGTGCCTCTGAAGAAGAATTGGACCGGTTACCGACATCAGCTACTTGTATGAACCTTCTTAAGCTTCCACCATATAGAAGGTTTGTCTCTCTTTTTTAATAGCTTACCATTGAGTAAGACTTTGAGATGAGAAGTTTTAGTTTATTTCTCGGCATGGAAATTGAATTGCTGTTTATGTTGGTGATAATTCGCACTTCCAAGGTTTTTAACATAAGCATGCTAAGAATTCAGAAGTCACCTATAACTTAGTCGGCAAAAGAAAGGAACTAGCCACTCTTTTCTGCAACATTTTGGTCACTCTGCCTTACTACCTACATCTTGCCTCTCATCATACCCATTGTCATTTATTTAGATACTCACATTTCCTTTTATGGCAATATTATTAAGTTCCACATGATGTATGCAGCAAAGAGCAACTGGAAACCAAATTGCTGTATGCCATAAATGCAGATGCTGGTTTCGATTTGAGTTGATGTACTCTCAATTCAAAGTCCTACACAAAACCACGCTATGCTGCTATGAGAATCTCCTAGTGCTTTCAAAGCTGCCAGCAAGGAGACTTATGGAGAGGTGATGAGTGGTGCGCCTAAGGCAAAGGATAAAAAAGTGTATAGATAAATAGCTGTCCGGTCCGGCCTGCTTGTTTAGTTGAAATGTACGAACGTAAAGATATCTTTAGTGTATATTCTCATCTCCTCTGTGAAGCTTTAAACAAACATATGCAGGCGGCAGGGAATCTGCAATATATATGAACACTTAAAGATCATGCGTTCAGTGCAGGGCTCAAGGCCACTCGCGAGTTTGGTCTTTGTCAAGGTGTTCTTAATGTAGGCTCTGGCCTAAGTCCAAAAAAAAAAAAAGAAGAAAAACTAGTATCATCATTTGTAAATGAATAGCATAAACATGTCTGGTCTGTTCAGTTGCCAGTAATTTTCCCTTTTTTTTTTCAATATAGTGATACGTTATTAATAGAAGAATTATTGCTCGAGTATATTGTCATGGCGCTGGAATTGGGAAGGTGGGGGTGGTGGAGCCCCTTATTCTTTAAGTTGGTCCTCGTTACTAGAATTAACGCAAGTTACATAGGTTCAAACCTATATTTATTGCACTGCAGTGAGGCCCCGTCATCTAACTCATTTTGGCTGTCAGAAAGCAATTGGATCAATTTTACAAAGTAAATAATGTGAAAATTACGGACCGGAGTGCGGTAAAAAAAATTGGAAAAACAAATTCAAATGGAGGTGCTAAAGGGCTATGCAAATAAATTAAGAATCTTCTGCATCAGGAATATCACTCAGGTCCAAACCTTCGGCTGGCAAGTCTGTTATAAGGGGACCCAATATCCCATCAGAGCTCAGCGTTAAGCCACTCTGCAAAATTAGCCACAAAGGGAACGGTCACGTTAACCAGATAGACACTAATCTAACGCCACTCTTTCTATAATTAGTGAGCTAGTAACTCAAATTGTACCTCAGGCTGGAATCTAAGCATGTCTGCACGAGCCATAGCTTCTGCTTGAGCGATTCTCTGCCTGAATGTCTGAGCCATCTCTTCAGCCTGTTAGAAAAAGGAAAAAGCCAGAAGCAGCAGAATTAATACTGAGATGATCCAAAGCAAAATAAAAATGGATGGTTAATGCAGTACAAAAACAGAAGTATGGCTAAAATCCAACACAAGAATTATTTTAAAATGCAATTCTGAAAGAGGATTGAGACCATTATTGGAAACTACCTTCTCAAAACAAGAGTAGGATTGCGAATCATGTCTCCGGGGGTAGGCTCTAATTTCTTTGTAGAAAGACTTACTCGGCCTCTTTCACGGTCATGGCTCAATATCATGACCTACATCATTTAGCATGGGCTTTAAAATACATTTCTAAGACACAGAACTTCTTGCAAAGAATTAACTTGATAACATGAGTCACCTTCAGAGTGTCACCAGGTTGAAGAACTGTAGCAATGTCTAAAACACGATCATGACTGATTTGACTGACATGAAGAAGGCCATTAATTCCACCAATATCGATGAATGCACCGAATGGTTTAAGGCTCTGAACAGTTCCAAGGACAACTGATCCAATTCCTAGCTGTGCCTGGCTGTCAGCCACAGCCTTGCGGTTACTGAAGACAAGCCTGGACTGTTCCTCATCAACCTCAACAAACTTCAAAGGGAGCTCCTTATCTAAAAGCTCTTCTGCAGTGGATTTCTGATGAAACATGGAAGAACAAATTACTAAGGATAACTTGAAATCCCATACAAAGCTAATTGGGCTAAAATGCAATTCAGAAGAAAACTGCATAACTTGTCACTCAAGTTATGATGAAAGATTCATAAAACTATTGACACAAGAAAATTAGATTTTGGATATAGAATGGTAGGTAAAATATCTCAAATAGAATTTAGTACAGGGAAACATGGAAAAAAGATACGGTTGGGATCATAGAACCAACTGAAGATATCTGCGAGAAAGGAACAAAACCCAGAAGACCCTCCACCAATGCCACAACTCCACCATTGTTTCCATCAACAACCTACAGGCATATATCAGTTAGTCAAAGAGCGCTAAGTGAGAACGCATGAATAAGTATAAAATTTTATGGGAAGCTAAGTGTTTCAACATTATTATATAAGCAGATACAATTGGCAGAAAATACGCACCTTACCCTTCACAACAACATCCTCAGCTTGAAGCTGCCTGCATCTTTCCCAGGCAAGCTCATACTGGATGGCCCTTAAGCTCAAAATTAAGCTATCATCAGCCACATTTTCACCAATAATCACAAATTCCTCTGTTAAACCAGGAACTATGCCTGCTTCTTCTACATGTTTAATTCTGTGAATGCTGGCCTCTTGGACCGGTAGATAAGCTGAAGATTTTGCACTAATGTCAACCGATGCCCCATTGGCATCTATGCAGAAAATTGTTCCTTTTACCTGAAAATATATACATTTTTCTATCAGTACCATAAAACATCATGCACAAGTGCACAACACAAGTAAAAGTTCAATTACTCTTCTTCACAGCTAACATCAGCAAGAATAAGAAAAGGAAATACAAAAATACAAGTTTAAAAAGCTAAAACTATATAAACTCAAATCCAACCAAATCTACCCCCAATCATAATTTCAACATAAAACAACTCATCTGAACTCATGCAATAACAAAATCTCAGTCTTACCTATTTCCTACCATTAAAATACAAACTTGAATTACAAATTTCAAATAAATGGCCAATAAAATAAGTACCCAATTCACATAATCCGATAATATTTATTGATTCATGATAACACGGATAAATTTTGAACTTCGAAAAAAATGAATGAACCAAAGCAAAAGACGAAAAAAAAAAATCAGACCGTGGTTCCAAGCTCAGAATCAAAGTCATATTTTTCAAGAGCAGTTTGAAAATCCTCAAGAGTAAATGAGACGCCTTCCATGGGAGCAGTACGACAGCGTTCATAGGCTTCCTCGAACATCTTCTTCAACTCAAGCCTGTCCTTGCTTTGTGGATTTGAGACAGCAACAGCTGAAACTATCGGAGAAGCAAAAGCACCCATTTTCCGGGTTTGGTTTGGCTTCACCGAAAGGCGAGAAGAGGAGAGTGTTGGACATCTTAGGCCTGTGAATTGTTGCGCCAAAGACGCCATTTTTTTACTTCTTCGTTTCTGTTTCCCTGTTCTGGTCGATGAAATAATACTGAGATAAGGTACAGAGTTTGTGAATGTTGGGATCCCACCAAATCAACGGTCCAAACTAATTGATCGACGCTTACTCATTTCCTACCAAAGTAATTGGGTTGGTTTCCAATTGTCTAATACTATTTTGGATCAACTCGCCTCATATCATTAAATTTTTTTTAAAAATTGGGATTGAATTTTTTTAATTGCGTCAATAATTTCAATTAAAATTTCCCTAAAATTGGAAATACTTGAAAAAAAAAATACAATTTTGGGACATGAAAAAAATGCAGTAGTTATCGTATTTATGATTTACTAGTACAATTAAATAAATGAAAGGCCACCGAGGAATGGTTAACATGACGCCGTTTCTGACTTTCAATTTCTTTCTCCTTTTGTACTTTCTCTCTCTTTTTCGCGAGGTTTTCCTTCCACTTTGATGCCACCCAAAGAGGGTCTTCAGCTGATTTTCTGGTAAAGATATTAGATTAACTCTCATCCAAACACAACCCAAAGTCCGGTTTGAAAGAAATAATACTATATAGTTTTTTGTCTCCGATGGCTACAACCTCTAAAGGGATCGACGACTCAGGTGTCCTTTGAAAGCTCACTTCTGCCCGCAAAAGTTAGCCCTTTGGTTACCTAGAAACAAGAAGAAAAATATCATTTTTTTTATGTTGTTATTCTTTTAATTACTTACACTAATCTGGGTTTCTTTCTTTTTTAACTGGGATTTTTATTTACATTTTCATGTGTGGAAAGGAGGAAACTTGTGTTGGATTATATGCATGTAATTTTGTTAGATTCAAAGAGGCTAATCTCAATAGTTTCTATATTAAAGAATTTTGCTTTATGGGTCTTTGTCGTTTTTTGCTTTATGGTGTTTCAGGTAATGTAAATGAAAAAGAGGGAACATTGAATGAATTTGTGAAAGAAGCTGCTATGGCTTTGAATTCAAAGCCCCAGCCTGAAGATAGCGGTGAGCTATTTGGATTCCCTCATTAGTCCTGTTTTGTGCTTTGGTATGAGCCATTTTTTTCATTTTAAAACATCTAACTGCTGTGTGAAGCAAAGGGTATGAATTGATTTTTGTTTTTCATTTATGATAGAGGCAAAAGATCGAGTAGAGACCATGTGGGAGCAGATGAATAAGGGAATACCTAAGAATGCTCTCAGACAATTTTCAAGCAGTAAAACTTCAGCCCCGAATAAAACTTCAGCCAAAGCTTCCAATGTGAGAATTTTCTTATGCTTTTCATTTTTAATGCAACTAATTATTAGATGATGCTTGTCTAGTAATTGTTTTCCTTGATTTTGTTTCATAGAATTGGATGAAGTATCTACAATTGAGACCACCGAAGGCTGCAGGATCTCCTAGGCAAGACTGACAGATAGAGGCGAAGGCTTCAAATGCTGTGGAGAATGGAACCAACCAGAAGGCTCAGTTAGGGCGTTAGATAAAGGAATATCTATTGCTACTCTCAAATCAGTTTTAAACGAGCATAATTCAACTTTGGATACTACATTTTCTCAGAAGATTTCCAATGTATGTTGTTTTTCTTTTTGGCAGCCGACCCAGAGTAATTGGATATAAGGTTTAGTTTGTTGTTGTTGTTGTTTTCTTTTCGGCACTGTTGCCGCAGTCAGTAATTGGCTATAATTGAACTTTTACCTAGACTATACTTAAATAGAATTGGATGGTGATTCTGGGCATGCCACCAAAGAAAACTGAAGCCCTTAATAAAGATAAATCACTGAAGGAACCTACTGTGATGCAGAACAGCATCAGTGATGAGGCAAAGAAGCTTGCAGCCGCTGCCCTCTCAGCAGTGAAGGATGCTGCAGCGGCTGCCTCAAATAGAGGGAAAATTGAGGTAAGAACAACCTTCTTCTACTCATGTTCAGAAAAAAAGTTATAGCTACCAATTAGAAAATGTCTTAGCCATGCAATTGCATGGGTTATTGGAGCATGCAATTATGGACCCCTTACTTTCTGGCAATGCTTGTTACTGACTTAGCTTTAAATTTGTCTAAAGAAATGTTTGAAATATGATGAACCATTTTTCCATACCTGAGCACGCCAAGTGATTACGTACGTCCTTTGTCTTCCAAGTGCTTTGGTCAATTAATATTTTTGGATGCCGCCAAAATAAACTTGAAACTCCTAGGGGACAGGAATGCCTTTGTGGTCTGTTGATGAGCCACCTCCCTGTCTGAACAATGTTCTTACATTGGATTTTTCCTTTTGCAGATCAGTGAGGTTCAAGACTTTGCTGGTCAAGAAATTGAAATAAAAAAGCACATTGATGCCGATTCAAAAGAGGCAGCTGAAAAGGCAAAAACTCCTGCACCCTCTGCCGTAGATGCTGTTCTTGAACAAATCAAGAAGAAGCCAAAGCTCAGTGTACTCGACAAGACGAAAAAAGTTTGGGTGGAATTCAAGGAAGAAAATAAGGGGATGGAGGAAGAGTTGGATGCGTACAAGAAGAGCTCAAACCAGTATCTGGATAAGGTTTCTTTTTTTTGGCGCTGATTATCGAGAGTTTGAGAGGGAGAGAGATGCAAGGCTTGCTCTACAGGCTAGGAGGAGACCAGACATGCGGTAGGGTCCATGATCATATGCATTCCTTAGTTGCTTTTTATTGTATCATGCAGATGTTGAGAATAGAGCAGGGGTGTTAGCGCCCATAATTAGGAAGGTTCTTATGCAAATGCATTTCTGACTCATCTATTGTGTTTAGAATACAAAGTTATATGAAATCTTTTTTGGGGTCTCGCTTCTTTCACTGCATCAATCAAATTTGTCAATGCACTGTTGTTTTATTTTTTGCATCTCCTGGACTGTCAGGTGGCTTTGAAGAGAGAATCACTGCAGGGGCATCCAGTTAACGTGCAAGGTTACAACCGTGAATTAGCTTACTACTATATAATAATGTTTGACGGTATTTAAATGCCAGTGCACAAAGTACCACGTGAAGCTTTTTCTTCTTTCATTTCTTGAGCGGCGCTTGACAATGCCAATCCGAGCTTACAAAATTGTTCAATTATTTAGAAAACCCATCCTTGGGCTTTCTTATTTGTTTTTCTTTTTCGCACAATTTAAGCACCGGTGGCAGTCCCTTGAGCTTCCATGAAAGGTAGAAGAAATCATGCAGCGCATTGTAACTTGCAATCTTGCATCTCCTGCCTTATAAACAACTGCTTTTCCACTTTCATAACAAACTATGTACTGACCAACAAAATATTAACTCAACTAACCCCCTCAAGATTTGAGAAAACTGCAATATATATGCATAAAGTGATGCACCATTGCAAGAAATCTGCTTCAATGTATTAGGTTGTTATTAATTGCACATCAATGATCAAACAGTTGACTGAACATGCTGAGTTATTAAGCCATTTAGACAACAGAGAACAATGAATAGCATACCTCTATTCAAGCATGCCGTCTGCTTCAAGTAAGGACAAACAAGAAAATGAACAGTATTTGCTGAATCATCTTGAAAATTCTCAAACAAAACTTAGAAAGAAGATTAATGGACGATATCTAGATTCCTAGACGTGAATTGGCTTGTCGTAGGTGGCCATTGCGGCTTCCTTCAATGCCTCACTCATTGTAGGATGTGCATGGCACACGCGTGCAATGTCCTCACTTGATGCACCATAATTAACAGCAAGGACAGCTTCATGGATGAGCTCTCCAGCATTGGGTGCCATGATATGGACTCCCAGAATTTTGTCTGATTCCTTCTCAGCCAATATCTTGACTATTCCTTCAGCATCATCAATAGCCTTGGCCCGGCTATTTGCCAAGAAAGGGAACTTCCCAACACGGTAATCAACACCAAGTGCCTTAACCTGTTCCTCAGTCTTCCCAACTGATGCAACCTCAGGATGTGTGTAGACAACTCCAGGGACCTTTTCATAATCAACATGGCCATGTTTACCAGCTATAAACTCCACACAAGCAACACCATCCTCTTCTGCTTTGTGGGCTAACATAGGCCCTGGAATTACATCTCCAATGGCATAAACACCTGGCACATTCGTAACAAATCTTTCATTGACTAAAATTCGTCCTGCCTTATCAGTTTCCACTCCTATCTTGTCCAAGCCAAGTCCAGCTGTGAATGGAACTCTACCAGCAGAGACAAGAACAACATCAGCTTCGAGTGTGGTTTGCTCTCCACCAGCAGCTGGTTCAACTGTCAACTTCACACCATTTCCAGTAGTATCAACTCCTACCACCTTAGTTTTGAGCATAAATTTCATCTTCTGCTTCTCAAGTGCACGTTGGAATTGCTTCCGGACTTCAGCATCCATTGTCGGAACAATATCTGGGGCAAACTCAACAACAGTAACCTCTGAGCCCAGTCGGCCCCAGACTGAACCCATCTCAAGCCCAATGTAGCCTGCCCCAATGACTATAAGTTTCTTAGGAACTTCCAACAACGCCAAAGCTCCAGTGGATGACACAATTCTCTTTTCATCAATGGTGATACCAGGTAAAGATTTGACATCAGAACCAGTTGCAATTATGATATTCTTGCCTTTTACAATGGCGCTCCCACCTTCAAGAGTGTCTACAGAAACTTCAGAGGGAGAAATGAACTTTCCATAGCCTTTGACATAGGTTACCTTGTTCTTCTTGAAAAGACCTTCAATACCACGGGTAAGATTAGAAACGGCTTTGTCCTTTTGGGCCATCATCGTTGGCAAATCAACCTCAACAGAAGAAAGTTTCACACCATGGCCAGCAAATGAATGCTTAGCTTCATGGTACATGTGGGAGGAATGAAGAAGTGCCTGAATGTAAAAAACTAACATTAGAAAGATAAAAACTCTAACGTGATACATTGCATTTAGGAACTGGGAAGGCAACTAATAAAGTTCATCTCAAGACTGAAAGATTAAGTCACATACTAATCAAGTAGGTATTTTCAACACTGAATATATTAAACAGAATGGTAAAGATGAGATTTTTTTTTCTTTTAAAATAATAAAAGAAAACATTTTTTTCTCTTCATTTTATGAAACAGATATGCCCAAAAAGATAAAACTAACAAATGTCATTTTCAACATTACAAATAGAATACCCAAACACAGTTTTTTGAAGGGCATTCAAAACAGAGTGAGACAACCACTTGAATACCAGGATCAGTTTCATATATATTTTCGCCATATAATTCAGGACCTCAACAATCACATTAAAACAAAAGAAAAAAAAAAGAAGAAAAACATAGAAACCCATTCATCGGAGTAGATTGAGCAACCATATATATTAAGAAAAAAAACGGAGAAATTTAGATCCAAAAATGAAACCGTAGAGCATACCTTAGAAGGGATGCAGCCCACGTTGAGGCAGGTACCACCAAGGGTACCACGCTTCTCGATACAGGTTGTCTTGAGACCAAGCTGTGCGGCCTTGATAGCCGCCACGTAGCCGCCGGGTCCACCGCCTATTACAACAACGTCGTTCTCTTCGGATTCTGAAGCGAAACCCCTTGAGAAATTGCGCAGTGAAAAAGAGAGCTTAAACGCATCCACGGGCGAGCTCAACGGGTTTCTTGAAAGAATATATGCCTTTCTTCTGGCCAAGCTAGCCAAAGCCATTTTAGTTTACTTTTCCCTCTTTTGTTTTGTTTTTTTGTGTCTGAAACTCGTAAGGATCAAACCCTTGCTTCGGTCTGCGGCTTTTGGTTTTGGAAGACGAATAATAATACAGGCGAGAAAAATATAGCTTCTCTCAATTTGGGGTCCTTGGCGATTTGCTGCGGCGGCTGTCCGTGACTTAGATGATGATGATGCTGCTCTTCCCCATAGAATAAAAGACAACGTGGGCAGTGAAGGATCTGGAACCTAGTTGCTGTTGGTTTAGTTGACAGTAAGAAATTGACCTGGCATACCACTTTTAGAGTTTGGTAAGTGGGGACGTGGGGTCCTTGACTCTAGGTCTACCAATCTGAACCGTCGATCGTGATCAGACTTTTATGATGCGGTTCTTTGTTTTGCCAACTCTATTGGTAGCGTGTTAGAAGCTTGCCTAAACAAGTTAATGGGCTCAATCATCTATGGCAAGTTGACAAAAACATCACAACGTGGAGGAACCCCAGAGAAATTGGCTGGTGGGCTTCATAGTTCATAATTCTTAGCCAGATGCAGTATGGGATTATTTTTGTCTCTTATTTTGGTTGGTTTCTTTATTATATGTAAAAAACCAAGAAAATGGTAGCCTCACAAACCCAACCATCGCCCTCAGCAGTGTACATGGTGGCTAGCAAATGAAGTTCCTGCTCACGATATGAGATTATTCTGTACCATTCATATGGCTAAACTTTCCTAGCAAAATTTAACTTCTAATGATCCACACATCAAATCACCAATAACACTACTCATTTCTAACCGTATAACCAGATTTAAAGCATGAATCTCTTCAATACCCAACACAATAAACACCACATGCTTCCATGGGGAGGAGAGTGAAAAAGAACTAAGGACAGTAACACTAACCAAACCAGCCTCTGGACTGGAGAACGATTTGAACAAAGTTATAAATCCACTTTTGCAGTGAACAAAGACACATTACAACTAAAAATAATCCCGCAATGTAGTTTACACCACCAGAGCTCATGACATAAAACACACTCCGATATTTTGTACTCTCCTACACCTACAAAACTGCGGCCTGCTTTTTCTAAACTATCTGACATAGCCAAAAACAGATTGCAACCTTTTCTCCCATTAGAAATAACAGTAAATAATCGAGAAATAATTTGAATGTACATTCAATTGCCTTCTAATAAGCTCTTCAACCTATTCCGAGCCTCCTCAGAGAGATTGCAGCACCTAAACCTCCGCCTTTGGGTAGGACATGACTCAACACTAGGAGGGGAAGAGAAGCAGATAACAATTGCAGTGAGGTTATCTGATGAATTCAGGCGTGTTGCTTCATTGACTAATTCTTTGGCACATTTTTCAGGGTCATCATGCCGCCTTAGACCAAGGCGAACAAGGCTGACAGCAAACTGGCTTGACATTACATCCCAGATGCCATCACAACCAATGATCAAAAATTCATCATGCTCTGTTATTACAATCTGTCTAACATCTGGCTCTGCAATCAGAGGTGATGCGGTTCCAAGAGGGAATTTCAAGTCCCAATCTCCAAGTGCTCGTGTGACTGAGAGATGACCATTAAGATACCCACCATCATCAATGTAGCCACCCATCTCCTCAACTCGCTTGCGTTCAGGTGAAAAAGAAGGTCTATGATCTTGAGACATTTCTACTGCAACACCTTTGTGGCAGAGAACAGCTCGACAATCACCAGCACTTGCAACCAGCAAATGTCTTCCAAGTACTAGTGCAGTTAGCACCGTTGTTCCACAAGAATTGCTAACACTACTTTCTTCAGCCAAGGCACGGTCTGCCCGCAAAAATGCCTTCCTATGAGAATCCTCCAACTCTTTCAAGAAAACAGCATCAATATCAGATACTTGTTGCAAATCAAAATCTTCAAAAAATAACCTTGTGGCATTCCTCTTTATATAAGCAGCTGCATCAGGGCCACCGTGACCGTCAAAAACAGCATAAAAAGCACTTGGCATTGAAGGCTTAAAGATAGAACCCAGATGGGAAGATAGATCATCAATCCTTATGTGTTCATCATCCATAGATCTCCGTCGACCGATGTCAGAATAGCTTCCAGAACGAATTCTTGGCAAAAATTTGACAGCAGATGACTCCATAACAGCATCTCCGATGGTCTCAGCGCAAGCTGCAACCTACACAACAGAGAGAAAAAGGTAAACCCATGTCATCCACATGTAAAAACAAAGTAAGGTTTGTCATATGGTGACTCCTGATGCTAGTAAGATTCAACAAAAAAAGTATAATTCACCCATCGAACTTTGGATCTCAGATGGTTAGCAAAACATAAACAGCAGATTTGTCTCAAACCAGTTACAGAGAAAGTATAACCTCAAATCTAAGTTCTTTTTTTTGGCCCTAATTGAAATCTAAAGATTCTGTATTGTGGGTGAAATTCACCCGGAATTTACAATAAAGTATCAAAAAACCAAAACTTCAAGGGAAAAAAGTCTCCTTTTTGGATCAACCCCATCAAATAAGATTCCAACCCTAACAGAGCCTAATCAAAGCAGTTTCTACAGCAAATTCATGCCATTAATTCAGGGGAAAATAAAAGCTTAATCAAATCAAAAAGGGAAAAAGGGGAAATCAAGAAGAGGGCAATACGCACCGAATCGAAGCGAGAAACTTGGGTTGAAATGGATACAACATCGACAACTTGGTGACGATAAATGATTTCGGCTTCTGCTCCCATGTTTTGACTCACTATCATCTATGAAACAACGAGTTCTTCTTGTTTAGGCTTAGCTCTTTCTTTCAAGAACAACACAGAACAGATTAGGGTTTCTTTTTTCTTTGGGGGGTAGATTCGTTTCGGATTTGGGCAGAAAATTAGTCTCATATTTTATATATCTTGAGGCATGTGAAAACGGGATTAGTCGGTAATACTGACCGCCACGTGTGGGTGAAATGAGTTGGATTTAATGACAGATTTACCCTTTGGTTGGTGGGCTAATGGGCCCTTGAGTAGTTGACTTTTCTGCTTCGCTTTGCCTTTGCTTCGCATTTTGTTGGATAATAATAATTATAATTATAGTTCCATCAACAAAATAATTACAATTATAGTTTTTCTTTTTTTAAAAAAAATAAATAAATAAAAAGTTTCCTTAACCTTTAAGAAGTGTAAAAATAGGGCTCCTTCTTAAGAAGAAGGGAAAGGTCACGTCTTACTTACGCTTTGGTTTTGGAATTTTCTTTTGCTTTCGTAGAAAGCTTGGTATTATTTTAATATTTTTGAGTAAGAATAATAATAATTTGAATTGAATTAGATTTAATTAAATTTTGTAAGTAACGCATGACACAATAAATTTTTAAAATTTGATTTGAATTTGAATTAATTTTTTTTTAAAGTAATCAAATTCAAATTGAATTTTATATGTTCAGTTTGATTTATTAATTTTTAAATTTTAATTTTTTATATATTATTTTAATAAAATTTTTAATATATTTAAATAGATTTATATGTAAAATAATTATTTTTTATAAAAATTTAAAATATACACAAAATTAATAAAAATATATAATTGAATTTTTTTAATTTTTCATATCTCAATTTAAAATTTTATCTGAATTTAATATATACATTTAATATTTAATTTAAATTTAAATCGAATAAAAAATTAATCTAAATCAAACTGAACACTACAATTTTAAATTAATTTTTAATTTTTTTCAATTTTTTTTACCTCTACTTTTGGGTTTTAAGAATATTAATAATTTTTGAAACAATGGACATTAATATTAACAATTTTATTAATAAAATAACATATTATAGTAGTTCCTGTATTAATTAATATACATAAAAGTAGTTCTTGCATTAATTAATGTACATAAAACTTGTTCAATGACTCCTTCGATACAGTAAAAAAGTTACTCGTTCTAATGAAAAATCAAATGTGAGTGAAGTTTTTACTTCAATTGAGATTTTGGTATAGTATGAATGATTTATTGCAATTTAAAAGAACCATCAAATGAAATTATAAAATTTTCATATCATAAACGTGAAATAATAAGATTTAATTGAACATTAATTATGATTCATAAAAAAAAACATGTGACATGTGCTATGAATTGGCATATCACATCTTGAAGTTGGTCCATCCTGGAAACGTGTTCTACTTTGTTTTTTACACCACAAACATAGAGAAAGACTATTTAATTAAATTAATGAAATGAGCAATTTTTAAATTAAAAAATGAGACAAAAATTACGGTAATTTATTGCTACAAGCAATCACCAGTGACAAAACAAAAGCTGGAAGTGGGTTGACTTTATGGTTCACTTGAATGATTGGTGTACCATACATAAAATAAATGAAGAACTGAAATACAAATGACAAAGCATGAAATTCACGTGGACAAGTTTTGTTTCTTTTTAAAGCTTCAACGTGTCTCGTTGAGGATCACTAGAAGTGGAACACATGGTCTCCAACGGCAGCTCAGCTTTCAACTGACGTTCAGGTTGGGACAGTTCACACTAGTCACTTCCCATATTCTAAATATATATATATATATATATATATATATATATATCACCATGGAGTGGAGTTGGAGTTGGAGTGCTTTATTTAATTTAGTGGATTGAAGTTATCTCAACAATATTTGAATGCTACAAACTCAACAGCCCATTTGGAGATTTGCTTCATCAATTCTCAAGTGCGGCGACGGAAGTCAATGCCAATGGTGCTCTTTGGCCAAGACATGATTGATATTTTCCAAGGATAAAGCTATGTCGAGGATTTGTCATAGTCAAACTTCAAAAATACTAGTATAGTGGCCATCATCTCAGGCCCTGTTACACCAAGCAGCCATGCCGCCAAATGGCTTAAAAAAAAAAAAATTTTCAGTCTCTCATTCCCTTTTATCAAATAAAGACATTTGTTGTTGTTCAATCTTGTTAGTCTTATTGTCTGCCTTTCCACTTAATGGGAGGCTGTTAAGAAAAATCACAACCATTTACTCTTCTTCTCTTGCAGTAATGAACACTTGTAAAATCAACATAAAACGTATTCCACCATCAAAGACCAGTTGTAGACTAGTTGCATAAAGAATTGGTTAGATCAAGAGTTCATATGAATGATCATTCAGATTTGAGTTCCTATAGGGACAAATCATTCAGATTTGAGTTCCTATAGGGACAAATCACAGTTCCATAGCCCATCTTTCTATGGTTACCCAACACAGACGATAATTGTAAGGAATAAGAAATGAACAAAAAAAAATGACACCAAATGATTTGGTGTAATTACACAAGGAGACATAAGTCTGACTCCATCCGAGATTCACTTTGCTTAAAGCTCATAGTGGCGTTGTCTCAATGTCATAGTGACATGAACTGATCACCAAAAAGGTTTGTCTTTGGTTTCGATGTTAAACGTCTCAAGCCGTTGTTGGAGTTGAGCATGGTTGAATTATTACTCACAACAGTTGGCCTGGTGCTCTTTCTGCAACTTTTCCCAAAGGCATAACACCTTCCTCGGTCCTTGATAGTGAGCAAGAATGTAATCTGACTCACATCCAGCATTGTAGAATCTCTCATCAGTGATATAATGCACTTCTTGACCACTATTTTTTAATTCTTTAATCCAAATTCCCATTGCAACATCTTCTAGCTTGAAAAGCTGTCAAGGGAAAATAGTAAGAAAATAATTTGAAGAGACAACAAGAAAAGATTATTTGACCTCAAACATTCAGACTTGCAATGCAAATGTTAAATGTAAATCAACCTTGCCTAATGTTAAATGTAAATCCCCCTAAAGGCATCACCACGAAATTCAAAACCAAAAAGCAAGATAGGGCAATCCTTTGCAAACCACCCCAGTTCCCCCAACAGATCTTATAATTAATACGCATGGCAGTCAGAAAAGTTGTTCATGATCTTTTTCAAGCAAGTTAAATTTACCTTGAGTTCTCTTTCTTGGTGCCCTTGGACAATGAAGTTTGCAATGTCTTGAGAGACAATATAACCGGGACCATGGGCCCATGGTGGATATGAAGAAAGTGGCCATTCCTGTGGGAAAAAAGTACTCATTAGCAGTGAACCAAAGGTGATCAACATACAATTAACGTTTGACTCAGATAAATACCTTATCACTGATGTACCATTTGCTGTCTTTATCCCTATGAGGAGATGAATCGAATGATATAAGGCCATATAACAGGCCATCTGAAGCCTTTCCCTTGAGGCTGGAGAGAACCTCATCAATCCTGACAAAGGCATCATCATCTGTTTTCATGATATATTTTGCAGGAAGAATCTTAGTCTGCATTTTTGATTGACAGGAAAAGGAAAACAGAGATATCAATTAGTCATGCTATCAACCCTATGACTGCATAACCACACAAATTACAGACAGAAACATGCCTTTAAGATCTACACACAAATTAGCACTTGAAGGTGAAGGAAAAAAGTTCTGCGTGAAGAATAGATGGCAACAGCCCAATAACTTTCTATGCCCACTGCAAGCATCAACTTACCCCCATAATGCAAATTGCAATAGTTTTCAGACTGATCAGACCGTAGTAATCAACAAAGGGCATAAACTGGATGTCTCCATATGCTTGAGCTTCTTTCCACAGCTCCAAGTTGACTTGTCCATTTTTATTCTGCAGGTACAAAATACTAAATCAATAAGCAAACAGTTCTGTATGCCGTCAAAACTGTTATATAAATACTTTAGCAGAATGAGTAATGTATCTAGGTTCCACTGCAGCCAATTTAGCTAATCCATATGGATTTACCCTCCTCGTACTCTCTTAATTCAAGAAAATTGAGGAGAATGTGATTATTATCTTGCTAGGACAGAATTATGCCTCAACCAGCAATTTGTTACTCACTAGGCCAATGAAAAACCGAACTGCTACATCCCCCAAGCGTACAGCCTCAAATTGCATCCAAGATCTTCTCAATGCCATACGACGCTCAAAATTATTTCCAGTGGAGAAGACCCCTACCAACATTAGAAGTCTTTTTCTAGTAATTGCAGGAGCTTTAAGATGCTTGGAATTAACAATTGAATCATGGTCTTCAGGAACAGGCAAGCCTTTTGCAAAGGCAGATAATAGGTCCAAACCACCGGCCACTTTGACTCCACTAACTGACCATGGTTCAAGTTTCTGCATGTGAAGAGATTGTACACAGGGTAACAGTGATTACTCCTATCCAAATAGCGCAATTTGAAGAATGTACCTGCTTCGCATTTTAATTTTTTTATTGTAGATAAACTAATAACTTACCTCCCTGTATGCAAATGACGTTTCATGCCTTCCATTTACAGTCATATGGAACCCCTCTAAACCAACCCATAAGGTGGCAGTGAATGGGTTCCCTTTAATGAATGGGAAATTGGCACTTGCATGGCTGCTTCCCTGGGAAGCATTTGTGGAAGCATCACCACTAGAAAGACTTACATTCTGATTTTCTTCCATAGAGCTTCTGACAAGTTGTTCATTGCAAAGACCAAGTCCATCAACTGAATATACAAGAATCTTTCTATAAATAAGAGGAGCAACAGAAATTACAATGAAACAAGATGCTATGTAAGGGAAAGTAGTATTGAAGCATTACGAAACAAACATCAGCAAGGAAACACACTTGAAGTGAAATTGTTTTAACATGCCCTTTTCTTTTTTCCTGATAGAAACGATCATGAGTAGAATGTTACTCAATTGCTGAACAAGAAATGTACCCTTTTCAGCCTTCAATCTTTTCCATCTAATTTTCAGAATAAAACTTAAGGTGTCATAGTATCAAAATGTTTAAGATGCTGCAGTAGACAGAAAGATCATTCAAGTAAAACAACTTGACGAATTATAGTGGCATCCAACATCCTTTATCTTTCTCACGAATTATATTACATACTTTTCAGTTCAAAGACAAGATAAGTGGTAACTGATTGAAAAACTTTTTCTCATAATTTGAATGACATTCCATGAAGTAAGAATCTATTGATTATTGCATGCTTCTGCACAAAATTATTGATTTTTCCCGTTTTAAATATCTCCAAACTAAAAAAGCAATTGAAGTCTCCCAATAGTTTTGCTTTTTCCTATATTTCATAAGGACTGCATCTTACAGTGAATATGAATCAGTACTTAATAATCATATGTAACCATTAAGCACAGAAGCGGCAAATACGAACCAACACCAGTTAATCCAAAACATGAGTCAAGAACTGTTAAGGAATATATACCTTTTAAGTTAGAAGATACATGAGCAGGACACTTTTCCTCTTTTCCCCAACCAAGTTCATTACTCCATGTATTTTGAACTATAAATGGCTCTTCTGTCATATTATCCCCAGCAACACTGATGTTGTAATGCAATATAACAGGAGGCTTTGGTTCCCCGGAAAAGTTTGATCCTGAAATTACAATTTCAAAACTCCGCCCATCAGGGATGCCAATTACTGTGATGGATGAATCCTCAACCAGACCACAAGGCAGTTCAAATATATTTCCAGCACTGAACGATGTACTGCCAAGGTTACTAACCGAGAAAGGGCAATTTTTCTCTTTTAGTCGGTTGTTGGTGGTTTTCTCTTCCTCAATCACAGCAACTAATTCTTTCCATGCTATAGCAGCCTCTTTAATCCCTTGACCAGTTTCAGGTAAAGCATCAGACCTTGACAATAGCAAGCGCATATAAGGCCACAAGAGCAAGGCCTTTGACTCCTTTTCAGAAATATTTCTTGGAGAATACAAATCATTGAGCCCTTCAACATCGATAAGTTTGGGCTTCTTTATTAAGGGTAGTTTCTTCTCTTCTACCTTGAGAGATTTAATGGAATCATTTTCCTTCCTGTGAGAATCTTCAGCTGGATGGTTTCTGAAAAAGTCATAGGCAGACTGCCTTTTTGGCTGGCTTTCTCTAAGGCTATAATTGAATACCAAGATTATAGCAAGAACTACAATCAACACGCCACCATACCACCTTTTCATTCTGAATCATCAGAGCAAACAACAACCAGCTCTTCTGCCTGGCCAATTTTAGACGAATATTAAAGAGGAAGTTTGCAACCCCATTCCTAAATTCTTGTCCTTTACCTGATTTTCCTAGTCTTCAACAGGTTTTCTCACTGTCCAAAGAAAACATTGAAAAAAAAGCTTAGCAGCAATTATAAGCAAATGAACTGACCCATACAGTTCATTACATAAATCTGAAGCAGAAACAGAAGCAGAATTTAGAAGCACAACAAGAAGGGTGTAAGCATAAACAGTCAATCACGATGGAAAGACGCAAACAAAACTGCATCCCTTCACAGTTGCATGTTGTGCATCAGCTCCCGAGCTAGTAAACTAATAATTCATCCTTCGTCATTTAGAAAAAGAAAAACATAAACCAGCAGGTCTAATACTTAATCCAGTGTATCTGCATTCATTGTTGTTGTTGTTTTTTTTTTTTAAATTCAAACAAAAATAAGCATAAAGCATGAGACTGTTACAAATGAGCATTTGAATGAAGTGGGTTATATGCTTTATGCTTACCTCAAACTTGAGATCGCAAGAATCTGAAGCAGATCCAACCAACAAATGAAGTGACTTGTTAAGAATAAGAAATAAGAACTCGACACTTTGAAAAATCTAATTTTTTAAGCTTCAAACCCGAAAGAGCTTTAAAAGTGATGCAAGGGTAATTGTCTTTTTTTTTTTTGCAAACATATGTCTTATGATGTTCGTGTGGGAACCATTAGCCTAACTGCCGGAGCGCAGCGTTTTCAGGCCCCTTACAACTACATTTTTTTTTAAATTTTGATTAATTAATAATCATGCACCTGTTGAATATTTTCTTTTCTTTTTTCTTTTTTTTTTTTAGTAAAAAATTATGTTACTTTTACAGGAAAAGAAGAAAACGAAGATTAGTGATGGCAAAAAATAAAAATAGCTTGATGATTTATACTAATTCAAAATATGAAATTTTGTTCACAAATATGAAATATATATTTGTGAATGATCTCTGTTTTTATCGAACGATCCAAAAATTTCGACGATAAAATGAACAAATAATTGATGTACAATCATAATCATTTCATGCTTGGTTGGGTTAGGTTGAGCCATAATGACTGTAAATGGAATGGTGAGTCACACTTAATCAATCAATTAATTAATTAAATAATTAGGAGAAAAAAGGCGTCTTTCTCTTTTCTTTTCTTTTGTTGTTAATGGTAATAATGAATTTAATTTAGCACCCACAACTGCACGTTGGATACTCTTGTTTTGTATTTTCCATTTTATTTTATTTTATTTTTACATTTTTATTTCACTCAAATCAATGAACAAATCGGTTTGGCTGTTAGATGACTAATCAAATGATAAATTGATAACCAAAATTTTTTTTTTTTAAAAAGTAGAGTAACTATTTTATTTGTATTTCTAACATAAGATGACTAATCAAATGGCAAATCGGATAACAAATCAAGTTATTCATACAAGGAAATAAGCATTTTATTTGAGCAAAACAAAAGTCCCCAAAATTTTAACTTATCTATTAGAGGCCGAGGACAGTTCGATCCAAAACCCTGAACTTCTTTGACACAGCATATCACAATTGTGAATATATTTCACAGCCAAGATGATCATGAGCCAGAAAAACCAGCTTTTTTATGTGAATGGTGCATGCGCGGCGATACTGTAGACACATACAAAAATGTCAAAAACTAAACATTTCAAGAAGCACCTCATGAAATGATTATATGAGATATTTACTAACAAATGCTTTCTATGAAGAAATATCTATTTGTATTCAACTATGTCCGCGGTAATAAGCATCCAATGTTCCCGGAGGCTTCGAATAGGGCAGAACGAGCATCTGTATTTCTAAGGATCCTGCAAATATGCTCCATTAACCATTTTAATAATGCCTTTGCAACATAAAGTAAGCAAATCTGTAGCACTCAGCTGATGCTCATTCAATGGTCAAAAATGGATGCTTCAGTGTCATTTGCGCTGAAACTTTTGGATTCCTCTCAGTTGTACTCTTGGAAACTTATATTAAATTCTCAGAGAAAATTCTCGGTTGGCACTTATTCCCATGCTAGTTGTTGCTGCTGCCAAAAGTTGATCTCATAGGAACCGACGTGGGCACCTGCTGAGGAGACCAGGTGCAAGCCCCTTCTTTTGGAATCATTTCAACGGCAGTGCCATCAGTAACTGGTGAATATGGTTTAGTAACTTTCTTCTTCAGCAGCTCCTAAATCATTGAAAGAAGCTTTTAAGACCAAAAAACACTTAAATATTATTAAGGATGATCCAAGGCCACGCTTGGAGATACTCCAATCTATGTTTCATCCACTTGAAGTTTTCAATATCCATACTGAATATGTAAATTCCAGTAAAACATCTAGGCTTATATTATTGTGAACTAAAACAAAGATCCCAGCATTTTATGACCAAACTTTGAAAAAATGACTCGAAAATAGCAAAAAATGTCAAAGTACGAAACATACAGTGCAAGAACCAATGGCGTATATAAATGAAATAAAAAAAATAATCTGGAAACTAACCTTTGAAAGGTTTTGTCCGTATGTGATCAGTGCTCGTTCAATTGAAGAGTAAACTTCAAGAGCCTGATGAGTATCTTGGCAGCATTTTATCACACGAATTTGTTCTTTTGTATTTGTTGATCTAGTCTTTAGATAGAGTATGAGCCGTGAAGGTGGAGCTTTTGGTTGATCTTTCTTTCCTTGTGTCAACTCCATCGTTGCTAGATCATCCCACAGTACATCCCACAATACTAAACAGGGATCTCTAATTGGATTGAATTTCCTCTGAGTGATATTAGAGGTTTGCTAAAAAAAAAACAAAAATGCAATAAAATCCTTTAGTTTGACCACCAGGTTCAGTAATAATAATAATAATAATAATAATAATAATAATAATAAAAAGGCACTAGTCAACCATAAAATGTTTCCAACAAAGTTGACCTACTTGCAATAATATTATTCTTCGATGAGTAACCATAACAATTCTTCCCTTTGGTAGCAAGAAATGATCTTCATATGCATCTGATAATGCAAATTTTCCACGAACTTTGAATAGATCGACCTGGCCAAAGAAAGAACCTGATTGTGCCAAGTGCAATATGACCTTCAAGATGAACACAAATGCCAGTAGGTTAAAGAGTTGTCTCATAACATAAGCAGGTGATCATCAAACCAAAATTTCAAGCATAAATAAAACACGTACAAGTAAATGCAACAGTGTAACAGAAAATCGATGGCCAAACTTATATTAGAAAGCGTCTCTTCCCACTTGCCCTTTTACTTAATGTATTAAAGCCAACTAAATCTGAGAAGAGGACACAAAAATTAAAATACCTGTCCTTCTGCTTTGTTCTCATCATATGGTCGAAGTAAATTATCACCAGTAACCACACGAGGCAGCCTCCTTCGCAGAAGCTGTTCATCTGAAGCTATGGCGGATGCTATCTTCATTCTCACAGCATTTGCACCTTCAGTAGTTTTTGACAAAAGATCCAGAACCCCACTCACAGGCTGTGCAGCTGCACCTATGATGCCTTTTCCAACACCTTGAACAAAGCCCTCAACACCAGAAGTTTTTGCACCTTCAAGAGGCTTTGTTAATATGCCAGTGACTCCTCTAAACAGGCCTTTTGCTAGTGCGCCACCCCCTTCTCTAATAACATCACCTAAGTCATCTACTCCCTTGTTCTCCTGCCAGAAAAAGCAAATTGAAAATAAAATTTGAATGTTCCCAGATGGTTAACTGCACAGAACCAGACAAGTATTACCTGAGAAAAGGCCTGTTGGATAACCATTGGCTTTAATAGATAATAGAATAACATGTATGTAACAACAGGAAGAGCAGGAGAAAGAGAAAAAAAGGCTCACACTAACTAATTATACGCTCATATTCTTTAAGTAGAGAGAAATCAGTGCTTCATAGTCCTATGATAACCTCTTGTAGGTATTCGATAGAGTTATTTAAGCGCAGAAAAAAATATTACCCTTACTGCACAATACACCTTACAACACATATCCTGCAAGAAATTTTTTTGACTGGAAAATTCTGTTCTGTTCAAAAGTTTTATCAATTCTACCGCTGTTAGACATGCTTCAAGGGTGCAGGCAAATATATCAGAAAAGGAAATTAAAGGCATACAAGGCAAGAAGTTATTAATCAATCATTAAATAATATTTTCATTTTCAATCAATCATTCAACTATCTCGATACACAATGAAATTGAATACTATTACTAAAGCTAATCTTACAAGAGGGTAAATCACCCCATTAACAATTCACTTATTCACTCTCAACCAAATCATATTAGCAAGATACAATAGACACATCCTTTTTGTCAGGTATTCAACAGTTATTACACACATGTCACCCATCTCTCTATTACACACACCTTTCAAATAGATCAAGCACCTAAGCAGTAAACAGCGCACATCATAGCTTTATACAGTTATTTTACAGACACAGGATACACATCAATGAGCAAGAAAATATTTTAAAAATAATTAGTGCAGTATAGACAAATCAACAAAACCTTGGCAACAGTGTGTGCTTAGTAATCCAAATTTTGGGTTTGTGACATACCTGTCTCTGTCGGCTTTGAATGAATTTCTTATCCATTGATAAAGCAGCCACTCCTTTACTCATATGTCCAAGAGCACTACTTGCATTGCCCAATATATCAAGGCCAGAGAGCAATTGAAGCGGTTGACCAAGAAGATCCTTTTTTATGTTTGAAATAGCATTATTAATCATAGTACTCCGCCTCATGCACACATTCTCATGGAATCTTTGATTTATCTTGACCTGTTATTCAACAGTTGTATCACAATGTGCATAACCAATGAAAAATAGCTCAGAAAAGGTAGTTTAGAAAATCTTGAGATATATATATATAGCTCAAAGAGTTGCTAGTGCTACTTCATCCTACTTTTTTTGGCCACATACATTGAATAGTACTTAATTAATGGAAAACATAGTAGTCCATAGAATGCCACAGTTCAGTCTTATGCCACCAAACCTTGTAATTACACAAAGAAATGAATCTATCAACATATTTACGGCAACTTTGATGTCTGTATTTGGAGGCCATGACTCTTAACGGATATTTATTACAGCAAGTAATACCACCTTTCTGGATGGTCTTCTAGTTTCCATATACTTACATAAGTGGCTTTTCAGATCCAGCCAGAGATATGAAGGTCAAACTACAGAAAGATCTCCAAATGAGGATACAAAAGGGGATTAAACATAAAACTTACAGTCATATTCTCAGTGTTCCCTAATGCAGTCATTATGGATGACCAAAAACCAAGTACTCCCCTAGGCCGTTGGCTAGGTGACATAGCCATCGACACTTTCAGTTGAACTTCCGAGATGTTGAGAACCCTGTATTTCCAGTTAAATACAAAAAATAAGCCTCAAGCAATCATATACAGAGCAAAGCACATTTCGAATATGAAAATTGAAGAAAGGTTCCCACACACCCAATTTGAATGATTGGATCAACTGAAACAGCTGTAGTTTTAGTATCATACAACCTACTAAGATTGACCTGCTGCATCATCTCATGAATGCGCCATATAATAGGTTCATGAATGTTTATAAAAAATGCAGAATTATCAGGCCCCTGGTCATAAGCCAATCAAAACAAATAAAACTATATGAGAGACTAAGGGAAAAAAAAATCAACACTCTGGTCAAGACTTTGAGATTTAATATGCTCACATGGAAACCTATATATGGATAGACACTTAGATCCAGTGATCCATTTGTCTGTAGAGTCACAGAAATTTTCAGAATATAATCTTTCTCCATCCCATTTTTCTGTGGCCTGAAGAGAACTGGTGTTGGAGTTAATGGCAACTGGTTATCCATTTGAATTCCCCTCATTCTTAATTTGAACCTGAAATAACAAAAAGATATAATCCGTATACAATCATAAATAGTTGGAAAAAAAGGGTAAATTTTTGGTACAATAAACTACAATTTTGGACATCTTCTGCCTACATACTAAGTAGACTGTTTAATAGGTTCTCTGCAGGATAGCGTGCCACAAAGCACAGTTGTGCTAAATCTAAGGCTTTCAATTCACAAATTCAGAGCCTTTTTTTAGGCGAGATGGAAACAAAAAGTGTGGGACCCCCTATTATTTCATGTAGATGAGCAAGTTTAGAACTTTTTAGTGCTCCACTTGTACAACCAATGATTTTAAGCATAGGAAGAACACATGTAATAACTGTGTCATTTGTGGGAAAAGCAAATTTGTGTTGTGATAACAGAAAACTAGCTTTATAGCAGCATTGCAGAATTTTTAAAAGCAGAGCATACCTGCTAAACCCAGAGCCCAAGCCAGTTGAATATGCCAAATGAAGATTTTGCACTGACAGGTATAATATCTCCTCAGGCGTATGGTCAATAATGGACACCCCAAGCTCAGCAAGCTCGACAATAAAATGACACTCACATTCTGAGGTGGACTGCAATTGCTGTTGATAAGACTCATTTCTAGAGAACTCTGATAACGAGGATGGAATCCTTTGGCCGATGATTGCTGTAGGCTCATTTTCAGGCATCCAGTCACTGATCTTAACAACATTTACTTTTTCTTCTTTTAGGATGGTAACCCGTAAAGCTCTGGCAGGTCCTGTCACATCAATGGGCTGGTGATCGAAAATCTCATCAATGTTGTACTTTTCTGACCTTGATGGGTCAGTCCCATCTGCAAGGATTTCCAGCAATTGTCGTCGACCAAGATCTTCCCATAAGAAAGAAACAGCAGTGTTGGGAAGAAGAAAGTGCCAGGAGTCACTAGTACCATCCACTTGCCGGCAGCGAAGTGGTAAAAAAATTGATTGATTTTCAATCCTGTTTCCAGAACATAATAATATTACAAAAGGAGAAGATGAAAGAAACACAAAAGGGAATTCACGAAAGGAGATATATATATATCTAAAACTGGAAAAATCCGACCAGAGATGAAATCTAACATGCCCAAAACCTAACCTGATCCAACCCCATTTGGCTCTAATAACCAATGACCTGAACCTGAAGAACCTGAGCCAGAAGCAACACAAGCCCATATGGACCCGAATAATCCAGAACTTCAATTAAGCTTAATTTTTATTCTTTTCTCACTTTAAACTTCAGCCTAATTAAGAAATAATATATACTACAATACAAATCATTTAAACAAATGACCTGAACTTGAACTTTATTTGAAATAATTTTAAAAAGTCAACAACCCAAAACCTGAGCTACTTGAAACCCAAAGTGACCCAAAAACAAGATGACTATATCATTATCCAACCCCAAATGACTCAACCCAAACTGATCCAACAAGAAACCAACTTGACCACTAAATTGCCTCCCTTATATGCCAGGAAAACAGGACAACTAAACAATAAAGGGGGGAAAAAAAACAAAACCCCTACTCCATTAACTATCCTGTAAGTGTTTAAGGAAGTTTCAAAAGTATATACACAAGTGTAACATGTAACCTGTAAGGACTTGATGAGGAATTTGGGCGGAAGATAACCTCATAGCGAGAGCTCTTTGTTCCACTCCTAACTTCAACCTTAAAAAATAACTGACCACTTCCAGTGTCATTTTTCAAAGAAACACGCATCACACCTTCACTAGAAACACTAAAAGGTGTACTCCACTTGTATCCATCTACCTGCAACTGAAATAAAAATAAGTCCAATTAGTTAAAGCAGATATAATAAGAATAATAATATATGCACGGAAATTTATTGAATATTGGTATGACTGATTAAAACTGACCTTCAACAGCTGAACTTTTGTAGAACTCTGCCATCTAAAGGGTTTTGGAGGATCAAAGGGATGGATCCATTCCACTGCCTGAGATTCACACTGCCGCAGGCAAAGACTAAAACCAACCCTATTGACAAACAGCATGTGCGGCTGAAAATGAATGACCTGAACATCAAACATTTTTAGTAGTTACTAAGTGACTAAAAAGCCTATAAATCAATATCAATAAACTATTTTATAAGCTTGACTGCTTCAAAATCTAAATTTCCCTTATTCCGTCTTACATCTAGGTTGTAGCTTTTTAAGCATATGCCAGGACACAGCTTCCTTCTCTTGAATCATTACAACATCCTTTACATTCTGATTCAATACTAGAGGCTACCAGGCTGAATAGTGATGATTTACAAATCCTATACGTTACTCAGACAATCTAAAGTTAAGAACTTAGTCTGACCCAGAATTTTCGTGTCAGAAAATATCAACACTGGAATAAAGCAGTATTTTCCTAAAGATGATCCCACCATCTTGAATAGCTTTCTTAAACTACATGGCTTTATTAGTCTGGTGCACAAGAAATTTCACACAGAAAAGTCCACTATCTCACCTACCGCTACATGATCAATTTGCCTGAGTCTACCATGGAACATTGATGATAATAACAAGCAAGCAAGCATAAAAAGATAACAATATCAAAGGAATAGTGATTAAACTTCATGCAACTTCAGCAAAAATTTAGAACATTGAATCTCTAAGGACCAGACAGCCACAAACCGGATGGCAACTTGTTTAATAGAAATAAACAGAAACAAGTAACACATAAGGCAATAACTGTTTCTGAAATCATCACTGCTAATGGTCTTAATGCTTACTGGCAATTTTATCCTACACCATACGAGGAACAAAAAAAGGCATAGACTATAAAAATCTCAATTAAGATATGAATGACAATGAAGGCCAAAATTTATAAGGATGGCTAGAGATTCCAGAAGCTAAAACAATATTACAAAAGAAGAAAAATGCCCCAATGAGGAAAACAATGTATAAGAAATAAAAAAAAATAAAACTACTAGTCTTATTACGAGAGAATAGAACCAAGAACCACAATAAAATATAAAACATCAACAATCTTTTAAAGACTAGTTTTCCACCTTTGTTCTGTCGGAGGTCATATTCACTACAGCTGAAAGCCTATAGTACGACCCATCTGAACTGAATGCTTTTACATCAACACGCTCCTGGAATAGGAGTTACATTTAAGTTAGCATCACAAATGGCTGAAATACCACCAAACAATTTATCAGAAGCATTACCCCTTTCCACCAAGCTCACAAAAGACAAAAAGGAAACAAGATCCGTAAGCATGTAGACATCTTGACACACTAACATATTACCTTCTTTTCAAGCTCTAGAAGAGAAATACCAGGACTGTAAATTTCAGAATCACGAATAGCCACAGCAATGCCAACCCATGGGGACACATATGTATCTTTTTGTGATGGAAACAGAGTAACACCACTACGACCAGCAGAATCTTGTGGGGAAAGCATGCTAGCTATTGGCCTGGTGTCTTCAATAGCTTCAAGCACTTGAATGTTTCTCCTCAGACCAGAATATCTCCTTTCCATTGAGTACGAAGGGGTCCTCAAAACTGTTCTAGCAGATTTAACTGCTCTAGATAGCGAGTGTGAATCCCTGTCTGCACTATCTGAACCTTCAATTTCTACCACTTGATAAGCTAGAGGCAGAGATGAATCATTAATGATCCAATATGGAACAAAAAACCTTATCGTTTTTGGTGCAGCACTGGTTCCTCCCATATCACGTTCAATGCTCACACGCAATCTCCTGCAAAACCATGTGACAAGATCATGGAAAACATAAGCCATAATATATTTTTCACAAGAAAAAACTTAAATGAATGTAGTAAGCCTAAGACTATTCACACAATTAGCGATTTATTTTTCAGTAAATAAATTCCATCAAAGTTGATCATGAAGGAACATGCATAATCAAGAATCATATACACATTTGTTTCACTTATCTTATGAATCCATTGTTGATAAAAAAATATAGAGAACTGTGACATCAAATTTGACACCATACACTTAGGTTTCTGTACACTTGGAACTGACAATTATTAAGGAGAAACAAACATGAGAGGAATGGCATGTCATTTCCTTCCATTTCTTTCCTTAATGAAGTTGCCAACTACACATCTTTGCAGAATGGGGAGATCAAATTAAGAGGATCATATAGCAAAAATCAGACATGGGTTCTTACATATTTAGGATCACAACAGCACACTTACACCTATCATGAAAAAATGTCAAACTAATTTAGGATGGGGAAATATATAAAAGTGGAAAGCATCAAACTCATTTATTTATGCAGAATCTCTACACCAATCTGCAACTAGGGATTTCTTTTTTTTAAAAAGAACGCAAGGAAAATTAAATGTTGATCTAAATACCAAAATAATAATAGCTAAACAATAAAATACCTCATGATACCCTGTCCTTTAAAATAGGTGTTCTGTTTTTAAAATCTATATTGCTTAAGAATGAGTATTACGTTGTGAGGGAAAAAAATCTGGCAACCTGGAATGAAATTCCTGAAGGAAGTTCAAGTCCAGTTTATATTAAGCCTCATTAATATCATTAGTATTTGAATTAAGAGAAAAAGGACCCAGTCATTGCAAGTAAGCAGCATAGGAAAAATGTATCAATTTATGCAGTTTCCTCTCATGTTGACAAATCAGAATATATGTAGGAACCAAAATTTTTAGAGGTTAAACATCCAGAAAGATGCAAGTTATGCAGTTTCCTCTTAGCCACAACCTTTTACTTTGCTGGTGGAACATCCAGAATGGTGAAATGTGAGCATTGGAAGAAAGATCCAGAATAAGAACCGGGTCCTGCAAATAATAATGCATTCACCACAAAGCTTTAATACACATTGGCTTGCAGATGAGAAAAAACCATGCATTGTCAGATTAAAGTTAAACCCATTACCTTTTCCAGAACCCAACCACCCTGTACAAGAAATGTAAGGTAAATAGGTCTTCGGATGTCCACTGAATATATATGAGCACTTTTGCGTGAATATATGATACCATGCTCTCGCTTGGTATAGTTCCCTTCTTTTGCTTTTTCCCATATTGTGAATTCAGCTGGACAGGACAGTCGATTTTCCAACTTCAAGGGAGAATTAACAGAGATCTTCCAATCATAAACAGGTTGATTGAGCTCTGTGTGAAGGGCCAATGCATCTGCCCCTACACTGAGCCAAATTTGTCTGCTTCCAACAGTAGGGCAACAACAAAGAAGTACATCCTTCTTCTCAAGTTCACTTAACTTAAGAGCAAAATTGGGCACTTTGCTTCCTTGTGGCAAAGTATTTTGTCTATATAGTGAATCTTGATCGAAGAAAGGCTGGTCCTTTCCACTTGCAAAACTAGAACTGACAGCAACAACAATGGAATGACCCCAAGAGTATGGGGGCTGGCTATAATCAACACAAGGACGAACACGTAAACACTGATTGGATTCTTTAGATGTACTTCCCCATGGTAAAACAGTAGAACATCCAGGGCTTATGGTAGTGAAGTCGCTCTTTAAGCAACTTTTGTCTTGCTCAGCTATTTGTTGTCTTGTTCGGATCCAACGCCTCCTGCGCACAACATCATGACCAGATTTAATATGTGATTTTGAAGTAAGGGGCCATCTCAAACTTCGATAGTCAGGACCATAAGCCCAGCCGTCTTCATCAACAAATTGGGATTTATCAATAGTCCATGTTGATATCCATTTCCACCCATTGGGAAGGGGAGGTTCAAAAAAATCCTTCAAGATAAAAGTGAAGTAAGGATATACATGATGCCAAGAAAACAGAATGGAGATAGAGAGAAGAAGAAGAGACAAATACGTATAGATGGTTGTGCAAGAAATAAATCCCAAGAAGATGGAAACAGTTAGTATGCAAAATCACTAACCTTTGATGAATATGAGAAGTCATTGGTGCTCCAGCACCTTGGATCATTACCTCGCAAAGCAGACCACTTATTGCCCCAACCTGAAATTGGTTGATAGCACTGATTTTCAAAGATTTCTTCTACCACTATGCCATGACTGCTTGATCCTGAATCCTGAATCGTTAACGCATGACATAATGAAATATCCAAATTAACATCAGAATCATTTAAAACTGTGGCAAGACCCCTGAAAATAGCATGCTTCTTTCCATTTTTCATGACAACTTCCATTGCAATAAATTCACTTCGTAATGATTTGGGGACTACTGACAGCGGAAGCAGCGAACGAATGCTCTCCCATGAACCCTCTGTTCCAAGCCTAACCCAGAAACCTATATCCTTATCAGAAGCATCCTTCCTTTCTGCATCTCTTTGAAAATTTGTAGCTGTATTCCTCTCAAAATAAGAAGTGGAGACAGAGAGGTACCCATGGTCATCCTTATCTTCAACATTGTTGAACTGAACCAGTAAAAGAGGACAGTAAAGAAATGACAGATACTTAAATTCCAGTGAAACAAAAAAATGGGAAGTAATTGGACCAAAGATGCAGAAAAGAGTAACTCACCTTTCTCCTCAATGGATATGATTCAATATTCTGAACATCATTTCGCTGAGACAGCATCCTTGCTGAAGATACCTTCTTTAAAATATTGGCGCCAAGTCCAACAGGAAAAGAAAGCGCACCAACAACTTCACCTGCTTTATTAAATTAGAAAATGAAGAGACTATAGCAAACATATAAATGTTCAAGTTTTGAGTAAAGAGGAAGAAGACAATTCAGAATAAGTGAATATTTGATGTATATAAAAAAATTAAAAAAAAAATCCAGAAGAATATTATTCACTTAGAAAAGATCATGAAACAAAACTAAATCAATAAATAAAAAATTAATACCTAGTGGAGAACAAATGAAAGAGTAGAATAACAAGTGAACCACACAGTAATGAATAGAGAAAACTCATCATAGAAATTTCTATGGCCATGTAAATAGAGTTCTTATTACCAAAAGATACATGATATTGAATGCAATGAGCATCTACTCATACAACTATAAGAGGCACACAGATTTAGCATCACAAATAACAAAAACCAGAAAAACTTCAATATCTAGTTTTTATGTTAACTCCCATTTTAACACAAGTTGATACACCAATAAAACATACCTTTACCAGCTTTTGCTGAAAGGTTTGTTACTTCCACCTCCAATTTAGCAACCCCCTGTGACATCACACACATAAATTCCTCAGCAATTTAGAAAACAAGAACTCTTGCTTACCAGCTCTTGCATTCCAGATCAGCATCACAGCCTTTGCTTAGTTGCACATATCAGAACATGACATTTTACTATAATGGAATTTTTTTACTACTCTTGATTAACTTACAGACATTACTTTCAGAGCAATATTAATTTATTAGCCATTAGTACTGAAGATCCACAAATTAAGTAGTGCCTACTTTTAACAGTAAAGAAGCAAAAACAACAAAAAGGAAAAGAATAAAATTGCTAAATATACAACAGACCTTACAGGGAACTTCAAATATGAAAAGTTCATTCCACTTTGCAATGCCTTTATTTGGGTACTCCATGTCTGAAACTAAGGGCTTCACACATTTTGTCCTCGCACTCTGCGGGAAAAGTTTTTGCTGATCTGTTCCTTGACTATCAATGACAAGGCGCAAAGCACAAAAGAAGTTATGGCTATTACCATCTTCGATTATAGGTAAATCCTGCCAAACATTAATAAGTCATAATTTTGTTTAGAAGCAATCAATAATAATAAATGATAATACTGACCACAAAAGAAAAATGAAAGAAACATATGTTGCAAAAGCTTCAATCACAATAGAACCTTGGCAACAAGAATCTGCACAGCAACATAATGGCGTGTTTCCCTAGATCCCTCAGTAACATTTAACCTGTCTGAAAACCTAGCAGGTGGAACCCAAATTGAAGCACAGTCACCATGATGAAGTTGGTCAGCCACCTTTGAATTCTGCTCAATCCTTTTCAGGAACAGATCACTCCCAAGTTTATTCTCTACTATCACAGTTTGTAAATCCTCTTCATCCAGGGCAGAAAAGGCCAGATCTTCATGTCCAGAATGAGTACGAGCCTGAGAAAAGATAACTAGTTAGATATTTGAATGTAGATACTCAGCATCTTCTTAAACCAAAATCAAGGTGCAAATTCCAGTTGACCTCAATCAGCTTGGTTGCTTTCTGTTCAAGTTCTAACTGTCGTCTCCATGAAAGAATGGTTTCTATTAAAGTATCAAGATTTGCTGCACTGACATTTATATTCACAATGTTGGTAGCGGCAATGCGCATCCTCTTCCCAAGTCTTGCTGGTGAATTCACATTGGTATCATATGTTTCAAACCTTGAAAAAAATAGATTAATAATATTAATAAAGGACACCAAATTCATTACAAGATTATGTACTTTTCTTTTCATCAGTCTCTCTCTCATTGTAGGCAAATCATAACTAGAATGGGGCAGAAACTGACTTGAATATGCCATCAAATGGTTCCACCAAGGGCTCCCATGCTTCTAACTGCATGTTAAAGGTTGAAGCAGCAATAGATGAAATGAGGACTGCATTCATAGCCTCCAGCCAACCATGTGTTGCCAACTTGATATTGGCAATAGTCATATCAAATAGCGGTGTCATCTGAAAGGGTACAAATACATCAAAAAGAGAAGGCAATATAATGTCAAAAGGTTCAGATTGTATCCTTCTTTTTTTCAGAAAACATACCATTCCATGCAGGCTGTCTAAAACAGTTAGAGAGAAGTATCTTAGTTTAACCTCAGCAATTACATTTTCCTGTGTCTTTGGCTTCACAGAATCACCAATAGTGTAAGCCAACTGTGTTGATGGCTTTTTTGTATCAGAGCATGCAAGAAAAGTACAAGCCTACAGAAAACAGGCAGCCAAAATGCTATCATCTCTCTTGTTCCCAGTAAAAATTCAAACAATAAAGAGCCATAGGCGAAGAAGATTATATTAAACTTTTTGACAAACTTATTTGTTTCATATTTTAAAAATGACCTTATCTTAGAGAACCCAAAATTCAAAAGTGACAATCATGGACTATGAGTATAATGAGCATTATCTTAACCTGATTTTCAACTTTCCAAATGCTCCAGCACAGAGATGCCTTTGAGCTTGAAGATCTGGAAATAGGCACTTCAAGAATGTTGGCTGGGTTAACAAGATCCATCCTTGGGCAGCAAAACAAATCCGTGCATGGGGGTTCATCTGTTCTGGAAACTATACATCCCAAGGAAGCATAACCAGGGGGGGCAATTGGGTACCAGAAGAAAACTTCATCAAAACCTTTCCCAGTTATATGGGCAACTTGCGTAAATTGCACAGGCTTTGCAGAGATTTCTGGATCATCAGACTTAAAAATTATGCCCAAAGCAGGTGGTTCTAAGCTGGAAAGGAAAAAAGATGATGTCAGATGTTAACAGAAACTCATAAAGGGATAAAAAAGATACATATAATAATAAAAGAGTTTGACAAAGAAACATTCCAAGACAAAAAGATCTAACCCTTCCATTATGCAATCACCCACTATGGCATAACCACAACGTGAAATAGGCCGCCAAATTGACACTGGTCTACGGAGGTCGCAGCCCTTGTCCCACCATATTCTCTCAAAGTGAGGGGTTGACATGTAACAACTAGTTGCTTTTGACATTGACCTGAGAAAGTCCCACCCAGATGAACTAGCACTCTGGTTACTTGTTTGCTGAATAGCATGATCATTGTCCACAGCAAATCCAGGAACAGATTCCTTAAGAGATGCATAGGACCAAACAGAATTCCAGAGTAGAAGATGACTCAGGTCAAAACTACTTTCTTTGGAAGGGCACGCAATTGAAGAATGGGCATTAAATGATCCTAGAACATTGTCCAAACGCCAGATGCTAAATCCAGAAGTAAAACGCTCATTCGATGGTGCATTCAACATGCATTCTGAATAAGTTGTAGACGTTACAAGGTCAGAGCGCAGGCAATAAACAGCATGTTTTGGTGGTGGATGTTTTCCTATATTTGCCACACAACCCATTGAAGTATACCCTGGAGGCGCAACTGGCATCCAAAGGGAACAATCACTGTCAACGTCAGAATGGCCATCCACTCCTTCCAATTCAAGGACATGAGAGAGAAAGCCAATAAGATTAAAACCCACTGGCTTCCGCACACGTCCATATGTATTACTTACTGCTAGTACTGCCTGTGAAGGAGGAATTGGCCTGGAGAACGGTACAAAGAAAAGCATATTAATAGTAAAAAACCAAGATATTGATTAAAAATGTAAATTTTGCTGATACAAAAATAATTACAAGAAAAACACTATTTACATTGAGAACAAGCGGATAACATCTTCTTCAAAAAGTAAATTCAGTGCAAGGAACATTAGCCAGGACAGAGATCATTAAGTAAAATCAGCCAATGACCAAATTTAAAAAAAAAAAAAAAGAAAGAAAAGAGTGAACAGAAATATAAAAGTGCATCAAAATTTCATACAGGAGACAAATACTAGTTTTCAAATCATGAAATTCTACTGAACCTAAGACTCCTACTAAATAATACTAGAACTGTCAAGCATTTCCATCTTAAAATATCAAAAAGAAGAATAAATACTCACTTCAAAGACACCTTTCTAGCCCCACTTCCCAGTCATAATCTCTCTTGGCCAACAACCATTTCCCTAGAAATGCCCAAAAACGCAAGACCCATGGACAGAAACCCAGCCTAAAAACTAAGACACAGCACACCCAACTCATCCTCAGAAAAAGCCCATAAATCAATCCCATGAAGATAGGTGTCACCAGCATGGACCAGGAATCGGTTTAAATTTATAGTTTAATAGATGATTAACCAAAATTACCAACCTAAAACGAATTCCAGTATGAAAGAAAACAGAAACAAAGAGCCTTGAACCTCAAAGCCTTTAACCATAATTGGAACATGGAAAATCTTGGTTTACCTGGATGTCACACAATCTCCCAATATAACATAGTTTGATGGAGCTTGTGGCCTCCAAATGGTAAGATTGTTATGAGATCCATTCTCTGCAGATATGATAAAACAAGATGGAAAGAGAAAACCACAAAAATTTTAAAAAAAAGTCAGATAAAGCATCAGACTACTTCAACTCAATTGAAGAAAACCTTTAGGTGACACCCAAATTCTGTCAAAATTGATGCAGGGAGCCAGAGGAATTGCATTTCCAAATTGTAAGGCCGCAGCTGCTTGGTTCTGAAGGTTAAGTAGAAGAGATATTGCACCTAATGATAGATGAATACAAATATCGGTTAACATCAGAGACATGTTTGTTTTCTCTTTAATGGATGTATATCCCCCCGAAATATCCAGTGGATCCAGAATGATAAGACCAGAACCAGCCTCAACAGTCAGATCCTTCACCAGGGCACGAATCCAGGTGTCATTTTCCTTTGATGCGTACCTGTTCATAAGATAAATGCACAAAGACAAACAAAACTATTTACATTATACTGTTTAATTTTCATTAAAATAGCACAAGGATATTGTTCAAAAACCATACATGAAATAAAACAGAACATTTGGCAAAATAAAAGGGAAAAAAAAAAAATATATATATATATATATATATATATAGAGAGAGAGAGAGAGAGAATGCTGACACTAATATAGAAATTCCTGAATAACATAACAACATTCATGTCAATAGGACATATCATCAGTCAAGTATCTTAATAGTTCTGCACAAGACATTTACACAACTTGCACAGATAAGTTCTGTTAAAAAAAATTAAGCAAAACTGTAATAATAGTTACTTTCTTTTTAAGTTAGAATAAAATTGAAACTGAAAGCAGTCATGTCAGCTTGATAAATAAGTTACGGAAGAGCAAATCTGTTCACTGAACTATACTTACCAAACGAGCATCATTACAAAGAGTAAAGAAAGAATAGTAAGTACATCATCATGTACTAATTGACTTCAGGATTAATGTTCTTTGACAGAAGGAAATAAACAAATACGCACAGACATAATGCAGGCTTTGACTTCCAGGTTACAGTCTCTTCTACATAGGGAAAATTAGCATTCATGGATTCCATCCATTTATCCCACCATCCATACATTGGGTAAATCAAGATATCCATACACATTATGGGCTACTCCAACTTTACCTTTCCTCCTAGCATTCTTTCATACTAAACAGCAGAAAATAAAATCCCTTCGAGATATCAATTATTGCCTCTTAGCATGCACCATCAAAATGAAAATAACCATCAGAAGATACAAAAATATTCAACCAAGATCTAATGCTACTCTTACATGAAGTTCAAATCCATTTTTGCGCGTAAAAGCTTTTCACCGTAAGATGAATTGTCCAGACAAGACTTGGTGCCATCAAAGAATGTGAACTCTGGAGAAACAACCTAACAACAGATAAGTTATTTTAATCAGGTACTGTCAAATGAGGAAAATTAAAGTTCAAGAATGATGAGAAATGGATCCTTATTAGCCAAGTAATATAACCAGATCAAAGACCATATCAAAGAAAAAACATACAATTCAACAATAAATGTATTTCCAATACTATCATCTCAAACCAAGGAATCTACACTCAACTGCTTGATAATACTAATGCATGCACAGTGCAAGAATCATTAAGCTGAGAACTCTAGCAACAGCAAGGACAATTAAGTAAGGTCTCTAAACAAAGCCCAATGTTTAAGCTAAGTAGACCACAAGTCCATCGTGCCAGTGGGCTATAAATGGATACTTTCACAAATTCAGACATACTGACGTTTGGTCAACTTAGCTCCACATACACAAGCATGGAGCTTTCTGTAAGCCACTGCTACTCTTTCCGAGGAAGAGCAGTTTACAACATTGTAAGAAATACATATCTGATCCCCAAGGGGATGCCTATTCCATCAAGTTAGTGGTTGTTTCATTTAGTTTCCTAACAATCTATTTCATCATTTGCAGCATCAGAGAGACAGATTTCTGAAAATAACACATTCAAACTCTGAAGCAACAGTTCAAAAAGCCAACAGAAGAATGATTGCAGCAGAGGGTAGGCAAAACAATATGAGATGTATGCAGATGCATATTATTGAAAATCTTTCCTTCCCATAAACTGCTTCATTTCAATAGTTAACTGCATAGCAAGAAATAGGATACAACGACATTCCAAAACCATGTCCAAAGGGAAGAGACGTTGTCAAACCAATGTTTTTATAACATACACTTTACAGAATGAAACCAGAACAAGCATAAATAATTCATGCTAATACAGTACAAAAAGTTCAAGAATGTGAAGTTTAGACAGCAGCAATCCCAGAAGAGTACTCTAGAGCAAAACTTATTTGCTTAATTATTAGCTTTAAAGAAGAGAAAAGCTACCATAAAACCAAATAAAAGGATCATAGAGTTCATGGTTTTAAAAGAGGGGGGGGGGGGAAGGGGAGTAAGTGCTGGTAGCAGAATCGAATCAGAGCAGGAAAATCTGAATACAAACAAACAATGTGGACTTTAATGTGAAAAGCCCACAACTATAAGTTTTTAAAAAGCAAGAACTTTTAACAGAATTATACCTACCTGTGCTTCAAAAGTGAAACTCTGCATAAGATTTGGGTCTTGTAAATATGAAGTAGTCTTTGGAGTGTTTATTAACTCCATATTTTCTACAATCTTCTTGTCATCATCGGAACTTAAATTATCCATCAACAATATGTCAACATCATCTTCTGGTGAGACTGAATAGCTGCTATCATTGCTCAAGTACGTATACTTTCTCAAAAGAGAACCATTCTGATGAATGAAGAAATTTTGAAAAATATAGCATTTAGAATCAAGAAGCTTTAAAATGCAGAAAATTCTAAAGAAAATTACATATGAAAGCGATTCTCAATCATGACCATCAAGTACCCCATTAACACAAACATCAAGCATAAACTTTGCTCTTCATATAAAGTGTGACACAAGCAAAGAATAACTCAACTATAAGATAAAGGCTGTAAGAATGAGTTTGTGCACGAGAGAGACGGAGTGAGAATATCATTCTGAGTTACAACACTGTTGGAACTTCATATTATTGAAGCCAAACCATATTTGTCAGTATGTAAAATTTATAAATTTCATACTTTAGAGGCGTGTCAATCAAATAAGCAAATAAGGAATGAAAGCCAAGATCAATTTGTCAATGCCCACACATATTCTCGTCTCACTGGAATTGACCATTAACTGGTACTACTACTATTTTAGAGTGATCATTTAGGATTAGTTGTGAAATACCATGTACTTTGTTCAGAATGATTATGCGGTTGGCTATTTTCTATGCTGACAAAAATGCAATACAACTCAGACATACAAGCACTTGAACTCAGAAATATTCCAGTTCATGTCCCCACCATTTCTCATTGATGTTTCTTTTACACAAAGTAGCTGAAAGACTTCTAATTAAACTCAAAAGTGCAGAAGCACAAATACCTCAATTTTTACGTTGACAAATCGCAACCTCTTACCACGTCCGATGATCACAATAGGACGAAATCTTGCAGAGTGCAACTCCTTCACATCCTTATCTTCACTTAAAAAGATAGTCTTTCCACAACCATCATATGTATACTCATCAATGCCATGGGTATCAGCAACCAACTGTCTACTCGGTGACAAGTGCACAACATCTTTATTCTGTTTATAAATACTATCAGAAAGCACAATGCCATTGTTTTTACTTATTGGATCATTCTTCGGGTCCATTGTTTCTTCCCTTCCAGTTATTGCCCCCAACGCTGGCACAAAAAACTCACCTAAAGCAAGAAGGAAATCTGGCACAACAAGTACTCTAGGCTGCTGAACTCGAAGCACAAATGATTGGGAATACAATCGCCATCTGAAATCCATCAAGAACATTGTTGAAATTGGTACATCCAAGTCAGGACCAGCTGCCGAATTCACTCTGCTAAAGCTGTTCTTGTTTAAGAAGTATGGAAAGTTTCCAGTGGAAGCTTGTTTGGAAGCATCAGTAGACGATCCAAGCATGAGGCGCATTTCAGGCTTTGTATTGGAGCGGATATCCAGAATAGAAAATGTGGGAATAGTCACATACAAATCTGTTTCTGACAATGAAGTCATGCGGTATGATACCCAAAGACCTTCTAGCTAAAAAAAGCAAGAAAGAGTACAAGTAAGTGAAGGCATGCAACATTCAATAAATAAAAAACATCCATTTAAAGCTGTTGGCTTTTTGCTTAACTACAAACAATGCATGCTTAGCCAAGAAACAAGCATTACATAAGCAAACAAAATATCTAGCCACAAAAGAAACAATAACAATAATAATTAATAAATATCAATACTCACAGCTATACGAGCTAAAGGTGATTCCTCATGAATGCCATTACACAACTCCAACAAAGCATAATTGACTTCAACTGCCACAATGGTTACACTCCGTGATAGAAGCATCTGACCATTCATGTTGACCTTATCAACTAGTAGCCGCATTGTATCTTTAGAACCAGATTTGCTGCCACGGAAACTTGGAGGGAGCCTTGGGGCTTCATTTAAATTCATCATTGTACAATTCAGAATAACATCATATTCTCTATCAGACATTACACCATGCAAAAAACCAACCTGCAAAGAACATCAAAAGGAATTTACTGAAGAATTATAAAGTAACTAATAAAAAGGAACCTCAAAAGGAATCACCAGGAAGATTCTCCAATCCAAGAAAGTCAAATTCATCAAATAATCAAGATATGGTATAAACTTATGAAATGAAATTAAATAATATTAAGAGTTTAAAATTATGAAAAATAAAGGAAGGGATACACTCTTGATATTTGACAATATATAATGAAATAAAATTTGAAATAATGTAGCCTCAATTAGTATAATGAAATAAAATTTGAAATAATGTTGCCTCTATTAGCGTAAGGCTGGCCGCCAGATCTAGAAAGCATTGTAAAATATAGGTAAGAAAAGAGTTCTAAAAGAAAATGACTGTGAATTGCCCATTTTTACACTTAGATCTCTCAGTGGTGCTATAATCAAAACCAGTTTGGCAGTTTGAGACAGCTTATTATGTATTCATATAATGACTAAAAAAAAGATTTATGTTTGGGTTGGCTGCTTCAATATGAAGAATTTACACTACCATCTAATATGAATACATGCACCGATGCACCTTTCACAAGGTAACTGTATGCAAGTATCAACAGCAAGAACTTAGATTAGGCCCAGTGTGCAAAGGTTTGCAGCCATCATTAAGGGAAAAACTACAAATTGCTACAGGGGAAAAAGACTTAAATGCCAGATATAGTTTCCACAGTTTTCAGTTTGAAGGAAACAATTAACCAGTATGCACATTAAAAGAAACTAACAAACCAGTATGCACACCAATCTAACAAAAGGGAGCAGCCACTATAATCTTTAAAATAAAAAGAAACAGAAGAAAAGACTTAGTTACAGAACACTAAAATATTTCAAGTTTAAAGATCACCTTAACTTCCAAAGCAAACGTTGGGACTTTTCTAAAAACATCCCTCAAACTCCTTCGAACACAAACATCAAGTCCTCTGCCTTCACGAATCAGTGGTTTACCAATACAACCATCAATTCCCACAGACATGTTTAATCCAAGAATCTGCAAATTTAAGACAGTTTTAACCATAGCTCAATACTCAAATTTGTGGTACTATATAATCATAAGCAATGTACCTCAACATGAAGAATATCAAGATGAACAGCTGAAGGATCTTTTTCAGGAAAACCATGCCAACTTATTTCATTTGTGACCTTTAGCAGACCCACATCGAGTTGAATGAAGCTGCAGTAAGAAATATATTACTAATGTTCACACTATAAAATAATACAGAAATCTTGGAAAGTTTAATTTCTACTAAAAGGGACCATATAAAAACAGTCCTCTGTTTCAGTTTTGTAAGCCTACGAAGAATAAGTGGAAAAAAAAGGAACACCAAAAGGGGCAAATGACATTCAAACTCGGACCTATGAAACAAACAGAAAGAGAAATTTTGAATAGAGACATGATATTACAAAGGGGGGAACTTCACAGGATACAATATGCAAACCAAGAAATGTGCTATTCAAACAGTGTTACAGCGCCAATTGAAACATGTGAAATTCTATATATGCAGCCGCCTTTTTGCTCCTTACAACCAAAAAATTAAATTTTTTTATGACAAAATTATCCCAAAGGTAATTACCTAATTATCCTTGCTGAAATTACTTCTGAATCCTTCAACCACACACTTAATCCTTTCGCAATTCCAAAAAAAAATTGCACATTCCAGATATTTATTGCTGGATACTTAGGTAGCTTATGGAAACAAAATTCCGTATATGTAGACAATTTTCGAAAATGCACATCCATGTGTATTGTTTATATGGCATACAGAAGCACATCCGAAAAGTTTAAGTTTCAACTTTTCCAGAAATACATATCCAGAAAATTTTCCCTCTTCTAGAAACGCATATCCAGAAAAATTAAAACTTTCCGGATATGCATTTCGAGAAAGGTTAGAAATGTAAATTTGATATGATTCAATTGGTTGTCTAGAGTAATTTTTCTTTAAACTGTGTTTAAAATTTGATTGTATTTAGCATTTGGCTGTAAACATAATTCAAAAGCTACTCACAATTCTAGAAAACATGGATCCTATTGGCAGAAAATAGTTTGTTATATATAAGCTAGATAAATTCATGCTCACATGAATTGCTAACAACCTAGCATAAAGTAAATGGAACTGAGGAAAATGGATCTGAGGAAAACAGTTCTTCACCTTTCAAGTTTTTCTATACAATGTTGAAACCTGTTTAATGCAGATTTTGGAAGATATTGCCAAGATAATAGTTTTATTAAGAGCTAACAGAGTATTAAACGTACTCTTTGCTCATTGAATTCCTTGGAACAATAATTATCGGAGCATCAAGTGTGAGATCCAGTTTCAAAGCAGCAGCCCCATCAATTTCAGATTTCTGAATTAACCACTCAAAATCACCAACTTTATCAACAAGTTTTATTACTTCTTCAGTATGTGGGGTGGCAAGTTCCATAAAATAAACTGTTATCTGCAGAATCAAGTTTCCAGTCATTTATAGACAAAATATCAAATATTGTGATAAGAACAAGATAAAGAAGAGTAGCTTGTGAATAAGTGAACAACTAGACAAGTACAACTCAAAAATTAAAAATGTTGGCTATTTGTGAATAAGCAAACTTCAATTGTTAAAATGTTAACCATAATACAATGATGTCAATGCTACAACTGCATATAGGTCAAACTGTATCCAAGCATACCTCCTGAACAAACCTATAAAGAAAAACAATTCGAACAGCAGAAAGTCGCCCACACAAGCTGTAATCATACCCTGCATAGTCATCATCTCCAGCACTGAAAGAATTGAATTTGAACTGGAAAAAGGAAAAATGCAAAGTAAGCAAACAAGCATTCAACCGAAAGTAATCAAAATGCCTCATATGGCAGTAAACATATATCGGTGTACGTAACAATGTACCTTTATAAGGGATTCAACCCCTGGGTTACGTATATCACATAGCCAACCCAAGCAGTCATCTGTTCCAAGTGACATATCTCGGAGTCTCAAATTTCCCAATGTGCCTTCAATAGAAAGGGATGCAGGATGGACCTTAATAGGAAAATTTTAAAAAATAAAGTCAGAAAATAGAAAATTTATGGAACCAAATCCTAAGTCACATATGCAGAAGAAATTTGAAAATACAGTTGAGTTGCCAGAGTTTATAAATGTAATAAAATCAAAATAAAAAATGAGAATCGGATTCATATTGCAAAAGAGAAACCAGAAAAGAAAAAGCATTATTGGGTGATTTAACAAGATGCCTCTCTTCACCTTAAGATCTAACAGGAAACTTTCCTGCACAAACATTGCCAGCTGAGATCCGTCCTCCTCGTTAAGAAACACAGTGACACTATCAACATTCATGTTCAAATAAAATACAACACGAGCTTTACCATACCCCAGCAACCCTTCAATACGACCACTTTCTTCAGCCTTTTCTTTGCTCATCAAAGATTTATCATCCAAAGCTTCATTTACATCTGTAACACTAGCTGCATAACTCATAGAGCCTAGATCAAAGCCAAAACCAATCAAAGCAACTAGGGTGGGTCTGTTGCAAAAAAACTCCAGCTTGGACATGCAAATACTCATCTGAAAGATTCAATTGAACTAATTAGCTGTGTCATTAACACAAATTCAGTCAAGGAAATTCAACTGGACGCCAATGATGCTCATTCTATATACCTGTGTGTCTATACCATCATAAACAGGTGAACCAGAACCCCTCCTTGAGAAAGTAACAGATACAAAATCCAAATCATCACCACCTTGAGCTTCATAAAATATCTCTCCAGAAAGTCCCTTTTCTTGTACCAAATCATTTTCATGAATTAACACTTTAGCAGACTCAAATCCAAAGGTATCCTTCATATCCATATATTGTGAAAGAGCATCAGAATCTGTCAGAAACATAAATTCAGGCAGAGCATCCTTAAAAGTATCATCATCATCTGGGTGCACCCAAGACATCTCATTTCCATGCAGATCATATGTTCGATGGGATTCAAGTGAACTGTCATTTTTCAGCACAGAGCAGGCTAGGTACTCTGGATTGCCCGACAGACGACCTTGAAGCTCATCCTTAATTTTCAAAGAATGCAGCTTTGTCTTCACCATTAGGTCACTCCCACAACTAATCATTTTTACCTGTTAAAAGATATTGCCGAATGGGTAATAGCAACAAATGGACCATAAATCATTTTTACCTGTTAAAAGTTATTGCTGAATGGGTAATAGCAAAAAATAGACCAATAGGTAATGCATTGGAACTAAATATAGCTGTTTAGGATTGAAAAAAATTTTAAAAGATATTAAATGCTTTAGTGAGAGAAAACAAATTACAGTAGTAAGAAATCAACATAAAAGACTAGCAAGTTGGTATCTCTGCTAGGGATTCCAACAGGCATGCAGACAGACCCACTCAAAGTAAAATAAAGCATAAAGAAAGCACATGCACAATATCTTCTATTTGTTTGAGAACGTTGAAATATGTTTATTTTTAAGGCATAAAGAAATACATCAGTATATTCATTTGAGAATGTTGAAAGAAATAACCAGCTACATGGCCATTTGCCCAGACCAAGATCTATTTTTAGGGCATACAGAAAGCTAACTCCTCTTTTGGAAATTAATGGTATTTCAGTTACTGAAAATATCAAGTTTTAATGTTATAGTGCATGCTGACCTGACTAGATTTGTACATAAGAAATCATATGAATATATATCTTTCCTTTCCCATTACTGTAATTTGACAATGCATATAAGCACCTCATTAAGGACAATCTTTAAAAGCACATTCAGTTTTTATTTCTTTGTATTCAATCATTAAGGGGAAAAAGAACACTGATTCCTAAGTGGGACTGAACCGGCAACCTCAACTTGAACAAGTCTATCACAAGGTAAGGAGACATCATTCAACTCTAAGATGATTGGATGAGACAGAATTTACAACTGTGCTTAAATAGTATGTGTGAATGTCGTATCAAGAAAACTTGTTTTACAAGATAAATATCCTAGTCCAGAAATAAAAGCTAGAACCAGCTGAGCATATTCCAAATGAGAAATTAGTAGAAAAAAATAGAATAGATAAGTCCTCAGGAATAAACTTCCTGTGTGATGGTAAGCTACAACTCACGAATAAGGCATACAAAATATCTACATCAGAGTTCAAAAAGAGAAAAAAAATGGTTCCACTGCAATTCTACCACGATTCAAAAACAGCAGCAGTATGACAGAAATCCTGAGAATAAAAGGCTTCAGATATAGATGCCATCTGCACCTCCCATCTCAGGAAAAGTTACAAGCAAGATGACAATATGTTTACTGCCACTGTCTCCAATTTCAGATCACCAAAAGAAGGGGTCTCCTCAAAGTTACTGAAAATTAATATGCATGATATTTTACTCCATTAAGTTCCATCTATGCCATATCTCAAGGTATAGTTCGGTTAGGCTGGACTCCACAATCATCAGCACAATTCAAAGATGTAGCCCCCTAGATAACAATAGAATAAACCTAATTTTCTTGGATACTTTGATGCTACCCATAAATGCCATAATTAAGAAATGAAAAATGGATAAGAAAAAGTTTTTTAAAATAAAGGAACAAATTCAAAAAATGTGAGTTGGACTCCTTTTTAAAATATCTCAGTTATTGTTCCTATTAATGATTCCAAATTGGTTTACATTATACCACCATAAAATAGCCCTAAATAGCAACAGGAAATCACAAACCTTTCCGCCACTAGCAAGAACCTCAAGAATCAGTAACTCTTCTAGTTTCTCTGCAACACCCTCTCCTGTCTGCAAAATGGTATAAAAGTTTGATTGCTCAATCAGTAGATATTGTAATGGGAGTTTCTAAATGCACCCCACCTTTCCCCTCTTTACACCCATTTTATTTTTTTAAATTATCTTTAAGTGAAATTACTTAATTATCCTTCACACTTGTAAAAGTTTCCGCATATCCATATCCGGTAAGTCAAATAACTTACCAGAAATGCATATCCAATAAGTTGTATTGCTTACTAGATATGCATTTCCAGTATGCGATACAACTTACCAGAAATGCATATCCGATAAGTTATTTAAAACTAGAAAAACCCTAAACCATAATCCTTAAACTCTGAATTCTAAATCCAAAAACCCTAAACTCTAAACCCTAAATCCAAAAATTCAATTAAGGAAAAAGAACCCTAAACTCTCAATCTTAATCTCATCAAGCAGAAATATCATAAGAATTTCCACAAGATTGTAAAAAAGACAATTTGTTTCAAATAATTATAAGTTCTTACAAATTAATAGACACAAACTATATAATACCTTATTATAGCATGAGTCTTTGAATTTCTTCTTGATTTCAACGATCTAAGGGAGGGGAACAACCAATACTCCTAATGAGATTCCTAAGCCTTAGAGTCAGAAAGTTTTAAAAGCTTTCAGATAGTAAATCCGGAAGTTTTTAAAAGCTTCTGGATATGCATATCTGAGAGCATTTAAAAGCTTATGGATTCACATATCCAGAAACTTTTAAAATTTTCTAAGGATGGGTAATTAAGTAATTTCGTTGAGAGATAATTTTGAAAAAAAAAAGCTAGGTGTGGAAAGTAAAAAGAGTGGTGCAAATAGAACCACTCTACGGTAACAGACATTACAATAAAGACATTGGCTAAGTAACAAAAAGTTAGTTCTGGCCAGAAGTCATCACGTAGCCATCATGCATTTAAGAAGTTGTACAACCACTAACCTTTCCATATATGCATAACTTTGTTTCCAAAACTGCCCCATAAATAACAAGGTCTGCAGCCTTTGAATTCGTTGTTTGAGGATCATCAGATTCACTTATATCATCACTTTTTTCTCCAAGCAAATCAACAGAGGGAGGAGCCTACATGAATAGGAAGTCCAAGTAATAAGCACCTACAAAAAATATATAAACCAAAAGAATGAAAAGGAAATGTAATATCATCATACAGAAGCTTGATATGTGGCTTGTATAAGCCCTCTCAACCAAGTGATCTTCTCTTCCTCCCCTCGGAATTCAATAACCCAGGTACCTGAAGACTCCAAAGCCTAGAAAAGACATTCATGTTTTCAATAAGGAAAGAAAAACAAATATTGAAATCCGTGCAACAGCACAATAACATAAAACATAGGTATAATAGTATGCTTGACATGATTCAAGCATGGTACCTTTTAGTGCTTTTGTTTTACCTTTCAAAATACAAAAAAAAAAAAAAAAAAAAAAAAAGCTAAACTTTTCCATAAAAATAACTAAATACCCATGCTATATGATTTGTAAATGAATCATAACTATAAAGTTTATATTAGATAATGAATAAAATAATTTTACCTTATACAATGCATATATTTAATGTAAGGATCCCCTCATATAATGAGAGAAATGAGTACATATAATGGACATTACACAGTTTCCTTTTATGATGCGCATACTAATTGCATAGTAATCTTATGATATACGCAGATGCTTCCTTTGGTCTTGTTTAATTTTTCTTAAATACTGAACTTTGACATCTATTTCTTGTAGATAATGCTTATAAATTAATCTTTACAACCCAAAGACATGCTAGTTATTAACAAAACTATTTACTTACAACCAAAAAGAAAAAATAGGCCTCAAACTCTAAAGTTCTGTATAATGACAACATACAATGAACTTTTTTTCAAGAATAGACATTAGCATCAAACTCTAACCCCCTTCCTTTCTAGTTAATATCATTTCCAACCTATTTTTGTCACTCATTCTGAACTAGTTCTTGATGCAGAATTCCTTATCTTTGCAATTCCTGATACAGAAAGGGAGATAACTTGCAAAACGTTTTACAACTTAACATGAGTGTGTTAATTAAAAGATTTCAAGAATTAGAATAAAACACAATAGTTTCAGACAACCAGCTATCACTGAGAGGCGAGAATTATTCTGGTTCAGTTTAATGAGACATCTAGCAACGAAACATAAGTTTGGCCACAAGACCAAAGGACTCACCTTCTGAGCGTCCATCCCTCTTGGACTCACAGCAATACAAAATGGAGACCCACCAATATTTGTCAATGGAATCTCATGCACCTGTCTTCCAGCCATGCTGCAGGATTCCAAAATTAAAATTTAGATTAAGAATTCCTAAAAATGCCATAGGGACTATCAAATAAAAAGGGAAAACCAGTGAATATTCAAAAAGAGGCAGCAAAAACTGCTGACTATCCTACAGATTAACAACCACCTAGCCAAGGAACAAAGGCAAAGAGACAAGGAAAGCCACAAACCTCAAGTACCGCTGGTGGGTCTGAGATTTTTCAGATTCGAAGACATAAAGATAGAATCTAGATAATACAACAAAACAGGGCTGCCATGAAGCAACGGAGTTTCCAATACCCTGAACCAACAAAGTTAATAATGGTTAAAATCAGATGCATACGGGAGGCAAGTGCAACTATAGAAGTAGCTATTTAAATGGAGTTAATAGCCAACCCGCCAAACTAGGATTTTAGCATCAGTGGCAAGATCTGCAGCACTCCAAGGAGCCAGTCCAGCGTGGAAATCAACAACACCAGGCTGAACACAGGGATCCATAGCAACAGATACTATGTCCAACAGTTCCATAAGTCTGCAGTATCTCACTGGTGAAAAGTGAATGCCAAGATTTGGCACTTGAACAGACACATGAGTTGATGGGTAACTTGGGTGAGGAACTTTAATCTGCAGTACCAGTACACAAGTATAGCAGATGTGAGTTCTCTTTCTAGAATTTCAGTATGAAACTCATCTTGTGATAGGTGTTACTTGATGCAAAAAAATAATAATAATAAAAAATCATACCTGATCAACAACTACTGCAATTCCACACCTGTCAATAAGAGAATAGAAATTGTCCACCTTCTCCAACCCAGGAGACATCACCATTGATTGATTACTAGAATTTGGTTTGACCAAAGTGAAGTTCTGGCAATCATAACCACAATCTGTAAAAAAAGCAGCAATATCCCTTCCAGATACGTAGAGACGAGAATAGATATTCTGCCTCTGTTCATCAGACTGAGTCTCCTGCCATGATGATTAATTATTTAAGCAAAGAAATGTAATTAATGGCAATTTGAGAGATCAATAGTTAATACACATACCACGGTCTGCAATGTAAAATGACCAAAATCCAAAATAAAATGGCTGTCATATTTGGAAGAGCCATGTGTCCTTAGAGGAATCCTAACTTTTGGAGCATCAAGATCAATGTCCAGAGCAAATCTGAGAGACCAAGCAGAAAAGTAAATAATCTTAGAAAAACCATCATGCTTTTCTACTGAACAAGGCAAAGGAAGCAAAAAAAATTAAAATCCAGCTTCACAATAGTTACCCAAAGTTATTTCCCATGGTAACAATTTGAATTCTACCATATATAAAATTTTTATGCCCCACATATCCCTAGCTAAAAATCAAGAAAACACAACTTAACAAACTAATTTAAAGTATGCATAGGTCTGAAACATAAACTCCGTTACTTAAACTTCATGACAATAAATAATAAAAATATTAAGAAAGAATTGTCCTACATCTCAAGGTTTGCAGGAAAAAATATCAAATATTAATCCAGACTCATCAAGAAGGAAAAAAAGAGAAGGTATGCATAAAAAAGGACATCGCAGAGATACTTCTTATTCTTTTCTTTTTCAATTTTCAACTTTTGGGGATATTAAAACATCAACCTCTTTTAGAGTAATATTATAACCACACAAAATCAGTTAGCTTCCTTTTCATTGTAAGACAAGTTTAAAATCGCTTCTCAACCTGAACTTACACATCTTTTTTTGACAAGCTCTGAACTTACACTGACATGGACTTCTTGCAACTTTAAATGCCCAAAAATTTTCAATAGATACCAGGTCCATGAAACAATACCAAACCACGCATCAATGTCGGTCTTCATTTCAATCATATGAAATTTAGTATGACTTGCATCTAGATTATATGATGGCACAGCAACCCCCCAAAAACATGACCTATAATGACATAATTTACATAAAAAGCCAACCTTGTCCATGTGCCAGATATAATTTAGGTAACTTCATCTCCTTCTGTCTCAATTTATGCCCATCAACAACTAACTGATGTCAACATCTATAATGTCTTTCATCTATTACTCATCCACAGCAATGCATCCTTAATAAACAATCATTTCATAGACATGTTTCCCGACTTCAAGCCCTTTGCACCAGAATGCATCACTATCTTATTCCCATTGTACATCTTCCAATTGGTATATCAAATGAGATACAAAGCAAAAAACATAATACCAAGTGATAAAAATGCACTAATATTAGAATGATCAAACAAATGAGAAATGAAGAACACAATTGAAAGTAGAAATAAACATTTAACCTGCTTTGTTCCTCTAACACTGTTTGAAACTGCTCCTGCGCTCTACGAGTCACTTTTTCGATCCTTGTCTACCATTGGTTTCAAATAATGATCAGCATACAGAATAACAGAGGATGTTGCTATGCTCATTCTATTAATGTCATTACCTGCAATGCGGTAGCAGTTTCCAAAGCAACAGTTGGACTAACTGCATTACTCCTCTTTACAAACTCAAAAAAGCGATCACAACTTTCCTTCAAAACCTGCAAAAAGCCATAAGAATTTATCAAGCCTCTGATAAGAGAGGATTAAACTAACTAAAAGATGATAGAGAAAGTAAATAAAGGATCACTTGCCAAATGCATTTACAATTATAGTGCAAATAATGGATTATCTCAAAAAGTAATAAATTTTCTAATCACCAGGAAGAGGCAATAAACTACAATATAAACATCAGAGGGAGTGGGGAAAAAAAAAAAAGACAACAAATTTAGAAACCCCAAGCTCATATCTTAAAATTAAAAGGCAACAATGTCAATTTTAAAGCTAGAAACAATGTCTCTACATATAGACTGTCATGTATGAAGAAGTTAGCCAATAAATATTATCCAGATTAACAATCAATCTAATCCAGAAGCACACAAAAAATTAGACCAGAAACTTTTACAACATGAACTTAATAGTTTCGTCATGAATTAGAATGGTATTTATATGCCGTGTTAAGAAGGCTTCACAAGATCTAGTGGAAGTACCAAGTTCACTCTATTACATCAACTGAGAGACGAATACAAACTATATCACTCCTCAGCCACTAGTCAACTAGACATTTCATAAGTCAGTCAGGGACTACCCTTTTCAATGCCATATTTTAACCAAGATGAGAAATTTTATGAATCTATAAAGGATTATTACTACCTCACAAAAGTCGCCAAACTCCTAACTGAAAAGGCTTGGAGCCAATTTTGGAGATCATTAAAACAGCATTATCATAGTTAACAGATCTACAGGATGGGTGATGCAAGTAACCAGATCCATCTATAAATTGATACACACAGAGTCATCCCCTTTTTCCTTATAGGATCAAAGAAAATACCGTAACATGGCAGGGGGAAATTGTAGCCGACAACCTCCAATCAACATTCTCTCCTACTGGTAAGCGTACAAAACTAGCAGTTAATGCATTAACCTTTTGCTCACTGCAGACACTCTGCAGGAAAAGACCAAAATCAGGCAATATACATATATATATATATATATATCAGTGTGTGTGTGTGTGTGTACGTATTATACATATATATGTGTGTGTGTGTGCGTGTATACATACATACATACATATATATATATATATATATATATACATGGCTGCAATCTGGCAACAGCATACAGTTTGAATCTGTTAAAAAAATGAGTTAACTTTTTGAAGGAAAAATGGACATAAAGAAGTATATTAAAATATCAATCCAAAATAAACTAGTTAAAAACATGCTTGCTATCTAAAATTTAAAAAAAAAAAAAAAAAAAAAAAAGCAGGTTGATATGCTTATATATCTTAATTAGGAATCTTTAGTTGTCATCAACTAAGGACCTGTCAGAAGAAACAGCTCAAAACATGGTACTAAAACAAACCTGAGCAATTGAACCTTCAGGGGCTGACACACCATAGAATCTTAACCTTACATCGCAATGGGTACTGCGATGTTTAAACTTCGCTGACACATTAAGTTGTTCAAATCTACCACAAACAATCTCTGTCTGGTTTATATTGATGATCCTCACAGCAGCTTGACTAATAGATACAGTTACCAAATGCCGGATCATGTTCTGCAAGTCTTTCCCCGAATGTGACATAAAGTCCTCATCTGGCTGGTAACTGAGTAACTTATTGATTGCCTGCCATTCTTCTTTAGTCAGCCTTTCCTCTGTTAACTGTGATCCATCCAAAGCATTCCCATCAGACGCATCTTCAGATTGCGTACGCCTGAGATTAAAGATGAATAGAATTTGCAAAGAAGTTAGCGTTGGGGGAAAAACTAAAAACAAAATCATAACAGAACTCGATAACAAAACCAAGGTAATATTTTTACATTTCCACCCACCATCTCAATGAAAACCAACTTTTCTTCTGAAGCCTTCTCCGTTCAGCTGCTTCCTTTGACTTTACAGATTCAACCTTGGCATGTGCAAGTAACCTAATTCATCCAAGTAGAAATGGAAAATGTTGAACATTAGATGGGGATGAAGAAAAAAATTGTTAAACAATGAGCTGTACATTAATACCCTTGATCATTTCTAATAACAGAATTGCATGTATAAACCTGAAGCAACCTACTCAATAATTGAATAAAACTTCATCATATAAATGGAACAAAGCATGGTCTAATCCTAGAGAGTATTTGAACATAAAGAAAATTATGACCAAGGAACAGACCAAGAGAAAACACTCATAATAGCGTATCTCTCTCTCTTTGGTAAGCCATGGCAGATTCCATAGCCTGACTGGCCATATCTGTCCCTTGTCCGAAATCATTTGTTAACAATTTTCCCAGTGTATCTGGAGGCATATAACACATTTCCACCAATGTCAAATGCATTTCACCATGTCCATGCTTCACAGTGGAAAACATGACTGCCAGTTTCACTATCATCTAATTTCTTAAAATTATTCAGACAAAAATTTTTCCACTTTGAAAGAGATAATGATGCATAAATACAGCTAAATGGCAAGAACATTCATGTAGCAAGCACAAAAGCAGTAGGAACTTAAGGATGTTTTCTCATTGGTAGTGGTGGTTACTACTTACATCATACACCAAATAGCAAGTTAAGGTTGATACAGGACTATGAAGACTATTTTAACTAAAACAAACGTAAAAGTTATCAGCCTGCTAGACTGATAACTTTGTGCAATAATTACTTAATGGATGCATGATAATGAGTGCTCACAGTAAGCTACCCTATCTAGTTGCCACTTAAGCATAAATGAATTTGTGCAATAATTCCATAAACAATACCTTAACTCAACTAAGCCATGTTTTTCCTGAACTATTTAAAGATTGGTATGTCCAGCATGCATACCTTTAGTCCCAGCAAGGACCAAGTTTTACTTCATTTCAAATAGGGGAAGCAGAGAGTTAAGGCAAAGCTAAATCTTGTTACCTCCATAGAAGAATTACTTTTGAGTCAAGATCTTTCTCAATGTCTCTAACTTCAGAGTTTTCAACACTTGATGACTGTTGTAGCAAACTGGCATACAACTGAATGTAATGTCGACGAAGCTGGCACATATGCCAAATTCGATCCCACGAGAACCGATAGCTGAAATAATGGTACATTTTAAAGGGGAAAAACATTTACTCACACAGCAGCTGGTGAAGAGACAACTGATCTTGAAAAAATGTTGAATTCAAGTGTAATTCTTCAGATTATCAAACAACAGGTACTCTTACAAGTAATTATCAAATTAAAATATTTACAAAAAAGAGTACTGTCTGTACCACATTTTCCTCTGTTGCAGTGCAGCCTGAGCTGCATATTGCCACCACAAGAAATAAGACTCCTTCGATATTGGCACCACAGGTCTTAAATGGGAAATTTCAACATAAGTCCTATATCTTGAAATAACTTCTAAAAGTTTTATCCAATCATGATATTGTGCCTGTAAAAGGGGAGAAACAGGTTAACTTCAGGACTTGAATAGAAGAAGCCCTTCTCTTTCTCATTGTTTCTTGGTTGGCAATGCAAAGAAGAGTGAACCTTAAATCTATCTTATTCTCTAGAAAACAAAGAAAATGGAGAAATTAAAAATATATATGGGAAAAAAAAGGTATAGCAACCTCTGTAATAGTTAAGGAGACATCACTTAAGACAAGAGAAGCCTTCTCAAAAGGAATATCAGGATCATTTCTTTCTTGATTTCCAAGTCGATGATACTTAAGTACTCCATTGATTGGTGACACCAAGTAATTGCGATTCATAGCCCGCTTAGACACCACTTCACATTCAGCAGCAGGTTGATTTATACCATCTTCAAATACCTGGATAAACAACAATTTAGAAAGAAGTTGGAACATTTAAAATTTAGTGTAATGTTTCAGTTAACCTTCATCACACTACCACGATGAAAATCATGGAACTATGGAAGTAAATGAGATTATGATTCCACGTAAGCACCAAACCTCAATCCATTCTTTGGGACTAAGATCCTCCCATTTCTTATCCATCTTCCAAGGCAGGTTATCCGAATCATGATATATAGCAAGCCTCTCCAGTTGCAAAGACTGAAAATAAACTTCACAAGCATTAGCACAATAATTTTGTGTGTCATTCAAAAACAAAAGCAGCAGTAGCAATTATGACAAACCATTCACAAAGGCTAAACCTAAAAGGGAAAGTGGCAAAAAACTTAAAAGTTCAAACGGATTATGGGCCAATCATCTTCTCTCATTCAATTAAATGCGACAAACATTTGTTAAAATAAACCTTCAGTTTTGGCATGCATGTGGAATTGTTTAGACTATGCCAAACGTTTTCACATCCTAGTTTGACAATTCATCCTCTCCAAATATGGTATGATATCCAAATAAAAGATCATGTTTTTGAATTGAATTGAATTGAAAGAATTCAATAAAAAGAAAGAAAAATAAATTCTCATCATCTCTCGTTTCTCTAACCTCATAATCTACTAATCAAATTCAGTTGCAATGATGGATAACAAAAGTCCACAATTTAGAAGACTCATACCATCCTTATGGAAACTATATTCGCTGTTTTTTTTTTTTTTTTGGCCAAATATTCTCTGATATAGAATAATCATAAAAATGCATTTAACCTCACATATTCAGCGAGCCCAGATAATCAATTAATTGATTCTATGGGAAAACACTTAGTTACAGCTGGTTGTAATCTATATAGCTGATTGTAATCTGTATATATTTGTATCCCTAAAATTAAGAATTTGTATCTCTAGAATTAAAGACAAATTACTAGGATAGACAATCCCTTAATTATAGGGATCAGATTTAGGAATATTTAGTTTCCTAGTTTACCCTCTAGTTTGCTGTATATAAACCTATGGTGTTTGTATAATTCAACAGAGAAGTTTTCTATATACTCAGTTTTTCCACAGAGTTTTTCCGCATTTTTGCTTGACTTGATTTTTTCCCAATTGGTTTTTAAGTTGGATACTTAACATGGTATCAGAGGTTTAGGCTCTTCTTGGGAAGAAAATTTTTTCAGCTTTCATTGCTAAATTCTATTTCAGGCCTTCATAGCCAAATTCTGTTAAGTCTTTCATAGTCTTATTTTTTCCTTTTTGGCCTTCTTTGCCTAGAATTGTCTCTCATTAAATCTTTACTATCAAGACTCGTTTCAATCCTGAGAAAGATAACCATGTCAGAAATAGCAAACTCTACCGCTACAACCCAATTTGAGGAAGTGACAACTAGTCAAACCACAGGAGAACTACAAAATATACAAGCTGCATACAGATTGGATGCAAAAATCTACTTGAAGCGGTCTCAATTGGTTCAAAACTTTCTAAAAGGGAAAGGAAAATCGAGCCATCTTCTTGGTAGTGATACTGAGAGAGGATATCCAAAATTAGAGTCTTGGGATGAAGAGGATTCCATGGTTATGTCATGGCTGTGGAATTCTATGACACCAGATATTAGTGACACGTGCATGTTTTTGTCCACGGCCAAAGACATTTGGGAATCAATTTGGCAAACCTACTCCAAAGTTAGGGATGCTACTCAAATCTATGAGATAAAGATCAAGACTGCAGCTCTCAAACAAGCGAATAAGGCAGTCATAGAGTATGCTATTCTTCTAAAAAATCTTTGGCAAGAGATGGACCACTACCGGTGTATAGAAATGAAGTGCAGTGAAGATGCAGCAACTTTGAAGAAATTTATCGAAAAAGATTGAGTCTATGATTTTCTTGCTGGACTTAATGTTGAGTTTGATCAAGTCAAAGTCCAAATTTTGGGAAAAGAGGATCTGCCTTCTTTAAATGAGGTGATTTCCATGATTAGAGCAGAAGAGAGCAGAAGAGGAGTGGTGCTTGACAGTCTGCATGCAGAAGGATCTGTTATGGTGTCTAATGGTTGGAAGAACCATAACTTAGAACAATTACCAATCAGTGAGAAAGGGAAAGGCGATTTAGCTAAAACCTCAAATTGTGACAACTTTGGTGCACCTATTGCAAGAAGCCAAGGCACACCAGAGATCGTTGTTGGAAACTAAATGGAAAACCTTCAACTTCAAGCAAAGAATGGGGTTATAAAGAAGGACAGCCAAGAAATCAAGGACAAGCTCACATGACTGCAATGGAGTCAAACCAGGAGACGTCTCGGGAACAAGGAGAGTTGGACAAAGAAAAGATTGAGAAACTGAGAAGCCTATTGGTAACTCTTAAAAAGACTACTGGTGTATGTTCCTTGGCACACTCAGTACGGTCTCTAGTTCAGGTAAAATCTCTAATTCTTATGTATTAAATGTCTCAGATAAGTCTATTAAGAGTTTTTGGGTCATTGACTCAGGAGCCACAGACCACATGACACATTCTTCACAGAAGTTTAGTACATATACCTTATGTCCTAGTAATAAGAAAATTGTTGTTGCAAATGGTTCACTTACTACAGTGGCAAGATTAGGAGATGTTCAAACTAATCCCTCATTTGTTCTTAAAAATGTTTTTTATGTTCCCAAATTGTCTACTAATCTAATATCTATACAAAGACTTACTAGGGACATGAACTACAATGTGATTTTTTATCCCTCCTATTGTGAATTTCAGGACCAAGGTTCGAGGAAGAAGATTGGACTTGCTAAGAAGAAGGATAGGCTATACTATCTTAAGACATCCAATAACGCAAGTAATATCAAGAATAGTTTACCTTTGTCATTTCTTTCTGAAAAATCTCCCAACAAAGACAAAATCTGGCATTATCATTTTCGTCTCGGACATCCATCTTTTGGAACTTTAATAAACATGTTTCCTTTTTTGTTCAAAGGATTAAATGTCAAAAATTTTCATTGTGCTGTTTGTGAACTTGCAAAGCATAGATGTGTCTTTCCCAGTTAGTAATAAAAGACGTTCTACTCCTTTTCACTTGATTCATAGTGACATTTGAGGTCCCTCTACAATTCCTAATATTTTTGGTGCAAGATGGCATGTTTCATTCATAGATGATTGTATCAGGGTCTCTTCGATTGTTTTTTACTTAAATCCAAATCAAATGTGAATAAGGTGTTTTAAGTTTCGAAAACATGATCCAAAATCAATTTGGAGTGAAAATCAAGAGGTTTAGGTCTGAAAATGCAAGAGACTTTCAACCAAAGTCTATCTACTTATTTCCAAAAAAAAAAAAAGGATTATCCATGAGTCATCTTGTGTTAATACTCCATAGCAGAACGGAGTGGCAAAGAAGAAAAATAGCCATTTACTAGCCACAACCCAAGCCTTCTAGTTTCAAGCAAATGTACCCAAATCCTACTAGGGAGAAGCTATTCTCACTACCACACACATTATAAATAAGTTACCTTCAAAGGTTTTGGGATTTAAAACTCCTATGGCACTACTCTCACAATTATATCCCAACTTTAATACCATAAACAACCTCACACTTAGGATATTTGGTTGTATATCATTTGTTCATGTTCACAGTCATAATAGGGGGAAGTTGGATTGAAGAGCAATTAAGTGTATCTTTGTGGGGTATTCATCAACTCAGAAAGGGTATAAGTGCTATCATCCTCCTATCAAAAAATTCAATATGTTTGCAAATGTCACTGTTGAAGAAAGTAAACCATTTTTCACTCAACCTTATCTTTAGAGGGAGACATCATTTACGGAAGGGAAGGATAAAGACTTCTTTTTGCTTGACTTGTCCTTCTCCAAAACAGTTTCACCCATTAATTCTTCTGAATCTAAATCTGTTTCTTCTAAGTCCAAGTCAAACACTGAATCTAAGTCTAAACCCATTCCAAACACAAAAGCTATGACTAAGAATAATACTATTCTTGATTCTATGAAAGAATTACAAGTGTACTCAAGAAAGAACGTTCCAGCTCCTAAACCGGTGCAAGGCCAAGAACCTTATCCTAACTCTAGAAATAAGGTAAATACAATCTCTGACTCTATTTCTCAAAATGAGCATGAATCTCCTAAAACTAGTGATTATGATCTGCCTATTGCCATTAGAAAAAGAACCAAAGAATGTGCTAAACATCCACTATACCCAATCTCTAAATTTGTGTCATTTGAAAATTTATCACCATCCCACAAATTTTCTTGCGAGCTTAAACACTATTTTTATTCCAACTACATTATCCGAGGCATTACCCAATGAAAAAAGGAGGCAGGCCATGAAAATAGAAATGGAGGCCTTAGAGAAAAATAAGATATGAGAACTGGTAGAGTTGTCTACAGAAAAAAATCCAGTTTGGTGTAAATGGGTTTTCATTGTAAAATGCATGGCAAATGGTACTGTTGAAAGGTATAAGGCTAGGTTGATGGGTAAGGGCTACACTCAAACTTATAGAGTTGATTATCAGGAAACTTTTGCTCTAGTTTCTAAGATGAATACATTTAGAATTTTGCTATCCTTGGCTGCAAATTACAATTAGCAGCTTCAACAATTTGATGTAAAGAATACTTTTTTACATGGTGATTTGGAAGAAGAAATAAATATGAAAGTTCCACCGGGGTTTGGATGTCATCTAGAAGCAAACAAAGTATGCAAGCTGAAAAAGGCTTTAGATGGCCTTAAATAGTCTCCTAGGGCCTGGTTCGGGAGATTTACCAAAGTGATGCTAGAAATGGGATATAAGCAAAGTCAAGGGGATCACACATTGTATATCAAGCACTCGGATTCAGGGAAAGTCACAATTTTATTAGTATATGTTGATGATATAAATGTAATCGAAAATGATGAAAAAGAGAGAGAATCTCTAAAATAGTGTTTGGCTAGAGAAATTGAGATAAAAGAGCTAAGAGATTGAAGTATTGCCTAGGAATTGAAACAGCTCACTCACGGCATGGTATTTTCATCTCACAACAGAAATATGTGGTGAATCTTTTCAAGGAAACTGAGAAACTCGCAAGTAAACCGACAAATACCCCTATAGATCTTAATCATAAACTTAGAGAAGCTAATAATGATGCTGCTATAGATAGAGAGATGTACCAAAAATTACTTGGAAGATTCATTTATCTCTCACATACTAGACCTAACATAGCATATGCTGTGAGTGTGATAAGTCAATTTATGCATAGTCCTAAAAAAGTGTACCTACAGGCTGTCTACCGTGTACTATACTATTTGAAGGCTAATCCTGGGAGAGGTATCTTGTTCAAAAAAAATTCAAGGCTGGTACTAGAGGCATATACAGATGCTGATTATGCAAGTTCGATAACCGATAAAAGATCTACCTCAGACTACTACACTTTCCTAGGTGGTAATCTTGTAACTTAGAGGAGTAAAAAACAGAATGTGGTGGCAAGATCAAGTGCTGAAGCAAAGTTTAAAGCAATGGCTCAAGGAATTTGTGAACTACTATGATTAAAGATTATCCTAGAATACATGAAGATCAAATGGGATGGTCCAATGGGACTTTATTGTGATAACAAGTCTGTAATAAGCATTGCACACAATCTTGTGCAACATGATAGAACAAAACACATTGAAGTAGACCAGCACTTCATAAAAGGAAAAACTAGACAGTGGGTTGATTTGCACACCGTATGTGTCAACCAATGGTCAACTTGCAAATGTGTCGACGAAAGGTCTCAACAGTGCAACATTTCATGAAATTATTTCCAAGCTAGGAATGGAAAACACCTATTCACCAGCTTAATAGGGAGTGTGGAAAAACACTTAATTACAGCTAGTTGCAATCTGTATAGTTGATTGTAATCTATATATATTTGTATCCTTAAAATTAAGAATTTGTATCTCTAGAATTAAGGACAGATTATTAGGATAGACAATCCCTTAATTATAGGGATCAGATTTAGGAAGATTTAGTTTTTTAGTTTACCCTCTAGTTAGTTGTATATAAACCTATGGTGTTTGTATAATTCAACAGAGAAGTTTTCTATATACTCAGTTTTTCCACGGAGTTTTTACACATTTTTGCTTGACTTGAGTTTTTCCCAATTGGCTTTAAGTTGGATGCTTAACGGATTCATATATTTGTTCCAACCCCTCTGAATTCAAGGTAAAGTTAAGCAAACATACAACACAAAAGTTGAAACATTAGAAAGGGAATTCTTTACCATCACAACTTGAAAAGCAGATTCCCATTTATCAAACTGGAATTTTGTTTATTCAAACACAAATGTCATATTTTCCAGAGAAATTCCCAGAATAAATTTATTAGCTTTAAAACAAGGAGAAACAATGCCACCAAACAGAGCAATCACCATTCTCCAAGATTGAGATGCATCTTGATACCACACTCTATTAGGATGCAATACCCTCTATTTCAAGAAACAGCCATTGCATTTAACCATTAATGTGTTCTATGAAATTACTAATACCCTTCTTAACTGTTTCTAAAGGACAGTAGCATAAGTTATATGGCAGGACAAAAACAGAGCTGACCTTCCGCAACTTATCCAGAGCACCACTGGTATCAAAGGTCTCCTTTCCTTGTTCATCCATGGTAACAGCAGCAAGCTTAGCCAGGGTAACACCAGAAGCAAAAGGATGGCCTGGATTACTACAATATTACAGCCCATTAATAGCAAAGCAAACTGGTCAGTAAATGAAGACAAAGACAAATGTGTAACTGAAAGATTAGAAGGTAAAACTATCTTAGTTTACAAAGCTTAAGAAAACTATAAAACCAGAAACAGACAAAGAATTGAAAACATCATAAATAGCACATGACTCCCACCTGACACAATCCTCATATCTGATATGTACATTGCTGATAGATACCTTCAGATTTCCAATAATTGTAGCAATTAGAGAACCAAGCCACGAATTTCCAGGAGGAGGCTGCACACACAACTCAAACAGAAGGGGGAAAGAAAAGAGCTAGCAATGAGTCACTATAATTTGCAAAAAGCACCACATTTTCTCCAAGACACATAAGCTGAGATGCACCAACCAGAAGCATTATCGAATTAATCAAACTAGCACAAACTAAGTAAAGGAAATATGAAGATATACATGTAAAACAGTTAGCATATGAAGAGTCATCCATCAACAGTTTACCAGGAAGAATACAAAAGTATATTAGCTAGAAGTGAAATAGGTAATTGACTGATATAAAATTGAATTCCAGAGTACCTTATATAATAAAACAAAACAAAACAGTATTCAGAGAAAGCAAAATGTGTCTAGCATCCAAAGACATACACTTCCCAGCTTTGACCCAGATATCGCTTCTAGAGTTGCTGATTCTGCCTCCTGCAGGCAGTAGAATAAATTTAAAATAATTATGTCCACATGCATGCATGCATGACTAGAAATAAAAAATTCAGAATTGCAAGTATCATACAGCATGCCAACAAGTTATGAAAATGCTTTCACGATAAAACATTTTGAGTGCACAATTCTACATATGTGCACAACAATGCAAGTTTAGGATAATTATTCCAAGTTCACTTCAGTTTAAGAAAACAAGCATCTCTATTTACCCTTCCATATAAAATCAAAAGAAAAGAAAGTGAAATAAGAATAAAGTAATAACAATCTACTGATATCATTATTTATCTTTAAAACAAAAGGAATAACAATTGTTCAACTCAACAATGCAGCAGAAGTTCATAATGAAACATACAATATTCTCAAAACTGTTGTCTACAAAGTTGATGTTAAGAAATATCAAATGCACTACAAATCATAGCTCCAAAACATATCTCTATACAACAACATAGATATTTAAAAAAAAGGGAAAATAATAGCAAAGGGCTTGGCACAAGAGCAGAAAAAATAACCACTAGTCCTCTCCAAAAGAGCCACTACCATTAATAAATAAGTAGGAGAAAATCCAGAACAGATGTGGAGAGGGTCAGAGACAGAGGAGAAAAAGAATAAGCCTATGAATCTCTGATATCCAAGTGTCAACAAAATCTTGAATGCTTTAGGCATTAGATATCCAAAACATCAGTACATTAAGGATTCCTCTAGACGACAAATTTATAGAATCATGAACTTGACATGCGAAAATTGTTATTGCCTTATTGGTAAATTTTTCAACAAGATTATACTTGAAGGAAACATTATGATATTATGTACACAATGCTATAAGCTATATGAGTGTATTTTATTTATATATGAACGCAAATGATTTACCTCAATTTGTTGAATTTTAGCTTCAAAAAGTTTTTCCCTATCCCCCTCCTGTACAATATTGAAATAAGATCTCAAATCAAAATAGAAAAGATATTAACTGATAATAGGAAATGAAATTCCCTCCATCAAATAAAATATCATCCTACCTTAAGAGTCCGACCGTCAAGAGCTGGGTGAGCAAGAACAAATACACGATCAATGAGAACAATTACAGGTTCTTTACCTAAACTTTTCCAAGGAACCTATAATATAAAATTTCAAAAAATGAATAACACAAATAATTAGAACACAAACACTAAAGTGGAAGCATATTTAAAAACTACTGATTAAAAAAAGGATTTATTTTTCCAAGACCTTCCAGTGGCAAAAGTGCCAGAAGACAAACCTAACAGAAAATAAAACAAACACTAATGATGAAAATAGATACCTTCAGAGTTATGGTGCCCACAAAACCAGCTTTGACAGTTACTGGTAGATTTAAAGAGTTTAGTGCCTCTGCCTTCAGTTTTAAATCTTTGAGGACAACATCACCTGTAGGAAGAAGGAAATTTTGTAAAAAAATGCCCTTATGTTTCACTTCCCAAATCACTTTCATAAGAAACCATCATTTAACAATTGTAGCTCAAACAGATGGGTAAAAAAGATCAGTAAAGAAAAGGACGCAAGAACAAGGAGTATTTCCAAAGAAACCTTTCCAAACACTGATTCTTAAAGTCTCTGGTGAGAGACCATGAACATATTCCCCCAAGTATCTTCGAAGCAAATGCAGAACCTACAAACAAAGAACAAAAATATGCACAAACTCAGCAGCCTTGAAAGAAATGTGCAAACACGCGATATTTGCACAAATGGTTAATTGCCTAAAAGCACAATTATAAGCAATAACATGAGAAAATAAAAATGTAAGCTAAAAGGTGCAATGGCTACAAACAAAACTAAAAATCTTAAGCACATATGATGATTGAATGAACGAATGCAGGCAACAAATTGAAACCAAACATCCACATATAACTAACCATGCTAATAGGCTCACATATCTTAATATCATTTAGAAACAAACACTCCTACCGAAAAACTTGTTTAAATTTACGCCTTAAGTACCGTTTCATCACCCTTCTCCTATCATCTACCACTGCTCTTATGCCCTATGTGATGATAACCTCGCAACTCATTTCGTATTCTACTTTACAACGGTTACAAACTTTAAAAAAAAAAAAAAAAAACCTTAAATTAGGTTCCTCCAATCTAAATTATTAACATATAATTACCAAACTATTAACAATTTAATTGAAAAAAAATTAATAAAACCAAAATTTATAAGCTTTCCAGAAAATTCTCAAGCTATATAAACTTAATATGCGTGATACTAGTACACTACTTCTCTCAAGTAAGAAAGAAAAGAAAAGGAAAGAAGCATACGTGAGCTTCAAACATGGCGATGATCGAAACGGTTCCTCTCCAGCTAAAAATAGAAACGGGGCCCTGATTATTCTGTTTGAGTCATGCAAATTGAGAGTGATGGAGGTGGTCCAATAAAAGCCATTTTCAGAGATTAATTTTAGGAGTATCGGATCGAATTAGGGTTTTCTTCAATACGCGAAGGCTTTGACGACGATTTTTTCCAAGGAAGAGAAATGGGGAAATGCAAGAAATGACAAGAAATTTTGGTGTGTAAAACAAAGCAGTTTTGTCAACATTACACGTCCCGGTCTTTCGCAAATGCAGGCAACTCAAATTTTAATTATTTGCACTAATAAGTACCTAACATTTTTAATGTGCCATCTTTTAATCTTGACCTTGAACACTGGAATTAAGTCAAACCAAGCTGAAGAGTAATAAGTTGTTTGGTATAATTTTATTATTAATAAATATATGTATATATTAAAAATGATGATGAATTAGATTGAATTTAATTTAATTTTTTTAAATAATTCATAAAATTATAAATTTTTAAAATTTGATTTAAATTCAAATTAAATCAAATTGAATTCTATTTATTTAGTTTAATAGTTTTTTAAATTTATTTTTTTATATTTTATATATTATTTTAATATAATTTTTAATATATTTAAATAAATTTAGATATAAAATAATAAATTTTATTTTATAAAAATTTTAAATATAAGTTTTATTATCGTTAGTTGCTATTAATCAACTTGAATTTTTTTTTTATTTGTATTTTTTATTTAGAGAAGATAGGTCGCAAGCGGCACTAATGTCAAAGGCAAAATCAATGTTGTATTCATATGTTATTAATAACATTTTGAAAATATGCTTTAGATCGACATTTCTTTCCCAATTTATATTGATTGATATTTATACCAAAAACAAATGATAACGTTTTGACTAGGGCGGGGCCTCAAGGGGAAATTGACGTGAAGGGGCTTTTTCTGTGTTAGAATTGTGATGGCTACCTTGTTCAAAGGTGTTTGGGCCAGACCCACCATGAGAAATTCATCTCATGTCCACGTTTTCATCTTTGGTGACGGATGATGTGCCCATCACAAAAATACGTACGTCCAAGAAAGTTAAAATGCAAATGGCAGGTATGATGAAACATCGATATCGCATATGGATATGTCTTTTTTATTATTATTTATTTGTTTCAAATTGCTAAACTTGCAGTTTCGGGACAAACTCTAATTATTCAAGAACATGAGAAATTCATGCATATTTTTACATGAATTTCTCTAATGCACAAAAACTTTTATTTGTGTTTATTAAGATTTTATGATGCAAGGAAATTAATAATACTTTAAAATGAAAGCGAGATAGCAAAAACTACGTATTAAATATAACTTAACCAAAAAATAGGAGAGAAGGGATGTTGTTCACTAATTAAGGTTTATATTATTAAAACTTTTATTTAATTTAAGAAGTATTATTTATTTTGATATAAATATCTTTCGAGTTTATTTTGTATAAAAAATCGTATAAATATAAATTTAAATCTTTATTTATCATCACAATATATCATCACATTTTCTTTAAATTAATATAGTTGAATCTTAATCATATATGATATAAGCGGCACATTACTCCACATGCATCCTACGTAAAAGGAGATTTTGTATACACCATAAAGAAATTACTTTTCATAATTTAATATTTTTCTTTCAAAAATATCCATATGTGAAATCCCTTACATATCCATTAGTAAATTACATTTTTAACTCTTTACACTCATTTGCATTTTCATTAGTAAATTACATTTTTAACTCTTTGCACTCATTTGCATTTCCTTTCCCTTTTTCTTGCCCTTTTCTACCTTATTTTCTTCTTCTTTCTTCCTTATTTTTTATATCAAAAACCTTAAATCTTTGAATCAAACAACTAAATTTTGAAACATTTATTAAATCTTATAAAAATAAATGGACAAATTAGAAACAAAACTAGAGGAGGTGACAATCATCTTGACGAGATAATTCATTTAAAACCCATTTTAAACTTGAAATTTGATGCTTATCGAAATGAATATTCAATAATGCAAAATAAGTTTCGAATATGCATATCTATAATGTGTATTGCATTATTGGAAATACATTTTCGAAATATATATTACATTATCGGATATTCATTTTTTATAATGTAATATGATTTTCAAAAATTTATTTTTTAAAATAATATTACGTTACCAAATATCCATGCAATGCAATATGCATTTCAGATATGCAATATGCATTCTGAATATGCATATTCGAAAATCATATTGCATAACCGAATATTTATTTTTATAAACATAAAAAATTGTCCTCGTATGCATATCAAGTAATGGTATTATTATTTCTGGTTCCTAATGGTAATATTATAATTTTTTAACATCTTGTAATATGTAAATCAATTTAAAAACTGCACTGGTAGAGTGAAATCAATTATAAAAAAATTTAGATATCAAATATAGTTGCATGGATTCATTTACTAAGGAAGAGGAAAAATTATGCTTTTGAAGTTATTTGTTATGAAATGCATAAAATGTTGATTTATATAGACATAATAAATTAATATATATTGTGCATATGTTTTGTAGTAGATAAATTTTGGTTTAATGGGCTAAGTAGATTGAAAAAAATAATAGTTTTGAGATTGTGATAAAAAACTCTAAATTGTAAGACTTGAGGAAAACTAAAATAAAATTGGAATGACGTAGAAAATATAAACAACAAAAGTATAAGGTCAAGGTAGAAGGAATGCAACGTAAGGGAATGATAACAAAAAAACGTGATTTTTCTATTTGAGTTATAAGGGATTAAGTTGGAAATTGATGACCAATGGAGCGTGAAAGTAGTATGTAGTTTTCACAATCATTTATCAGCAAAACAATTAGAGAAATATTCATTTACAGATCGATTATCTAAAAAAGAAAAGAGACTAGTGGCTAATATGTTAAACTAATGGTCAAATCTAAAAACATATTGTTGACCAATAAAACAATATGACAATAAGAATGTCAGCACTATAAAACAATATATAATGAATATCAAAGATACAGTATCGTTGAGAAGGCTGATAGATTATAAATGCAATAACTCATAAATAAGTTGACTAATTGTAAATACCTATAATAGTATAGGACTAATGAGTCAAGCAATTGCATGAAAAGCTTATTTTAAGCTCATCCTATTCATTTAGATTTGTTGCAAGCCTTCCAAAGTATTATGATTATGGATTACACAAATAAAATAAGCAAATATCATCTGCTATTACTTGAAATTATTAGTGTGACTTCTACTAAAATAACATATTTTATTGTACTTGTGTACATGAAGGACAAAAAGTTATAAGAATTACAATTAGGCACTTGATAAGTTAAAAATTTCGATGTCATTTGGTATATTTCCTATAGTCATTGTCATTGATAAAGATTTGGCATTAATGAATCACTAGAGGTTATGTTTTTCAATACAGTATATCTTTTATGTAGTTTGCATATCTTAATAAATGTATTTGTGAATTGTAAGAAATTTTGTGAGCAAAAGAAAAAATGGGATGCATTATTGTCAAGTTAGAGTATATTGGTGTTTTCTTATGATGATTAGTACAAATACATCTAAGTTCACTAAAATTTGATTACCAAATTTATCTGAGTGCAATCAAGTGTATGAAAGAGTAATAGTTGACAAGTATAATGATAGATTTATTATTACTTGAACGGATAAAGTAATGCATTTTGATAAAGTTACAATAAATATATATGATTTATGTTATATTTTTTAGATTATTTATGGTTTACGATTTTATAATAAAACATTGATAAACTTTTATTAATTCGTTTAAGGCTGAAAAATATACATGTGAAATTGAAAAAGTACTTTGGATCATCTCAAATGGTTTTGAATTATTGTAGAGGATAATAAACTTCTTTATCGTTTAAACATTTAAAATAATTATTTTTATAAATAAATAAAATTTATCTTAAAATTATATAAACTTGTAAATGTATAAAAAAAGATTTCACAATATGAAACAAATTAAATAAAAAGTAATTTAAAAAGATGAAACATTTAGTTTTCAATTAAATATTTTATTAGTGTACTCAATAATACTATTTATATATAAATCTTTTGAATATTTTATTTTTCTTCAAATATTATTATATGTTTAAAATTTTTAATTTTATTATATTTTGATATTTTAATTATATTATTTATAATTAATATATATATTAAACATTTAAGAGATTAAATAATATTAATTTATATATTTAAACACATCTAAATAAATAAAAATAATTTATATTTTGCACGGAAAACAAATTAATTTTATAATAAAAGATTTTTGACTTGTAAATTTTGAACAAAAACAATTAGAAAATATGCAAAAAATATAATCCATACCCTTCTCATCCTATACCTGGAAAAACTGAAATGAATGTCAATATGAATTCGATTATAACTCGGTTGGTTGATGCAGCCCTTTTAAAAGAATGGCTTTCAATAAATTTGGAACAAAAATTAATTATTTAAATGAAAAATAGTAAAAATAAATAAATAAATGAAAAAGATATCATTTATCGTTTTGGGCCAAATGTTCAGCATATTTGGAGGAGTTTAAAACCCAACTCGTATCCATCATCGTCATCGTTCCTGTAATCCCTCTCTGGCTTTCCCAATTTCCTTGTGCGAGCTGCGACTCCAGGTTCGAAATTCTTATTCATCATCCTCATCAATTCATTTTTCAAAGCATTTAAGGTTTTCCCATTTCTTCTATTTCCATCATTTTCCTTTTTCTTGTCCTTTTTTTTTTCATATTTCAATTTCCTCGTTGCACCGTTAATTTAGTGCCACGTCTGTGAATTATTTGATCAGTTAAGCATTTCAGCTTTGAAGAAATGCCGTCTCTGCAAACAGCGTTGCCCCCTGAGCTTGCCAACAATGTGATCAGAGTTTAGTATCCTTTTTTTAATTGTTGTTTGAGTTAACAAATACACTGTAATGAAAGTGATGCTTTTTGATCTTTGGTTGCGGTTTTCATTGTTGGTTTCAGCTTTACCGGGAGTGTCTCCGAAGAGCTAAATACATAGGGCATAAGGTAACCTGAATAGTCTACCCCTAGGCTCTAGTCCTTTATAATTCTTCTGTTTTGCGTGCTCTGATGAGTTGTTCACTCTGTTGAAGTATTGGATTTTAACAATTTTTAGAGCTATTCGTTGTTTTATTTATTTGCTGTGTAGTTAGCTTGAATCGCCTTGTTTCATGGTTTGATATCATATACTGCTTGAGCAATAATTAGTGAGAAATTTAGACCTGGAGATTTGTGTATTTGTATCATGTAAAATATAGAAATTTGTGTATTTGTATCATATTTTACATGAAAATTACGTGTCACAATTCGTATCAACACAAAAACATAAATACATTTTTTTTTTGTTTTTTTAAACCTATATATAGTTATTATTAAAATTTTAAATCTTGTCACTTTATATCCATTTTTGTGTTGTGTCACCATTTCGTGTTTTAGATTGCCAAGTCTAGTGAGAATTATCACAGAAGAGAAATTCCAGCCAGTTGTCATACTAAAGTCCAACCTAATGGATGCCATTTAGTTCCATTCTCATCTTTCTTGATATGCTGGCTGCAATGAAGTCCCTGACAGGATTGTAGCTTATGTAGCAGATTCTAGATTCAACATCACCCTAAATTGGTCTTGACTGGTTATTTTAAGATTTTATTTGCTTGGGTGAGGGGTCCCTTCCTCCTACTTAATACTCCTGAAGAAAGCAAGGATGAGGATGAAGATGATTGGATTTACCATTGATGAAACTGCGAAGTGCTTTTGAATGATGACAAAAATTTAGTCACAATGTTACTTATTGTGTGTTAGCCGCTCTTATGTTGCCTTTGGTTGCCATACACGCCCATTGCAAGAGAAGAAATGTCATTCTATGGTTGAGACTTACAGAGATTTTTGGGTGGAAATATCAGCCCTGATATTTAGCTCAAAAGTAACTATGAATAAACATTACAAGGTTTATAGGTATGTACTGCAAATCTGCAAGATAAGGATGGTGCTTTATTTTATCAAGCAAATATATAGAGATCTATGGATCTGTACAAATTGTGATTATGGTGCAAAGATTTTGGATCAAGAACCTGTGCCTTGGATCTATGAAACGCTTTCTTTGTAGCTGAGGGTACCATTAGTGTTGTTTATTTGCATACTTACATAGGCTACTAACTTTGTGAAATTGAAGCACGTTCTTTCTATGATTTTGCAATCATATTGTGAACATACAGAAATTAACTTCCAGTCGATATTTAATTTACTGTACAGCAACACAATACAGCTTTGGTTGTTGATATGGTAAGGCAGCAGTTCAAAAAACATATGCATGAGACAGATCCAGAAAAGATTCAGAAGTTGAAAGATGAGTAAGTCTTAATTTGCCTTGTTTCATACATTTTTAAGCCATCTATTACTGGACTCAGCTCGGTTCGATTTTATTGGACAAATATATACGTAATCTAATATTTTGGCTTATATGAACAATAAACCATTATAAGAAACCCTAGCATGTACACATATTTAAAACATCTATATATAAATATATCGTAATAGTGAAACATGCATCACTCCACAGTACAAATAAGCAAAAAGATCGAAGTGCAATATACAGTAGAGAAGCATGGACTGTAATAGAAGAATATAGTTATTTATTGATGGTGTATCCCAAGAGAATAATCTTATTATTCATTGGGGCTAGAATTTTGAAGATATGTTGTTCTTTATCCTCAAGCAAGATTGAAGGCGATTTGTGTGCATAGATATATTTTTCATATTGAATTTTAACTCTTCAACAAGCTTTTAGCATTGTTTTAATTTATGTTGTTTGTGTTTGCAGTGCTGCAAGGGGACTAATAAACCACATGCTCTATGAGTCTGAGAAGCTGTCTGGGCGTAAATTCAGCAAGAGCTCTTGATGGTGTTGGAGTTTTTATTTGAGATGCTGGTGTCTAAGACAAATTTTTGACTGCTAAACCAAGTAATAAAGAGAGGCTCGGGTTTTAGGATTCCTAATGATTTTCCCAGTGTCATGCATTATGTATAATGAAACTTGCCTGACTTGTTTACTTAGTATTTTGATTATTTGCTTTGCTGTATGATGCATGATACTAAGGTTGAGGCAAGTTATGTGGGTTCAAGATATTGCATCTTCTTGTAATTGCCTGTGATGGCTGCAGTTTTATTTATCAGTCTGATGTGATTAACTTGAGTTATATATTTTACCTCTTTTTTTTTTTTTTTTAATTGCCAGGTGAGATTGTCTGAAAATTTTAAGTGAAGTGAGGATCAATCGACTCTAAAACCAGAAAGTGTAGATGAATGTAACTACAATTAACACATCTTTTTCTATCGAAAATGTTATTTCTATAACATACAAATCTTCTATTATTAACAAAATGTTTGATTCCTCCCATTAATGGAGATCATGAAGATATATCATCTATATATAAAAGTGTGAACTCTAAAAGTATTAAAAATTAATGACATAAAAATCAAAATTTAAGAAATAACAAATTTACCTTTAAATTTTTAGTATTTTTTATTAATTTAATAAAGATAACTTGTCATTAAATATATAACTTTTATTAATTAATTATTTAAATTTAATCTAAAAGTGTTAAAAATGAATAACATAAATACCTTTATAAATTTTAAAAAATAAAAAAATTATATTTCAATTTTTAGCATTATTTATTTTATTTAATAATGATTATTTATCATTAAATATATAGCTTTTTATTCATTAGTTATTTAAATTTAAATCAATTAAAAATTTACAAATAAAATTTATATCAAATTAAACTACATTAAAAATTTATTTGTAGGAGATAGTGGATTTGTTGTCTAAAATTTACTCAAATTAACTCCCATCTTTATTTTTAAAATTCATTTTTGTTAAATTTCATAAGTAATAATTCAATCAAATTATATAAAACACATTTCTCGTCCTATAGCCTGTGGCATACTATGAGTTCATGATCTTGAACAAAATATAGACAAAATATTTTTTCTGTTTCTCAATTACTAATTGTTTTAGTCTAAATTATTAGACCATAATGTGTATGCCATTAAAACATTTAACTTTATCTTAAGTAAAGCATAAAATTTTTCATTTTTAAGATACAATCTAATTTGCTCTTTATCTTCTTTAATGATGCATAGGATGAGTTCTTAAATATATTTATATTTTTTATTTATTTAATTTAGATTAATTAAAATTAAAGTTTATACAAAATTATAAATTAAATTATCAAAAAATTATTAAAAAATAGTAATACATGTATTATGGTAAGTTTATATGTTTCATTTTTTTTATTTTTATGATAAATATACATTTATATGTTTAATGATTGCAATGGTTGATTATAATATTTCTAATCACTCTATACAATCGCACCTTAACATTACAATGCTTAAATGAACCTTTACTTTATAAACATAATATCATGTACCCTTGAATTGTTACTAAACTTAGTTTTTTTTTTTATCTTTTATAGATTAATTCTATATTACACCCAAATTAATTTTGGTTTATCTTTATTTTTTTATATTTAATTTCAAATATTTAGTACTTAAGATATTTTTATGAAACCAAATATAATATTGTTAAGAAACATTAATGTTGAATAAAAGAAAAGAAATTATTTAATATACCATCACTCACTTTTTTTTAATTATTTTTTTAATATACTCTAAAGCTTAAAAGGTATATATCACGTTGCTAACTTCATTTGTGAAATTTAAAAATTATGTTATCAATATATTTTATAATTTTTTTCTTGAAAAATATAAATTTATTTTTTTCAATTAAGAATACTCTAACATATTTTTATATTTTGATAGTAAAAAATACTAATTAATTATGCACGTTTTGTTCAATGATCAAAGCATTGCTAGTTCTCTAACCAATTATTATATTCTTTGAAACATTAATGTTATAGTTCATTTCATTTTGTTTGTTTCTATACTTAGGTCATGTTTGGTATACAAAATTATGAGAAGATAAGATAAGATAATATTATGAATAGGATTAGATTAAATAATATCATCATATTTTGTATTTGATGTATGCAAAGATTATGATAAGATAATTTATTTATTTGTTAAAATTAACCATCCTCAAAATTTATATAATTTAAATTATTGATATAATTTTTAAAGGTATAATTAGACGTGTAAGTTTAATCTCGTAGATTAAAAATAATCATTTTCATTTTGGAAAGATTGAATAATTCTATGTCAAAAGGATATTAATTCTTCTCACAATCTCTATCCTTCTCCCTCTCCTTATATACAAATCAAACATGGTATAGGATGATTATTGTCTTATCTTATTAATAATCCTATGCATCAAACATAACATTAAAGTATATAATTATTGATTTGAATTCTTATCATGAAAGTACTATTTAATAATTATTTGTACTTTTATGAGTGTGTTTATTATACATAAATATATATATATCATTTATGATATATACATAAAAAAATGTGAACTACAAATAATATTAAAATTGATTTTTTAATTTGGTAGACTCATGTTAATAATACACTACATGCCAATCATGCATGTTTAACTAATTTTTCAATTTATAAAGAATAGAAGACTTATAATTGAACTCATTAGTCACATTATAAAAAAATTGAAGTATGGGTTTGTGGAATAAAACATATCTATTTACATATCCTTACAATTAAGATAAAAAATTAACTTAATTGATAAAATAACATTATATATATATATATATATATACAAAAACAAGATAAATGGATCAATTAATATTTCATATAGATCCTAAGATTACTAAATTAATCTTTTTATTACTCAATTGGTCAATATATCATAATATATATGGAAATGATTAAAAAAATGTATTAGATTATAAATGATATCGAGACCTTAAAATTTTTTTTAATTAATGTGTAAAAAGTGCTCTATTTAGAATTTAGCCAAATTTACTATAAATAATTATTTAAATTTTAGCTAAAAATTTAGAAAATTGACAAACATGTGCATATTTTAGATTTTATAGTCTACTTTGAATGAGAGATTTTATAATTAAGAAGAGGTTTAATATATATCTATATTATATATAAAATGTGATAATTTACTAAATTATCTTTACTTATTTTTATTTAATTTTTTTAGCAAATTAAAATATTATCTACTTTTTATTTGTTTTCTTATTAAAATAGTTTTTCTTGGTTAAATCATTTATGCCCCACTTAAAGTAGGTAATACGGTTGGAAGATATAAAATAGTTTTTCTACATATGAATATTTTAGTGTTTGTAATACATTACATCTATTAATATGTTTTACAAAATTAAATTAATTATAGAGGATTTAGTGATAAATAAATTATAACATAATAATAAATATATAATATTCCATATGTCCTATTTTCTTGTCCATCTTTTTTTTTTTTTGATGTCGCAAAATTATGTCTTACTTTTTGTTTTAAATATCTAAACTCTTACTTTTTTATATTTTAAATTATTTTTTATGATTTTTTTTACTTTTTAACATTAAAAATCATAAAACTTTAATTTTATAAAAAAAATTAATTTTAATATTAAATATATTAAAGTTAAAACTTTTTCTTAAACTATGTGAAAATCACTACAAGACAGACAAATAAAGATGGAGAGAGTAATATGGTAACAAACTATTGATAATTTTGTTATAAATTAATGATAAGATGACAAAATCAGTAATAACTTTATATTAAATCAATAATAACTATATATTAAATTATGGATAACTTATTAATAAATTAATAATAATATAATAGTAAATAAATAATAATTTAATAGTAAATAATTGATAAGATAGATTTATGCCAGTGATAACATATAATAAATAATTTAATAGTAAATCATTTATATATAATTGCAAATATATAAAAATATAGTAGTAAATTAAGGATAATTTAATAAAAATAAGTGATAACTTAATAGTAAATCAATGATAACTTAATAATAAATTAATAATAAGTTAATAGTAAATAAGATTTAGTTTAATACTTCTTCCATCATGGTAAAATTATCACATTTTTATTTTTGTTGGTCAAATTTTTTAACTTTAATAAATTATTATTTTATATTTATTATTGATAAAAATATGAAAAAATATATTTTTAAAAAACTTTAAATGAAGTGGTTTCCAAATATATGTTTTATAAATTTAATTTCTTAAAATATTCAAAATAATAGATGTCAAAATTAGAAAATTTTAACAAAAAAAATTAACTCGGATAGATAGAGGGAGCAGTAATTAATTGACAAATTTCATGGTAAATCATAAATAACTTAATAATAAATTAATGATAATTTAGTAGTAAATAATTTAGAACTTAGTAGTAATTAATAATTGAAAACTAAAAATAAATCAATATAAGTTAATAGCAATCAATGATAAATTAATAGTTAATCAGTAATAATTTAGTATAGTAAATTAGTGATAACTTAATAGTATATTGATAATAATTTAATAGTAAATAATTGATAACTTAATAGTAAATCAATAATAATATAATAATAATAATTACATAATAATTTAATAGTAAATCAATTATAACATAATTATAAATGCATAATAGTATAGTAATAAGTTACTGATAATTTAATAGTAAATTTGTTTTAATTTAATAGTAATTAAATTATAAATTTATGGTAAATTATAAATAACTTAGCAATAAATCAATGATAATTTAGTAGTTAATCAGTAAAACTCAGTAGTGAATCAATGATAATATAATAACAAATGCATAATATTATATAGTAAATCATTGGTAATTTAATAGTAAATTATTAATAATTTAGTAGTAAATCATGAATAACGTCATAGTAAATCATTGATAACTTAGCTATAAATTAGTGATAATTTAATTATAAATTAATGATGATTTAATTGTAAATTAGTTAATTATTAATAATTTCATAGTAAATCATAAATAACTTCACAGTAAATTAGTAATAACTTTATAATAAATTATCTATAACTTAATAGTAAATTATCAATAATTTAGTAGTAAATTATTTATAACTTAATAGTAAATTATCTATAACTTAGTGATAAAATAATAATAATTTAGTTGTAAATTAGTAATAAGATAGTAATATGTAATTGATAACTTATTTGTTAATTAGTGATATCATTTTTTTTATACTTGAAGTTACCAGTTATTAGAAAGAGTAAAGCTAGAACTTTTATCATTAAGAACTATAATAAACCTACCATGAACCTATTCATTAAAAAAATTTAGTAAAAAAATTCTAAATTTTAATGAAACAATGATGTTATTATTGAATTAGTATTAAGTTATTTATGATTTACTATTAATTTATTAATAAATTAATAGTAAATCATAAATAACTTAATACTAATTCAATTGATAACTTAATAGCTAATTATTAAATTATTAGTAATAGAACAATGGTAATTAGTAAATGCATAATAACATAGTAGTAAATCATTAAATTTAGTAGTAAATCACTAATAACATACTAATTAATCACTTACAATTTAGTTGTATATTAATGATAATTTAATAGTAAATTAATTAATCATTGATAATTTTCTAGTAAATTATTCATAATTTAATAGTAAATCATTGATTATTTAATAATAAATCACTGATAATATAGTAATAAATCAGTGATGACTTAGTTATCAATCAGCAATAAATTTTTTTATATTTGAAGTTTTTAAGTATTAAACTCTGGTTACTAGCAAGAGGGAAGTCAAAACTTAGTAATAAATTAGTTATAATAATAAATCAGTATTAACTTAGTCATAATTTACTGGTAACTTAATGATAAATCAGTTATAATTTAGTTATAAATTAGTGATAATAATAAATTAATTATAATTTATAATAAATCAATTTGAGCTTAATAGTAAAATATGGATCACTTAATACTAAAATTTTCATATTTTAATACTAAATCAGTGATATAACTTAGCAGTAAATTATTGATAATATATAGTAGTAAATCATTTCTAATTTAGTAATTTTTTTGTTTTTGTTTTGGTTGAATATTGATACAGAGCTATATTTTTTTAATATATGTAACATATTTGAATTATTTAAAAAATTATATTTATTGCTATTTAATACTAAGGTATTGAAGTACAAATATTTATGGATATTGTACACATATATAAATAAATAAAACAATATTTATGTACTGATTATTATAACAACATAATTTTATTGAAAAAAAATTAATTTTTGAAGTAAAAATTTGGAATGACTTTATCTAAATTTGTATGTCATTGATTGTTTACTTGATAATAAATTAATAGTAACTAGATTAATGCTATGTTTTTACTCAAAATAAATTGTTGTGTTATGTGGTAGGTTTTATAACACTGATAGCAACTATAAAATAATTATTGTCTTTAAAGATATTTTTAAAATGAAAGAAAAAAATAATAAGTCTAAACTTATTAGACAATACCATAGAAAAATTATCTACAAGTTATTTTCTTAAGTAAATAATATTTTAAATCAAAATATATGATTTAATAATTCTAAGAATAATATGAATTCTATAAATGATATTTTTATAACAATATCAATTAAATGGTGAATTTTTTGTAAGACTTATACTAAATATATAATTAAGTATTCGTTGAATAAAGAAATTACTCCATTTTAATTAAAAAAGAGTTCAAATATTTAAACTATATTCATTATCAATTTTTAAAGTCTAAGATTTAAAACATAGTTTATCTTCAAAATACAATAATATCCTTTGATATTTATCTAAAATAGGTCATATCTTATTAATTTCAGAATTATTATATTTCATTATTTAACAAACAATAATAATATTGAACCAAAATTAATTGAGAAAAATATTTCAATATTTAAAGAACAGTATAAAAAAACTATTTGATTGTGATAAGATATACCTTTAAGTAAAGTGTGTTATTTAAACTCTTATTATAACATATTTTAATAAGTTATGCATATTTATTGGCTTTTTAAAAAATCAATGGTCGATATTAAAAGTAATTTTAATTAATATCCCTTGTAAATATATAAATAAACATCATTGATGATTATATTGAGATATTAATGGTTCTTGATTGCTTCACATCCATTTTTTTAGAATATGTTTATAAATTAATATTTTTTAATTAGTAAAATTCATGTAGGTATGCATTTTTTACTATAAAATGAAACTACAAAATGATTTATATTTCATAAATAAGTACATATCAAAATCAAAAGTAAATGATCATGAAAAAGAAAATATTATATATTTACTTTATTTCAAGCAACAAAAACTTTATAAGAATATGATTTCAAATCAAAATAAATAATTTAAATTTTCAATAGCAAATAAATGAAAAACAATAGTTTAAATGAATTCAACAATGATCGATTACCTAAAAAATTTTTAAAATTGAAAATAAAAATCCATTACAAAAAAATTAAAAGAAAAAGCCCGAGAAACATAAAATAAAAAAAAAAAGTATAAAATTCGATTTGATTGTGAGAGAAGACAATTCTCTAAAAATTTTTTTTTTAAAAAAAAAAAAAAATATATATATATATATATATATATATAAAATCAATGAAAATGATGACTTAAAGCCAAAAGATTTAAATGAAAACTTCTAAAAAAAAGTTAAAATAGAGAAAGATTAAATATTTATTCTTTATTGAATTTTAATTTAAAATTTTTGTTATATTTATTTTTTTCAAACTTAAATTTATGTTGTCAATTTAATTTAGTATGGTGATGGTTATTTCAATTTTATTATTATAAAAATATTAAAATTATTTTATTATATTAGAATTATAATTTGATTAATAATTACGTGCGTGAAAGAAAACTAGTAGTTGTATATTTTACAAAAGTGATAGCCAAAATTAGGACAGACTCCATGCATGCTCGTGAAAGCATTCTCTGCCTATATTTTTCTTTTGGCAGCTTGGTGCGTTACTTGCCAATTAATGTTATATTCCTAATCCAAACCACTTTTTCCTAAATTCGGTGGCGTTGCTTCATTAGTTCTTGGACTGAATGTCCCTCTTCCAACATGCCCAGGACTTTGCTCCCCTCTCAGTTCGTTAACTCTGGGGCTGTACGCCTTGTTTGATATTCGTGGGCTCTGAAGGCTCTTGAATTCTCTGGATGGTGTTGCAGTGGAGCTTGTTATTTCCTTTGGGCTACACATGCGTCTGATCTCACCCCTGCTTCGTGTAATCATTCCATCTAAAATCTCTCCATCGTCAGCAAATGAAGTGTTCCTAACCAGTTCTCCTTCCTGCTGTACAAAACCAAACATTAAAAACAATGGGCTCAAAGTAGTTTGTAGATCACCCGAAAATCAATGATGCATGTATAATATATAACTTTCAAAGGCACTCTAATGATATCTATAATCATGCGTTAAAGAATCATATGAACTTAACAGTTACTAGGTTGAATGGTACAGCTGGTGACTCTTCATACTCTGCGGCATCCAAATCTTGAAGGTGTGCCCCTTTGAAAAACTTGGGCAAAATGTATTGTCTCACAGGAACCAAAAGCATGATCATTAATGGGAAAAGAACCCCAGCAATTGGGATCCAAGTAATCCCAAAACAAACAAACAAGTAAGCAGTCTGGAAAATTGTAAATGCTGCAACTGTCTTGAAAGGTACAGTTTCCACAAAAGTGGCATGGTACCCCTCCAGTACTCTGAGACAAATTAATGAGTAAATAAGCAGGCTAAGTAACTATGGTTCAGTTAAAACTTATAAATACTCTTCAAGATGATAAAGTAAATGGACTTAAGAGGCTACTTGTATCTTCTACTTGGAGCTGTGAACAGCAACAATATCCTCTCCCAGAACTGGTTCCCTGCCAAGCTTTCAATGGCCATGAATGCAAAGTAGCCCCAAAGCACTGAGGTTGGTATCTTTTTAATGAAAGGCATTGCTGCAACACATCCACCAACCATTGTAGCTTGAAGCAAGTTACTGAGCCGCTGTTCTTTTACCTCAACAGGCAGCAGATCATCAATTTCCTTATCAACATCAAATACTGTCCCATCGACTGGGGCATTAATATTTCCCATGTTTGAAGCCATTTGAATGGTTGACTCTTTCAGTTCTTTTAATCCCTGTTAAGAAAAGAAGATTTCTTTGGGTTACTTGTCAATCAGCATAAAGGATTGTGGACTTTTGGGTAAAAAATGTAAAATGATGTCAGCAGATTTTATGTGAAGGAAGTCAGGAACCATTATAAAGTTAGTACCAGAGAAGAAGTTTCTTGGTAAATCAGTGGAGTCTGCATTTGTTGGTAAGCTTCTTGCATGCTTTCGTACACTTGTCCTAAGCTTGCATTCTTATGCATACATTTGCGGGCTGTTGCTACTAATCTGTTTCGAAGCAACTGTGCAGAAAGAAAAAAAACTTTTTAATCTATTGGCATTCATGCCATGACATGAAGAACAATGAGACTAAGTCACTTGACAATATAAAAGGGACAACAGTAATTGAATATAATTACCTGGTGCTTCAATGTAGCTAAGCTTTTAGTATGCATTGGAGATTGTGGAATGACACCATTTGCTGGAGGGATGCCAATAAGACCACATACTATTGTCTGCCATCAGTTGGAAAATTTACATGCTTTATTGGAGCAAAGTCAATACAGAACACGATAAAAGTAGCAAAATACAAAGTGCATATCAAAATGGAGAAAATATGGAACAGGAAGTCCATCTACCAAGAATCCCAGAAGAAGTAAATCATAATGAAAAGAAGGTGGTTTCCTCAAATTGAATTCCTTCTGCTGAGCGAGTTGCGAAGCTACACTGTGGTCAAAATAATACAGGACTGCGATCATTGTTGCTGGAATGAAAGCTCCAATTATATAGAGCACTGGAACCTTTAGCATGTCCTGTTAGTTTTTACCATTAATCATCATTCATCAATATGCCTTACGCTCTTATTTATTTTTTTCTTAATTTTTTAAAGAAATAGGTTTTTCAGCAAAGACCTGAAACTATAGAAAGAAAAAAATCCTCGTCATGTTTAAAATGGACCAACTCGGTTACCTTGACGACAGTCCAGTTTTCATATGCACCTGGGGACCATGGATTAGGACTGAAGAGGCGCCTTGGAATTCCTTTTGGAATAGTTCCTGCTGGTATATAAGAAACAGCTGTCCAGACCAGAACCATCAATGGTACGCCATAGTCTGCTATGAAGCCTCGCAATGATCCTTTGGGAAGATAAAGATAATTGAGTAAATTTTCTGTAAGCTGACAACACTTAATTGACAGGCAGGCTAGTCATCTGGTCCAACTCTTATTAAGAATGAATTTAAAACATTTCCAAAGTAGCCTGAGAGTGTAAGGCAATTCCTTCTCCAATTTACCCTCCTCCTCCCTCAATTAAATAGTCACTACACTAGAATTTTGGCAAAGCAAAAATGAGATGCTGTCTCTGTTTTCTCTTATCTTTGCCTATGGCAGGGCTCAAAGGATGTAATGAAAAACACAATTTAGAGGTAAGTGAAACCAAGGATTTAAGGGCTTATTGGATAATGGCCTATGATAGCTAATGAATTTTGGTCATGAGAATAAATTTTTTTTTCTTAGATATTTATGTTGATATATGAAATTGGAGTAGTGGGACTTGAAGCATATAGGATACTAACAAAAACACACCAGATCCATATCGCCAAGATCGTGCTTTTCGGCTTCTTAATGCGGTAAGCAGAAGGGCAAATGACAAAACCAAAGCGAACATCCCATTTGCAAATCTCCATGAAGGTTGAAACTCAAGCAACTTCGGATTTACTCTTTCAGGTATGCGAAACTCATCAACAAGTCCCTAGTAAGCGAAATTCCATAGTTCAACAGAAATTAGCACGGTGTTCAGAAACAGAAATTAGCAATTACTGACTAGTATATCAACTAAAGGGCTAAGTTCGGCCAGCTAACGAATTAATAAAATCATGACTGCTTGAGACACATAAAAGCTGCAAGCAACTTTAAACTTTCACTTGTTTTCCTGTAAGGTGTAAGGATAGAATAGAACCAGGATGTCTCTCACCTTCATAGCTTGCTGCATGAAGAGCATTGCAATAAGAAGGGCAAACAACTCGCCAGCTAGACGAGTAAATCTGTTGATAATGGAGCAAGCTCCTAAGATAGCCAGCAGGAACAGCAAGATTGCAGTCCACACACATACCCTGAATGTCCAAAGCTTCAGTAAATATTATAAATTTCTAAAGGCAGATTAAATTTCCATAAAAAATCAATCAGATGCCTACAGATAAAAGTCAAGAGCATAAATCACAACATCAGATTTATCTGCTAGCAAGAAATGAAGTACCATCCAGTCCATGCAAGAAAGAGTTCTGATCCCAAATCTGGCCTATTCTTGGCAAAATTGAACAAAAAAGTGTACATAATTACGGTTGGCTCTGCAACTCCAAGGATCAGCAAAGGCTGACCGCCTATGATAGAGTGTATTATTCCACACAGTGCAGTGGAGGCCAATGTTTGAACTGCAGTGAGAACCCCATCTGTCAAAACAAAGGAACAATCAAAAACAAAAGAAACACATAACAATACATGCCAATTAATTCTGATTTAGTGAATCAGTGGTTTAACTCGTTCTCAATCCATTTTAGGCACAATTTTTATCTCCACTCCATAAAATAAGTTGGCAAAACTTAAACAATACTGTATATTTTTACCTGTGTCTCTTTCCAACTGTTCTCCAAATGAAATAACTGGAATTGCTGATGCAAAAAATATATACGTGGTGGGGGCCAAAATCCTACGAAGAATTATACATTTATAGAGCCAACCTCAATTACAGTGACGGCAAAAGTTATTTACAAATAAAATAATCAGATGCATTTTTTGTTTGAACCATGTTAATTAGATAATACTAATTTCTACAGTAATATGTAGTTCTCCAATGTTTGTCATGACAGGAGAATGAGATACCTGAAACCTGCCCTAAGACCACCTGTCCAATCTTGCTTGTAGCACTTCAGTCTCCCTCGAAGGTCATTCTTGATTCCACGAAATGGTAAATAACTCTCTTCCATTGTCTGTTGTGCAACTGAAAACTAGGGCAACTAAGAGCTCGATTGAACTCTTGAGCTATGGTACTAGAAGCTTAGAAATAGTTGCAAAGAAACAGCATTCATAGTTCCATTATGGCATGTATAAGCTGGTCATTGGAGTACACAATCTTAAATCTGTCGAGTAAAGAAATCCATATGACAAAATCAACTCAAGCCTTAGAAAGATGCTAAAAAATATGTTGCAACAAGAGAACCCAGATAGAGATTTAAATTGTGTAAGAAAAGAATCTTGACTTACATCAATATTCAATCTCAAGGAAAATTCTGGGCACACTTCAAAACCCAGAATAAGAATGTTGACCAAATTTAAAAATGATTTAAGCATTGGATGTTTAAGTTGCAGAAAAGACGAGCTTTAGCTTATATTGAAGCTTTACCATCTCAGAGAAACGTGGACACAGAGAACAGTTGCAAGGAAAGCCCGAATATATAGGCCTGAAATAAGGAGTTGAGGGAATTTGACTGTAGACTTTGAGGCTGATAGCAATGTGGGTCAAAAAAGAATGAAAAGAACATCACTATCAATTCACAATAGCAAGAAAACAAATACTACTGATACATTACAGCTTGTAGTAAAGGAGGCTACAAAAACTTAGTAGCATTTAGGAAAAAAGATATAAATAAATGAAAATGTTCTTGTGGAGAATCAGGAGATTCAAAGTACTCACCAAAAATGCAAAAGAAAGGTAAAAATGTTGGGCTTTTTTCTCTTGCCTTAAAAGAGAAAGAAAGAGTTTTTAGACATGATGGTAGACTTCTTTAAAAGTGTTTTTCCATAGCACATGAAAGAGAGAGTGCCAGTTGATGACAAGCTGTCTTGCAAAGAACCACCCAAGAAGTAGCTTCTTCCCTAATCTCAACAGTGCATTTCTTATTATCAATTTCCTTGGTGTTTGAATAGTTTATCCTATTTTTCTGATAAGGTTTTGAATAATTTATCCTAAAATTAAAAAAAAAAAAACTTTTGTGTATATACTGTATCTTTATTGAAGAACCAGCTGCTGCAAGTAACATAGTGGAGCTTTGCTTAAACCCATCCCAAATGCACTAATTACAAGTTGCACTTGTTGGAGATGGATTGGGATGCAAAAAGAGTCAAAGATATAGTAATCAAATGGAAGTATAATTTATCTGGTCTTGTATGGTCGAATAATCATAGGATGCAGATTTGAGATTTTTATATTGTTTTTTAGAAGCATAAGTTTTAACCTTGTGTTCATGCATTTGGGATGGATTCCTCTTCGTGTTAGTGGGTTCAAATCCAATACCTTGTCATTTTCCTCATTCTTTGTCTTGAAATTGTTGTCACATTTGGAAAAACATATTGAGGGATTGCAATCATAATCTAACCCCTATCCTCCAAACTCCAAAATCCAAACATAATATAAAAGGGGTACAAAGACGAATGTTGAGCATAATACATGGCGTGTGGTCTGGTAAAACAATAAAACATCCTTACCCTCATGGCCCAATCATCATCTTCCTCAATATTACTATTTCTTTTTATCATCTATATGTAATAAGTTTAATCCTAGGTTGGTATCTTAATCATCTTGGGAAGAGAAGATCAACATTTTCCTTTCTTATAATAAGTGAAAGCATTTTTTTCTCATTAAACCAGGGGCATGGGGACATTAGCGTTTTGGAGCAACCAAAGAGGGCCCACTTATCATATTTGTATGTTGCATTTTGAGGTTCTAAAAGGCCCGATCGACCTAACGTGTCAACTCTAACAAGCCCTACGCCACTTCTCTCCATGGTTGCTTGGTTACCTTAAAGGCTTTTATTTTATTTTCTTCAAAACTAATTATACTATCAGTTCATCACACACACATATATGTATATAACACTGAATCATGGGTGATGATCAGTAGTGGCCCCTTTTCTTTAATTTATAGTCTTTTCTTTTATATCAAAAACAAAATTGTTGGTTGTTGAATTTCAGAGATTTTGAGTTAACAATGGCATTTGCCTGCCTCCTTTTAGGATGTTTCTGCCCATACCACTGACTGTGTACCACATGCTTGTGATAGTGCTACAAATCTCATTTCTCATTTAGAATCACAAAGGGAACTCAAAAGCAGCTTGATCTCTACTCAACCACCATCATTATATAACAGAGAACATCAAATACCCAACTGCTAAAGAACAAAGGCAGTCCCAACAGAATATTCTAGCCTATTGGAAACTAACTTTATTTGTCATCATAATTGGCTGGCTTGGCTATCTATGGCCCTATGGTTGAACATAGTTTTTATGAGGAAGGAAAATAAGCTACACCATTCATCCGCAATCATTATGAGTTTATGTAGCCCAATCCCAATTCATTTCTTTTTCTCCATATACCAACCAAAATTAATCATAATGAGTTTGGCTATCCTGGAGTTATGTACCAACTAAATTGAATCATTAAGAGTTTGGCTATCCTGGAGTTACGCTAGTTTAGTAATTTGGCAGTCCCAATTCATTTCATTTCTCCATGTACCAACTAAAACTGAACTGAATCTTTAGGAGTTTGGCTAACCTGGAGTTGCCCTAAATAATTTACTAGTAATTTGGCCTGTCTGTGGGCATTAAATAGGCTTAACTAGCTAGCTAATAGCCCATTCTACCATTGTTTTAACCTTTGCTGCAGTTGATTTCGTTTTGTCCAGCTTATTTCAAGGCCTGGAACTATGACACTAGGCAACACTACAATACAAACTAAATATTGCAAAATGAAATTTGGAACCAGGTTAAAGCTGAACCCTCCGACGCTTTTCACATCAGTTTGAGAGTGGAGCAGATTAAGGGAAATTTGGGGTTGCAAGGAATCTAAACGAAAATTGATTTCTTGCCAACTGCCCTTTGTTCCAGTGGGAAGTGGGAACCATATATATGGTTTGTTTGACAAGGCAATCCTGTTATTACAGGACTTTAGTTCGAGACACTCACGGTCGACCTGGTTGAGGTTGCATTTGTTAGTGCGACAGTGCTTTTGGGATTGCATCAATTAATATCCATCCATCCATCAAAAACTAGAGAGAGATTTAAGGAGAGGTAGCTATGCCTCGTCTACTCATATTAGCTAGCTAAGGTTCCTTGTGTTTTAATCAACGAACCATAAGAAGGGCAGGGAGCTGCATCATACTTCTTACAAGTTGCAATACACGAACAAATTCAAAACCTGGCAGAGCGTCTCATCAGACATCTGCACTCGTCATGCTAGAGTTTTGACAGATTACAAAGTCAAAACAGCCTTAACCTGTATCAATAAGGATCTCAAGTCTTTTACTTGTTATTTTTTAATATATTTTATCAGCGCCAACTCCCCAGTTTGTCCGGTGTTAGGCCACCAATTCCTAAGCATCCTTTGTCTAGCTTCAGAGACAACACCTTTCAAGTGGATGTCAAGCCGATGTAAAGCGGCCACAACCCCACAAATGCCACTAAAAATAGATAACATTGTTAACCCTCCAGGATACATTGACTTCAAAACTGAGAGATGATACTCAAAGTGTCAGTTTGGAAAGATTACTGGAGTAATTGTAGCTTTTAAGCGTGGTTCAATAAGTAGCCTCGAATGTGCTCCCAAATGTTCAGGCTGCGCAAGGCTAAGCTTGTTCGGGCCAATCCATATATACGACATTTGATTATTATTTGGCGTTGACGAAGAATATCTTCCCGCTAATGATCTTATGAGATTAGTCCTCCTCGAGAATCAGCTAACATCTGCCCAAGCCTATTACAAAGCTTTGATGCCCCACGAACTTCAGATCCCATGCAACTCAACTGCTTCCTTGTAGTATCCCAAGATGGGCACCATTTCTTTGTATGCAGTATTGCATCCTATATGGTCAGTGGTGACTTGGGATAGATGTGAAGCCTGTTTCCAGCAGCTGGAAGATTGTGTACATAGCCTTCTTTTCTGCTCAAGGCTGAGAAGAAGTGAGTGTTTACAAATGATCAAAACTCTATTCCTTTGGTCTTTTTACCTTTGCAAGATTCCCCAAGGTTAATATTTCTTGACCCCAAAAACATGAAGAAGTGCTTTTTTATTCTCAAACTGGCTTCACTTTACTCATATCCAACATATTTAAAACAGCTTAGGCTTAAGACAGAGAGTATGTCATAATTAAATTTATAAAGTCTAACTGCGAAATGGCATTCATGAACGTTCAAAGTGGTCAGAGCAACTACTCAGCGAACTTGTGAATTGCTATCGAACCTCATTCTCTGAGAAACCAATCTGAAGCAAGTGAAGTGTCCCAAGCAGAGTTTCATTTAGTAACATTCTGGTGATCATATGGTCGAGAAAGTATTAGCCACTCTTGGAATGATATGAAACAGTACAACACAATCACTACTTACATATGTTACGGAAAATGCTATTTAATTTAGTTATACTATTGTTAGTTACCAGCACAATCATGTGAGCATTTCCTTCACATCTTGAACCAGTGAAAGAAAAATGCTACATAACAAATATTATAACAGGAAAACACCGTTAGCAATCCTTCTTTTGAGAGACTGAGTTTGATGATACCATTATTCTTTGGTTTTCAATTTCATAAAATAAAATTGGCACAAAGTTGGTTCGGGAACATGCATTTTATTCTCTTTTTTGAGCAGATCTTATGATGGCTTCGCCAGCACCATATAATCCTAATTTATATTATATTATAATAATTTTATTTTAAAATTTTCCACTAAAATTTTACAACTTAATTAAAAATTTCATAACAATTATTTTGAAATTTAATCCATTAAGAATTCGTAATAATTCTTCTTAAATCAAATAAGCAACAATTTTCAAAATAATACCACTAGTACTTTACTCACACAAGTTAAGGAACAATTTCCCCTTTTCCCACATTCATCAACCGTTAACAATCATTGCAAAATGTACCTTTAAAATAAAAAAAACAGTGCAATGGCAACTACTAAGTTCCACTCCTGCCTTTACGCACATTGCAGGAACCATCATCCAATAAAGCTCCCAAAGGCCAAAATCAAGTCAAGAATTTTGAATTAAGAACAGAGTATACATTTAAATTCAAAAAGGGAAACACTGGTAATGGTATCTTGCAAAAGAAAAGAGACTTCTTTGTATCAATATTGAAATGCAAAATAAAAGATTACAAATGTATTCTCACTTAATTTCAGAAAGGAAATCAAGCACCCCCCACAAAAAATAAAGCACTATCTGTCAGTATAATGGTGTATGGATGAATTGGAAACCAGCTTGGGTAAGTAAAGACCGAAGGGGGGTGAAAAACAGCAAAAGCTGACCTGAACAAGTATTTCGATTAACCATCCTTCTTTAACAACGAGTATGATGATACACTCAGATTTACAACAGTCAAGACTGCACTATAACTAACAGGTTTGAGTATGATCCAGCTGAAAAATTAGCCCCAGTTAATCATAAGCCTCGGCATGATTAATACCCCTTTTAGCAGAAACACCTCCTTCATCAAGCTGTAGCGTCTTTGGATTAAGAGGAATAGTACCAACAGTTAGAAAACCAGAAGATTCAGTAAATCCGTTGACTTTTACAGGCACTGATCCTACAGTTACCACCTCAATAGCATCAGTATCCATAGCAGCATCTGCAGAGGTTTCAGACTCATCCTGCTTTGGATTTATAGTGAGTGAGCCAATCTTTAAAGTAGATGCATCATCTTTGGCTTCAACTGCAATTCTCTCTACATTTTCATTCATCATTCTTGCATTAGTTATATCTGAATCGGCAGAAACCTGCTGACCATATGAAGGAACTGTTCTCTTCAACATGTTAGAATCTCCTTGCATGGTAGTTTTCTCATTTTCATTCAGAAGTAGCTCAACATATTTTAGCTTATTGGCAGGATCCAATGCAGGTGCTAGGACTGGGCTCTCAAAGCTTTTAATTAGTAACCTGGCTTTCTCTTCCTGTATGATTCTTTGACGATTCTCATAGTACATAAAGTCATCGAGTAAAGAGGTCTTCATTGTGTGATTTTTGAATACTCTCAGCATCTCCATACCTTGCTTGTATATTATCTGCACTTGAGGAAACATTTTATAAGAAACAAAATAACAACATGAAGATCTTATCAAGATCATAATCCTGGAGTAAAAATCAAAATTAAGACCACATTTCCATGTCAGTACCCAAAACAAATAAACTTTCAAAAGAATAGTTAACCAGTTTTCATGTTCTTTGTTTGCCTTCAATTAGAAGAAAGCTAAACCTCTTAACATACCTCTTGTGTATCCCTGCTATTAGTCACAGGCTTGTTTTCATTGTTCTCTAATATGATGTGTCTAAAATGGCTATTTGGAACATCTTTAATGATATGCCACTTGACAGGGAAGCTTCCACTCCACTTATCTTGCTGCCAAAAAACCATATCCTTCTGGAAGTCAACTGGGCCAATCATCTCCGCAACACCACAGAATTGTCCACTGCCATTAACCTGTGTGGACAAAGTACCACATTGGAGTAGTTAATGAATATCAGAAATCATATAGATCACTTCTATTTAACAAAAATCTAGAAAGGTATAAAGTCAATATAAGTCCCTTAACAGCCAAACAGGTATAGAACTTACAGAAAAGAACAGGAAGATCGGGCAGCCACTAGGTTTTCCTGCAGCTATTTTCTGTGCATCTTTAAAAGCACTCTCCAGTTTCTTGTTCCCGTGGGGTGTAGAGGACCAAACATTGTATTTGATGCTCTTGTGTACATCATCCTCACTATATGATTTTATTACAAAAAACTTTGCATCAACATAGCCAATTGGAAAATCGTCCTTGTTATATTGGTCAGTATAGATAATGATGTTTCCTTCAGCATCACTATTTTCAGCTTTACCAGTGTAGCCTTTAACCATGAGTTGGTTTTTTAATCTGTTGGTTCTAGGGCCTCGATTCTGTTCACCCAATGTATCTGGGAATCCATGTGCATCATTCAAAACCCTGCCAACACGGATCTTGGTTTGAAACTTATCCAGAGCTCCACGTCCAGGAGCACTTGATACATAGTCAGAAAAGGCATTACCAACAGGAAGATCCGTTTTTAATTGATTACAATGAGATGGAAGTCTCCCACCAGGAATGTTGCCGATAGGCTGAATGGAACCAGAAGCAATTCTACCCTACAAATATGATTAGTACATGAGAACCTTCATATATAGTAGTAGGTGAAATGCTTTAGCATTTCCATCAGAATCCAAGAAAGTCTAATTCACACAAGTTTAAATTAGAAACTAAGTAAATATACCAGATGAGCACGTGCTGAAGCAGAACTAGAACTATCAGGAATGCTTCCACGGATTGAAGAATGCTTACTTTGTCCATCTGATACCCGGGTCAAGGAATCTGTCTGATTTGGAGCAGACTTTGAAGAGTTTCTAGAAAAGGCTGCAGATGCTGAAGCAAGGTTATGTTTAACTCCTCTTCCATCAGGTCTATTAGCGATTGATTCACGAGTATCTAATAAAGAGTCTGTTGAACTACTTGCAATGCCATCCGGTTGAATGACAACAGGAACACACGCAGTTGGAGATACAGGGTTTTGATAAGGGGGGACAGTGTAATATTGTTGCATCCCTATAAATGGGCTGTTACCCATCATAGCACCAGGAATGTAAGGATTGTATGGGTTGTATGGAGACTGTGCATACCCATAGCTAGGTGTGTAATATACATAAGGCATAGTTTCAGTTTGGGCACCCTGAAGAAGAGAAAGCAGGTCTTAAGCAAATTTTGAAATGAAAAACCATTAAAAAGCAACTTATCTTGGACCTACATCTGACTATGCAAATATATCTATTATAGAGTAGTTTACCCACCGCATATTGGAGATCTGGACCATCTGCAATAAAAATATTCTGGTGGTCCTCCCATTCAACGGGTGATTCAAAACCTATTCAAAAGCAACCAACAGCATACATTGAGATTCTATAAGTATCAGCCATGTAAATTACACTTAAGGTATTTAAATTACCTGTACAATAATATCCATAGTTGGTGGCAGTAGGGTAGTACATTCCCTGATCAATAACATACTCAGGGGCTCCTTCCTGGTACATAGCTTCTAATTGTTCAAGAAGTGGACTTGTCCTATGTGGGTTTAGCTGAGAAACTTAAATCTGAAATTCAACACCAAATGTCTATGATAATACAAATCTACGGAATAAAAATAATAATAACAAGAAGCACATGAATACATAAGATGAGCCCAAGCAAACCATCAAAAAAGATTTTTTTTTTAACTGATTAATATACCAAATACCAACAGTCTTCAATTACTAAGAAAATATACAAGATTTGTTTCTGCATTTCGGTGTCCAGAAGCACTAAATATATCCATTCCAAGAACGCCACCACTGTAGAAGTACAAAGCATAAATTCTAGGCATCCACTACCGCTCAGACAAAGCCCACCGGGGATTTTAATTTTAATAGTTGAAACAAGCAAAAGTAAAAAATGGACAAGCCTATCGCTAATTAACAAATCTTAAGTAAAACCCTTTTTCCACCTCATACTTACATGAGAAGGAAAAACGGCCATATTTACGTATCACATATCAAGCAACAATCCTTTTAGTAAAGATTCAAGAAAAAGAGATGATAAAATAGTCCAAAGGGAATCCTATAAGCAAATCACATGGTCGAGAAATAGGCTACTATTTTGGTTGGTCAAACCAACACCCCCACAAGACCCCTGGGTTCAGTTCAGGTGAATAAAACACTAAAGAAAAACACATGAAAAGGAATGCGATGGCATACACCGAAGCGGATTCCATTCAGCTAAGTTAATAGAGAGAGGGGAAACGTGCAATAAGTCAGCAACTATTAGAAATCCCCAAAACAGCAATTTAAATTCTGAAATTAGTTAAAATAATTTCAAGGAACGACTCTCAAACACACAAAGAATCAAATACACCTCCAAATACGAGCATCCATCAAAAGCACCTTAGTAGAACGATAATAAGCAGAGCAAAACAGCACAAAATTCAGCTGCAAATCAATCTTTAAATGAATAATTTTCAGTTTTCAGGTCCTCAGTTATGGTAAAAAGGGTGAAGATCAATCAAAGCAAATGAGCTTCAAGAATAAAAGTAAAAAGGGCTTCGAAAAGGGGGATATGAAAAGAGAATTTTACCGGAAAATCAAAGAATCAAGCCATAGTTGACCTGGAAAGTTGGCCCAGAGAAAATTCCTGCAATATATAGAAAGAAAAAGGGGGTTTCTACGACATTTTCTTAGAAGAGAAACCCTAACCCTAAAAAAAAAAAGAAGGAAAAAGGAAAGTTGAGAAGAAAAAGGCTGTTTATGTTTGGGCTAAAAGGGAAAAGCAGAGCAAGGAGAGAATTGGATTGACGACAACGGTCCCGATTGGTATTGTAAATATCGAGACTGCCACTCCCATAACGTCGAATTGTTAATTTTAAAAATTAATAAATTAAAATTAATTTAATCTGTTCAATTAATTTTTTTAATTAATCAAATAATAAAATATATTAAATTAAATTATATTTTAAATTTTTAGTTTTTAATATATGAAATAAATCAAATAAAATTATTCAACAAATATATTCAAACAGCACTGTATTAAATTAAAAATTTTAATAACTTGAAATGAAAAAAATAAATTTATAAATTTTTAATTTTATATAGGTTATATGATATTTTGGTTTAAATTTTAATTAATTAATTACATTTGTTTTTAAATTAAACTAATTTAAAATTAATTTTTTTAAAAATTATTTTTAATAATCAATCGAAATTAATTCGATAATTGATTAATTAATCGAATTAAATCCATTCGATCAATTAATTTAATAAAAATCGAATTATGAATACTTTCACTTGCAATTTATGTCATTTGTGTTATTTATTTTACAAAACTTATTTTTCTGAGAATGGGATTGGCCGACACATTAGTGCTCTTTTCCTTTCCACGAAAAAATGCATATAAAATCAATTTGTGTGTAATTGGAATTATTGAACTGGTGAAAATTTTGCCCCCTTTTTTTCTTTCTCATTATAAAGCATAGATGTAGCGAATGCACAATTTCTCATCCGCAAAGAAATGACATGACCGTGCTTTTTGTAGACTACCAATTCGACTCTCTGGGCAAAAATAATAAAAAAAAGCCCATTTGGCAATAATCATCTTTATGTCTTTGAACAGATATTGGTGAATGGGAATGGATGGAGGTATCCGTGTCTGATAGTTGGAGAGAGGCCTATTAATTTAGTCAGTCGTGAATGAAACTAAGCGGAAGGTTCCTTTGGCAGGTAGAGCCTAGAAAGTGAATTATATAACAATTTCGTTATGGAAGAAAGAAGATGTAGATACCTTAAAGCATAAAACTTTTGCAGCCTTTCTTTTCTACTAGTATTTACTTCCATCAATGATCAACTGACGCGTTTTAATGGAGCACAAGTATTTGCAATATATGCATACACATGACAAGGTGCTAAGTGCCCCTGCTTTTGCCGTTAAGATTCTTTCTTCCCAGCAACTTTCTGGCCTTTTCCCTTCTCTTTCTTTGTTAAAAAAAAGAAGCTAAGGACAGGAATATTTTGCTCTCCACTCCAATTAACTCTGCGTGTGTTTATCTTACTTCTTCATCCTCTGCTTTACAGAAGTCCAAGTGCCCTAAACCTAATCCTAACTATTCCTTTCCATAATTCATGTAATATATGAAACTAAAGTTTCAGAAAATACTAGCTGACATGACCAAAAACAAAAAATTTCAAAAGTATTTCTTTAGAAATATAACAAATTCATGACGCAGTTATGTAAATTTAATCGCAATGAACAAATTCTTAAGAAGGCAGTTCATCCAACATGATACTGCATCATAAGACATCATTAACTACCAACAAGATGAATCACAAAGTTTTCAGGGGAATGTAGTTAGTTCGTAGAGCTACCCTTGGATACCAAAATAACTACTGTTGGTTATCCTAAAACAGAGACTCCCAAAAGCTGCAGCATGCCATGTCAGCAGGTTTGATTAACCATTCCAAGCCAGACCTTTCATCCCTATACATCATCAAACTATTGGCAGGAGGCACTAACATAACTGGAGGGCAGAAAAGAGAATAAACCAAAACTGGACGCTAATTGTCTAGCAGCAAAAACATAACTTAGGGCTCAGTCACTGACTGATACATTTGGTCTGCACAATCCTCTCCATGAAGAAGCTCGGAACGTTCAACTGCTTGTAATGGCTTTATGGTATTACTTTCAGGGAATGAATTGTCTTGTGTGCCAGGAGATATTCTGGAAACAGGAGGAGCATCAAATTCTGGCTTTGCAACATCCTTCTGGTCAAAGTTCTGCTGTTTTGGCTTCTCATATCTGTCATTGCTGTGGCTTTGGCTTCGACTGTGGCCTCCATTATTGCTTTGGCTTTGGCCATGACTACGGCAAGGACTATGGCCGTAGCTGCAGCTACGATCATGTGACCAGCTCCTGCTTCGGCTTTGACTCCAGCTCCGACTGCGGCTTCTACTATAACGCCATGTTTGAACCCTTTATGGACTTTGGCTATAACTTCTGCCCCTTCTCCTGTCAGCAATGCCTCTTCTATTATCAAATTGTCCCTGTCCACAGCCACGTCCTCGGCCATCAAACCTATTATAATGATCATGCAAGCTTCTCTCATTCCTGCCCCGACCAACATGGCCACCAGAACAACCACCAAATCCACGTCCCCAGTTTCCACGCCCAGAAAATGGGTCACCCTTCCCTCCAGGACCACTAAAGCCACCATCCCTCATGCCACCATGCCCACCCACCATCTCTCATACTGCCACGGCCACCAAAGCCACCCCCTCTCATTCCACCTTTTCCAAGGAAGCCACCATCTCTCATACCACCCCGGCCTCCAGAATCCCAACACCCACCACTACCGCTAGAAGAAGTAAATCTACTTATTCCACCTCGATCCTTCCCAAACCCAGGTGCACCACGAGAAGCTATCTCTTGCATCTCAGGAGGCACATGCTGATTAGCTCTCTCCAGAACTTGAATCAAACCAGGGGCATATTTCCAGTCCAGCTCAGTGAAAAAGGTGAATGACACACCAATTGCACCAGCTCTCCCAGTTCTTCCAATGCGGTGAACATAGTCCTCAATCCCAGTAGGGAAATCATAATCGATAACTACCCTGTAGCATGAAAATTTTAAGAATAATATATTTTCATTTACAGGCTAAAAGAAGAGACAAGAACTAAAACTGTTCCAAACACAAAAGAAGGGACAAGAAGAAACCTTATATCTTTGATGTCAAGCCCACGGGCAGCAACATCAGTGGCAACTAATATTGGGGATTTCCCACTTCGGAACTGACTCAAAACCCAGTCCCTTTCATTCTGAGATTTATCCCCATGGAATGCAACAGTTCCAAAGTTACGTCCAAGACCACGAGCAAGCTGGTCACACAACCTCTTAGTGGAACAAATAATAATAACCTTTGAACCACGTTCTTGAGATTGGAGAATCTGCTCCAGGCGTCTCTCCTTCTCCATCTGGGGGATCACCTCAACATACTGCCAAATCATGAAACTTTTCTAAGCTAAAGGGAAACATTGCAATCCCAAATACATAGTCTCGAATAACTGAAAAAGGTGAATATCTATCTACACAAGTTAAATAACTTGATAATGTGTCACAAATTCCAAGGAAATCAGACCAAGCATTGTCTCAAGGTTACCATTCCAACAACAATTTACATAATTAACTAATGTCAATCTCGAAAGATAAGATCAAGAGTCAATCTAAGTTAGAACAAGACTGTTTTCCATGACAATCTCCTATGTATAAAAAGTTGCACCTATATTTTGAAGGTGATCCATTAACCAAATTCCAATTAAAGCATCTAGTCTTCAATATTCCAAGACTAATACTGCCATCAATGCTGCCAATGAATTATCTTAGAATCTACCTGGGTGATAGCCTTATTGCCAGCAAGCTCATCAACACTGCCAATGGTCACCTGGACAGGATTGACAAAAGGAGGTCACTTCCTATTTTTCTAAATTCTTTGGGCAAGGTTGCTGTGTACACCAGAGTTTGTCTACGAGGAGCTATCTCATTTACAATCTTTCGGATCTGGGGATCAAAACCCATATCAAGCATTTGATCTGCCTCATTGAGAATGAGGAATGAAACCTGCCCAAAGTCAATCTTCTTCGTTTCAAGTATGTCATTTAGCTGACCAGGAGTTGCCACTACAATATCAGCTCCTCAATCCAACTCTTTCAATTGAGCAACCTTTGGTGCTCCACCATACAAGCACTGAAAAGGTAATTGAGAGAATTGGAAAACCCACATTTAGTTGAAAGGAAATAATTAGCTCCGCTTGGTGTTTGTGTATGAGCGAGTATTTTGTTATATTCTTTTCATTTTCAGTAAAAAGAAAAGATCAAATGACCGAATTAGCAGTCAAGTCCCCCACCGTGCAAGAGACTCTTGAAGATTGGCCAAATTTGATGGGCTCTTCTTGAATTTGTGTAGCAGGCTCCCGAGTTGGAGCCAAAACCAACATTGTTGGGCCATTTTGAGGGTTGTTATGGCATTGGCTCAAAAGAATGAAGGCAGGAATCAAGTAGCCTAATGTTTTACCAGAACCTCCTTTAGCAATTGCCACCATGTCCCAACTTTGTAGTGCAATGGGCCATGTTTGTGCTTGTATCGGAGTGGGAGATGAGAAACCAGAAGAATGGATCTGAAAGAGAGCATAAAACATAGATAGTAAGTATTAACAGTATTTACATTGGATCTTATATGTTCTTAGAAGAAAATAGAGCATAAAACACCCATTTCAATTATCATGTAATTTAACTAAAAATCCATGCGTATATGGTTGCTTACATAAGCAACTTGAGGCAATAAAAGAGGGCAATAAAGAAATATGAGGCGGAGCCATTAAGCATTGTCCCAGTCACATCAAGTGTGATTTGGATGAAGGGCCAACCACCCTTATAGAATATGCACAAGAAAGGCTCCAACTGTCCATTTTGCAGCCTCCAAAAATGAGAATAGTTGTTGCATTTGTAAGTGTATCAATAGCAGTGCAGCATATGACATATGCTCCTCCTCTGGAGCAGATATCGCACCTGCGACAAGCGAAAAAAATAAGTTTAAAATAAATAAAAAAGTAATAATAACACCAAATGGTACAAACAGCAACTCATATTTGGGTTCCAAACCAAGGTTCTAGGGATCACAGCATCTGTAAAACCTACCTCTCTCAGTATCTCTGGAGGGAAACCAGTGTCTTCAAATCTTATGAATGGTGCTGCAACATTGTCTCCCTATGCAATTTAATAAATAACTGAAGTCATGAATAATCTAATTGATAAAACCAATTAATTCTTCACCATTAAAACAAAGACAATTCTTTAAAGATGAAAAGGAATGGAACAGAAAATTCAGAGGAAAGAAAAGTAACACACAAAGCATTAGAAGACTTTCGAGAAATAATATTTATCCAACCACCCTCCCCCAATGGTTTTGCAGAAAAAAATTTTAGCTCTTAGCACAAATTTAACCTCACAATCTCAAGATCTAGGAGATCATGTTTATTTATAAAATATCATTTCCAAGTATTGGTTATTCTATTCTAGTCAACTAGCCTATGCATCATTGTATATCAACTAATAGGCATTTTCACATTTGAATGATAACACTTAAAGCTTGCCAGTTGAGATGAAATACAGACTATTGCTGTGACTTTATGCTGTCTGCGATATGCTTCAGCAGGAGACAGATTAGTATTATCTGCTGATCCAACAAACGGGGGCCTCATCAAGGCATTATTTGAATAAGGTGGATCAGCACGACCATACATGTTATGCATTGCATGCCCTGCTATAGCATTGAATCCCCCAACATGACTAGGTATGACATTTTGAGGTGGAAGACCACTCACCCTTGTCTCCTGAGAAGAAAAGCAGCATTATAAGAAAATTGCATAAACATATGAATTACAACATGTCATCAATAATCATTTTGCTGCATGACGAAATAAGAAGTCTCTTTTCAGGAAAGAAATGAAAAATATACTTAATTTCACAACAAATCAATTTAAAAACTGGGAAGAAAGAAACACAAGTAATGAATGCTCTATCTTGCACATGGTGTAAATGAGTAGCGTTTATGAGCTAACATAAGAAATAGAAAAGAAATCCAGAAGAATGGATCTCTATGTTCTCTTTACCACACACACCAAAATGACTACCCCATCATTTCCAGACAACTTTGTGAGAAAGTGAGAAGTGCACGTATTCGTATTCAAATGATGAAAATTTTATATGGGAGAGTAGGTATATTAAGAATTCAAATGGATCTTAAATTCAGCAGACATGAGACAACAACAGTTAATTCCAAAACCTTTCCTCATCTTAATCCTGCCTCTACATACAAACACTCAAATCAACATTAATCCTAACTGAGAGTGTAAAGTGCATAAAACTTCAGGTTTCATGCTTTTGATTTCTAGAAGTAACATGATCCTGCATCAGAATACAGGCATATGGAAAATAAGTGGCATTTGCACCTATGAACATAGGAGAAGTTTTCCAAGTTAACCACCAATATAACTGCTTTATAATGCCAATATATTTATTTATTCCAAAAATGAAAATACTAGTTGATATCTCACCATAGGTATAGCTGAAAGTGAGGGTTGCTGTGGACCCATCAATGGCCCATCTTTGCTACCATTAAAGTAGTAATCATTTCCAGCCCTGCCATGTAGATTATCTTCATAAACGGTGTTTAAACCTGGACGAGGCATATCAGACAGCAAATCGGATGGGCCCATCAGATTCTGAAACCTACAAGCCTGCTGCTGGTGAACCAAATCTGTTCCAGTTTGTTGTTAATGGGCCATACAGGTTGGCTGTTGCATATTGATGGAAAAGCAACTAAACTGCTGAGCTTGACCCAAATATAAACCAGTTTGTGGCCTCTGAACTGACTTGGTTCCAGCAGAGAGGTTCAGAGAAGAAGACATTCCCATCTGTTGAAACTGGGAAGGAGAAAACCCAGTTTGGTTCCCTAATTGAAAATCAACATCCTCCCTTTTGGAAACTGCCGCCTTATAATCTTCTAGATTATATTGCTGACCCTGTAAACCATGTTGGGCCAGCTACTTGGAATTTTGCTGCCCCTGTGGAAGCACGCTTTTTTGATATGCCATGTACTGCAAATGTTTATGCGCATATTGATGTCCTTGGGGTTGTGCCATTTGTGAGTTTTGATGTTGCATTGTTTTCTGTTTTTGTTGCTGAGGCATCTGATAAATGGCCTGTCGGGGCATCAGCTGCCCTGGATGCGGCATATGCTGACTTGGCTGTTGAGGCATTTGCTGCGACATTTGAGACATCATTTGCTGATTTAGATGCTGCATTATCTGTGGCTGATTTTGTTGTGGAATAAATTGCCCAGGCTGTTTTATAGGCTGTCCCATTAGTGAAATCTGTGGTTGTGACCCCTGCAAGTCAGAAACCTGAACTACCATTGAACCCTGCTGCTGCCCTGTTACTTGTCCTTGCTGTTGAGGTAACTGGCTCATTTGTTGCCCCTGTTGTTGTGCACCCTGGGCAACTTGCTTTTGGCCCATCTGAGCCACCACACCATTAGGTTGCACCGAGTGAGCAACTGGGATAGGAGCTAGCTTAGAAGTGGTAACTGTGGAAGGCGGAGCAGGTGGAAAGGGTGGAGGCAAAATGGCAGGCCTTTCATACTGGGTGACATTGGGCTCAGGATTCCAATAGTAAAGGAGACCAGTGCTTCCATCAAGCAGCCCCTTCCAAGGTTTCGGAAAAGTAGGATCATCAGGTGCATACCGTGGGCCAACAGTAGCTGCTGCTGCTTCCGCGGTCGCCATTTGTCCAATATAAATCTAAAACCACATAAGATCCTCAGATTTAAAACTAGGAAAAAAACCCAAACTCCAGATGGTCTGATGCAATCTTTTTACTATTAAGAACCCAGTCACACAAAACCACTATGAAGCTAAAATTTAGACAAAAATCCCACGAAAACAAGTAAAGTAGCAACAATTAACTGTTATATATAATCTGAAGTAACAAATATAAACAATTAAAAATCATATAAAAATCCTAACATATCACAAAGAGATTTTCAATTAGTAGCAGTTCATACTACACATAATATATCAATTAATCAGACAATAAAAGAAGAATTAGATTAACAAGAAAAGGGTAATCGGATTGAGTCATGAAGTAACAGAGTCAAGAAGAATTTCGCTTACCTCGTTAACAAAATGGAAGATTATTAACTTGGAATTTTAAAAAGCAAAAAAAAAAAAAAAAAACCCTGAGAAGAAATTGAGGCCAAAAAATTGGAGAAGAGACAATAAAAAAATTTTAAATCCTAAAATCAAAGGGTTCTAGCCTTAAGCGACTAGAAGTAAAAATCTGGGTCGTGGAGAGATTATTGCATGACATGAGGATCCACGCTTGAAGCTTAACCCTGGAGCCCGGGGACATGGATCCTCTTTGGGAAAATATATAGAAGGATTATCTTATCTAAAAATAAATAATTAAATAGAATAAAGAAATGAAAAGAGGGTCGGCGAGTGGGCGATCCTAAAAGGCAATAGGAAGAGTCCAAGACTACTTGATCCGAAGAATTGGGCCTCGGAGAAAAGCCAACCTTACTTCCTAGCCCGTCACATTTCATATTCAAAATCAAATGCGAAGGTGACCAATTGAATTTTATGATTTGAATATTTATATTATATAAAATATTAAAATTTATATAAAAATTTTATATCATAATTTATATTAATATAAAAATATAAAATATAATTTTAATTTGTTAAATTTATATATAATAATTATTAAAAATTTTAAATTTTAAATTTTATTATTTTATTATAATTTATTTTTATTTTATTATCATTTCATATTTTAAATTATCACGTAACCATAATTGTATAATGCTCCTTTTTAACTATCCGTACATGAAGAAGAAGAAAAAAGGGTAAGAGAATGTAGATGGACGAGGCTTGATCATAATTTAGCCGAATATAAAGGCATTAAATAAAAAAATAATAAATTCTTAGGGAGGTGCCAGTGTTTTCCCCAAAATACCAGGTAAAGGCTTCGATTCCCTGGACCAGCCATCCTGGCACAATTTAAATAGCCTTCCGCCGCTTCAAACATTACTGGAACTTTCTAAGAGCTTCCCTTCCTTCCCCCACCGCCACCTCAAAGCAAACAAAACTCCCTAGTACCATCCCATTGCCATTATCTGCTAACCCAACCAACGACCTATACTTACAAACGCTGAACCGAAGGAGCCCAACTGCGGAGACAGAAGAGTCCATGGCTGTGGAAACTGAGGCTCTCACTTAGGAACTGTCCCTTGCTGATACGGAGATCAATTGGGCGAGGTAATAATAAAATGCTTTCAGCCAAGCTCATTGAGAAAAAAAGTATAGTTTAAGTTGTTCTAATCTGGGGATTCTGCTTACGAGTTGTGCTTAAATTCAGGTTGGACAAGACGAGATTTCATGTTATTGGGGCTGTCCTTTTTACTGCACAGCAAGCATTAATCCATCCAACCTATGTCGTCAAGACTAGAATGCAAGTAGCTGATTCTCGGTTCGCTCATATGCCTGGAATGCTTGTCTTTAAGCATATCTTGAGAAATGATGGTATCCCTGGCATTTTCCGAGGTTTTGGAACTTCTGCAATTGGATCGTTGCCTGGTAGGGTTCTGGCTTTGACATCTCTTGAAATGTCAAAAGATATCATGTTGAAGTATACCCAAGGGCTGAATATGCCTGAAACAACACGTATTGGTCTTGCAAATGGAGTGGCAGGCATGTTTTCAAGCTTAATCTCTTCCCTATACTTTGTGCCATTGGAAGTGGTAGGTGATTTGATTCTTTTTATGTTACAACTTTTGGGGTTATTAGTGGCAAAATTAAGTAGATTAGACATGAATTGCAAATAGAAATACTGAAGAGGAGAAAAGAAATGGTCATAGAGCTGAGAAATTAAGGAAACTATCTTTAGCATTTCATGCTTCTTAACTAGTTTGTTTGTTAATTAATGTTGCACTCTCAGGTATGCCAGAGACTTATGGTGCAAGGGCTACCTGGAGCAACATTTTACAATGACCCTTTTGATGTTGCACGTAAAGTGACAAAAACTGAAGGTTTTCGTGGATTGTACAGAGGTTTTGGATTAACAATTTTGACTAACTCCCCGGCATCTGCACTTTGGTGGGGGGCCTATGGTGCTGCCCAACGTATCATTTGGAGGTAAACTAAACATTGCCAAAGAACCAGCATTAACTGTTATATCGATATGCCAACTGAAGTATTATTAAAGGTATTCTCTTTTTTAGGAGCCTGGGTTATGGACATGATGCAGAGAAGAAGCCCTCTCATATGGAGATGGTGACTGTTCAGGCCACAGCAGGAATGGTTGCTGGTGCTTGTTCCTCTGTTATCACCACTCCTATTGACACAGTAAAGACGCGGCTACAGGTAACATGTTGTCTACTTCTATTGAATTGCTACATCCTTCAAAGGGATATGAACTTAGTCTATCTTGGGTATCATACGGCTATTTTTTCATTGAAATATTATGACTGATTTTGGACATTGGTTATTCATCCTTGGCCTTTTTTTATCCAAGGTCATGGATAATTATGGTGTTGGAAGACCATCAGTACTCAAGACCACAAAAGCACTCCTGAAGGAAGATGGGTGCTGGGGTTTCTACAGGGGGTTCGGTCCCCGGTTCATAAATGTGTCACTTTATGGAACTACAATGATTGTTACCTATGAACTGATAAGTATGTGAGCCTTCCTATTATGTCCTTTTAATTATTGGCAATGGGCATGTGTTTCTATTTTTGCACCCTGCCATGTTACAGTAATTTGAAGCAACTCCATGTTTTATCCATAATGGATTGTCTTTTGCATGTCACCTTGGAAGAAACTATTTTGGTTCATATTGCTTAGGACCAATGTCTGATTGGCCTCAGAACTCAGTGTTTTATTATTCCCTACTTCTCTCCTCCACCTCTTCCCTTCTCCCCCTACCAAAGTTGTGGAACAGGAAAGGATGGTAGAATGTTTTCTTATTGTTTTGGGAAGTACAATAAAATTTTCAGTCTCAGAAAAGTAAGACATTTGTAGTATAAGACATGATTGTAGCCAACGGCCATGTGGTCTACTGGAAGAGTACTAGACTCCCAGTTTCAGTGATCAAGGGTCAATCTTGGTAGCCTCAAATACCAAAAAAAGACATGGTTGTAGGAAGTCAATAGTTTTGATGGCCAATTTCAGCTCTGGATCAGCACATTGAAAACATTTTTCAGCATTGACTAATTTATCCCTCTTTTTTGAAAATTGTTTTAGCAGAGAGGTTATCTATGAAGCACATGTGACGTTCTAGTATAGAGGTGGCACTCGTTTGATATTTGGACTTCGCCAAATTCAGAGGAATCTGATCCTGGGAACTCAAATGTATTTTAACATCATCGGAGGGCATTTTAGATGTGGAATGAAGGATGGACTGTACTCTTTTGAATTCCTAATAAAATTTTGAGCAACTTGGCATTGTATGAAAAAAATGAAGGGGATGGCAAATGATGTTAATACTGTAGTCTTTAGAATTTTGATGAGCTTGATTATGGAACTCAGAAGGAGGGTCTAGTGATGCTGATTGATAGCTGCTGTAACTAGATAAGTAGAAAGTCCTTCCTTTTGTTCACTTCTCCAATTTTGATGAGAAGATGAAAATTTTCTCTTCTTCTCTGTTCTGTTAATAGCTCCTAGACCATTGTAATTTGTAAATGAGAAGGAGAAAGTCATTCATTAATCTCTTATTCGATTATTCTTTTTTGTTATGTGATGGTTTCCTTTAAATAATTTTGGTCATGTTTCCTTCTTCTCATAAGGGGGTGTTAAGCCTCCAGCATAAGATTTTTGAACTTATCCTAAAGAGCTAAATTGAAGACTTGAAGTGGCTTAATACTACTCTTCTCACTCTCAAAAAAAAAAAAAAAAAAAAGAAGAAGAAGAAGAAGAAGAAGAGAGACTTCAAGTCGCAAAACACTAGTAGCTTTATAGATGGATTCATGCTTACTCTGAGATGAGTATTGGGTTTAAGGATTCAAGCTAAACACTTTTGAAACTAAAATGTGAAGGCTAGAGAAAAGAAAACAATGGGTATTCTGCTGGCGACCCTGCTTTACATACCACAGGTAGGTACTAACTAATGAACAACCTAAAATGAAAATAGTTAAATCACGTTGATATCTATATACATTCTTAATCAGGTCATTAAACTTAGATTTCTATACAACTACATAGTGATGAAACTTCATCCAGTGTTGTATGAATCAGAGGGATAGATATATAGGGCAACAGTTGTAAGGGAAATCATCGCGCAAATACAAATTTGAAGATTCCTTCCTCTATTCTCTTTCTCTGTAGTTTTTCTCTATTGAAATTCTCTGACCGTTTCTCTCTTTTACTATCCATACATTTCTGGTTATATCAAATAGCAGAAAATTGGTACGGCTTCGACTAAAACTTTAAGAACTGAGGTTTCGCACTTGAAGCAAAGTGTGCATGAGCTGGGCCTTGAACTCCTCGCTGACTTTTGAATGTGACCCATCATGGACTTAATGTTTCGCCTAGCGAAGTTTTTGAGATAAGTTGAGGCAGTGTTTCTTTGTTTTTGACCTCCTACAAAAGAAAAGAACGTGAAATGGATTGAGAAAAAAATTTGTAGTCTGATAGACTGCCAATTGGAATGGTGATGATAGACTCATGACATATGCCGCCAAGATGCCATAAAACCAAAAACACACGTGGGAGAACCCTTGCTACACTCACGCCACGTTATCTTCATGCAGCAACCTTGACCTTCCTCTATAGACACTCGTCTCTCCTCCCACTTTCCGCACCAAGAAACTGAGAAATCCAAGTGTTGCAGTCTTCCCTTTTATTATCAATCTGAAAAACCATGCCTGGAATCACCCTTGAAGATACTGTGCCCAACCTTAAAGTTGAAACCACCCACGGAAAGATCAAGCTTCATGACTATTTTAAGAATGGCTGGACCATCATTTTCTCTCATGCTGGTAGAGGCTTTTTTTGTTCCTTAATTCTCTTTGTAGTTTTGTTGGAATATAAGATGTTAGTCGTAATTTATTTTATGTTGGGTTGTGTTGGGTTATGTTTTTGCATGCAGCTGATTTCACACTAGTATGCAGTACGGAACTAGGCAAGATGGCGGCTTTCCCGCCGGAGTTTGAAAAACGAGGGGCAAAGCTTTTGGCTCTCTCTTGTGACGATGTGCAGTTGCACAACGAGCGGATCAAGGACGTTGAAACCTACACTGTAATTTTTTTTTTGCAAATTTGCAATAAAACTTTTTGCTTGAGTTTCCATTGAAACAAATTTTCATTTTTTTTGAGGAATAAAAGTTTCCTTTGAACTCGAAAGTGAGAATGGAGTATGGCTTTTATATCCATTTTGACCAGTTTCTTTGTTACTTTGTGCATGTATTAATTGGTTGCACGGCAACCTGGGTGCAAGGTGACATACCCAATCGTAGCAGATCCCAATAGAGAGATCATCAAGCAACTTAACATGGTGGACTCAGATGACAAAGACTTTTCAGGGAACCAGCTTCCATCTCGAGCTCTGCATATCGTGGGCTCCGGTAACAAGGTGAAGTGTTGTTTTATATGTATAGCTTTAGCATAATTAATGCAAATCAAAATAAAGCCATCGAGGAAAAAGGAACCCATAAGAACCATTGATTTGTAACTTGAATAATGTAGATCAAGATGAGCTTTCTATATCCATCAACCACTGGCCGCAACATGGATGAAGTGTTGAGGGCCCTGGACTCCCTGTTGAAGGCATCAAAGTACAAGGTTGCCACACCAGCGACCTGGAAACCAGATGATCCTGTGGTGATCTCTCCTTCTGTGACCAACGAGGAAGCCAAAGAAATGTTCCCTCAAGGTTTTGAGACTAAAAAGCTTCCATCCGGGTTGGAATACCCGCATTTCACTCGTGTCTGATGGTCGGAAGACTTGTATTTCCAAGGATCCAATAAGTATGTAGAAGGCAAACATGTATTACATATCCAGCACTATATGGTTTCTAAAATATTATACTTATCTTGCAAGTTTTACCATGCAAGAACTGCTTACAGTTTGTCCTAGATTAGTTTGGCATTTCCTAAAATGAAAATGTAAAAAGTTTTTTAAATCGCCTTTGCCGAGAGTCGAACCCGGGCCCACTGCTTGGAAGGCAACTATCCTAACCATTGTACTACAATCGCAACTTGTGTTGTGGGTAAAAAATTAAATTATTTGGTTAGAAACAGGGAACTCTCAGATGCAGCTCAAACGATATTGAAAGCAGCCAGTATTCCTTTGTCTACTTTTCATTCAATTTTGGTTAATAACGGAAAATGAAATAAGGTACTCTACACAAAAGGATTGACCTTATTAGGTTTTAATCACTTTCGATATGGCTTTAATCACGTCTAAAAGATTGTCAAGTCCAATGGATCCAGGTAAACATTTAAGTGTTATATACATTTAAATTACTATTTATTGGCCTCTGGATAGATATGAGAAATACTTGAGTCTAGAATTAATTTAAACGCATTAATTGATCATTAAAAAAAGGGTAAAATTTATATATATTCAAAGGTGGAATGAAAATGCCTCTAAAGTTTAAAATGTAACAAATAATCACTCTGTGTCACTATTCCATTATCACCTATTGAGTGTCTTTTAAGATTTAAAATGTGACACATAACTACTCTGTGCCATTATTTCGTTATCACTTATTGAACATCATTAGAAAAATAGTCACACTGAGTCCTTATTTCTTGTTCTTTCCATGATTAACGTATTCTATTTTCATTTCCTTTATTTTTTTTTCTTTTCACGATATTACTTTAAAAAATTAAGTGAATCCGTTTGTATAGATTCTCTACAATTTGTAGAAAGTGAAGGATTGAATGGTTCCAAATTATGTTAGTGTGGTGTAAAATCACCAATAAAAACTTTTGGAATAAATGGTAATCATGGGCAAAAATTTTATTGCTGTGTAAAATTTAAGATAAGATTTTGTTAATTATTGATATAACTTTTAGGTAGAAAAAAATGTTTAATACTTGCGTTTTTACATTTATAGGAAATACGAAAATGTGAATTTTTTTAGTGGGTTGATGAGATACCATGTGAAAATTGTAAAAAAAAGATATTGAAATTAAAAGAAAAAAATGACAAAAATGACATATAAGATTACAATATGCTCAGGAAGAGAGTTGTGTTTGCAACAACAACTATTCGAAGCAAAAAAGATGAAGTTGAATTGAATGAAGAACTTGTTGAAGCTTGAAATAAAGAGCATAAAATTTGGAATGAACTGGCTGAATTTCATGCAAGAGAGTTGCAATTAGAGCATTAGCTAGTTCAGATTCAACATAAGAAAAATGGTAGTTGCTTTAGTTTATGGCAATGTTATGGTGTTGTTGATTTTGATTTTGTGTGATCATTTAGATAGAAGAAGCTTAAGACCTAGTTTTCTTGAGTTGATGAATTGATGTTAGTAATTTATTTTGAGTTTGTTGTGGGTAGGATGTAGGGTATAATTTAGTTGTATACAAGATTGCAATGGTTATTAGGGTTTAGTATGTAGCAGTACCTAGTGTTTAATGAAATGTCTATGTGAACTTGTTATTTAACTATTAAATGAATGTTTGCCTTTTGAGAAATGAGCGGTGCAATGGCATTTTTTACTAAATTTCTTGTCTTGCAAATTGGCATTCTACTATTTTCAACCAAGTTGGACAGTTTTTAAAGGTGCTAAAAAACAGAATTATAGGAACTGCCACATCCATTTATAGAAGTATAATCCAAAATATAGCCTTAAAAGTTAGCATTTCTATTGAACAAATAAACCCATTAATTGTGTCATCATTCCTATTGAACAAAAAAGGCCATTAGCTTATAAGACCATCATAAATTGCACAAACAGTGTTTGGCCAAAGAGCAAAATAACAAGGCCAATACATTAAATAAAAGGCCTATTCATCACATTAGTTTATAAGACAAATAAGTCAAATAGCATATATTCACTACGTCAGCCTAGAATAGCATATATAAGCCTTTTTTAGATTTTTTCCAAACACCTTGGCTACTAGTTGCTTAGCTGTCAATTACCCGATTACTAGTTGTTTGGTTGTTAACATTGTGATTGTTAGATGCTTGAGAATTAGCAACTTGACCACCCGTATAAATTGAGGTCTACTTTTATCTTTTCTTCTAATTGGAGAAATTTTGGCCCTAGCATCACCTCTTTATTTGCCAACATTTTTAGCATCTCTTTGTCCAACATTTCTAGTAGATTCATAACCAATACCAGATGCTCTACCTCTACTACCAATACCAAATGTTCTTTTTCTTCTAGTAAGATATTCTTTTGAATTTATGCCAAAATCTCGAATTAAACCAATAGCTATTCTTTTTAAACTTCTGCTAGTATCTTTTCATTTAGTAGTACTTGAATGTAACTCAATTTTAATAGCAGAAATAGTGATAGGTTTTTCTTTGGATCTGCCTTTAGTTGTGCCAATATTTATTTTTAAAGAAGATGCATTATTTGTCTTTTGAGAAACCTATCATGTACCTTATTCATGTTAAATTTAACATATGAAGATCAATTTAATTTAAAAAAGCTAATTACCTGAAGATTGGTAAACTGAGGATGAACTTTTTTGAATCCCTTGAACTTCATATTTTTTTGCCTTGAAGTCTCTCCCACCACTAATGCCTTGCAACATTTTACATTAAATCTAACTTGACCATAGTTTCCATATTTACTTGGCTTATTTTTTTGTAACATTTTGTAATGATTTTACTGTTCATTTGGTGTTTTTTTTTTTTTAAATTTTTTCGTCTACCTGGTGGTTTATATATGATTGGAAGGGCAAAAGTAGGGTTATTACCTATAGTCCATTCTTGTTATCGTAAAATACGATTAATAATGGCATCATATGTAACCATGTATGTCTCCTTAGAATAGCAAGAACGGACATAGAATTTTGGTCTTTTTATTATTGTAAATGATAGAAACAAATGTTTATAGGAGATTCTAATCAAATCTTAAACTTTATAAGTACAACTCCATTTAGCCAAGTACACAACATTATAGGTTATATCACATTCAACTTCATATATAGACCCACCAACAGGAATAGAAAAATAATTAAAAGAGTTTTTTTTAATCTTCTCAAGTTTGTCTTGAATATCTAGATATATAAGGCCATTGTAAGACTTTATACCAACTTTCTTAGAATCAAAACTTTTCATCAATCTTTTTCTTATCCATTCTAACATGCTAATGATAGTCAAATCTACACCTTTCAATATATAAGTATTGAAAGATTCATTAAGATTATTGACCACTAAATCAACCTTTGTTCTATAGCTAAAATGAGACCTTGCCCAAGTTTTTGGATTTAATTTACTCACCTAAGCATGTGCTACTCCTATTTTGTCAAGTTTATTTCAGCACCAATATAGCTTTCTCCCATTCTTTCATTGACGCCATGCTTGCTGCCTTCCAAAAAGCTTTCTATACTCTTCTCTCTTAAAGTGAACATTAAAATTTGTATACAAATGACTTAAATAGAACTTATGCTCAAGTTGAGGGTCTATTTCTTCAAATGTTTGGTTTAAACCTTTAAAAAGAAAGATATAACAAAGAATATAACATGCCTAAAATATAGCAACTAAATATAATAATGATTAATATCTTTTGTTAGTTAGATATAAACTCTAATCCTAATTCAATGAAACTTTCAAGTTCTTGATGTAGCAAATTCAAGAACCAGGACCCAATTCTTTATTTTCTTGTTTAACAACTGCATAATAAAGAGGAAAAAGGTTGTTATTCTCATCTCTAGCAACAACACTTAATAATTGCCCTCCAAAATGACCTTTAAAGTGACAACTATCCAATTATATTAACCTTTTATATCCAGCCATGAATCCCTTTTTTTGTGCTTCAAACATGATGAATATCTTTTCAAACCTAGAAATAACGGATCTAAGAACACCAGTGTTTGCATGAAAATATTGACTTTTCATTTTCATCAATGTAGAGCTACCATAATTGATATCTCGGATCATATGACAATAATCAAACAACTTCACATATTGTAAATTGTTATCCCCTTACATCATTTCTCTAGTTTTTTTTTTTAGCTCTATATACTTGAGGGATACTAACTTCAACCTTTAATTTTTGTAAACTTTTCTCAATATCTCTATAGTTTTTCGATTCGAGTTATCTTTCAAATCATCAAAAAACTTTTCAGTCAAATAAGATGCAGTAACTTGAGCAATGATGCTCTGGTTGAAAAGTCTTTATTTGAAAAGCGTGATCCTCTCTTAACCTAGATGCATATATTCTTCATTTATAGTTTTTAGCACAAATAGCACTAATTTTATCTCTATCTTTCTTTTCAAATGTATAGTCATAACCTTTATTAACATAGTATTCCTTCAATGCCCTTTTATAAGCGGTGCCATTAATAAACTTCAATCCAACTTTTAACTACATATTTTTTATGTCAACATCTTTATTGAACATTGGGTAATGTCTATCTCTTCATCAGATCTATGAACACAATATAAATTACCATCATCCATCACTTCATCCTCTTCTAAAATAATGTTTTTAGTTTAGAAGTTTGGATTAAGTTGTCTAGTATGATGCATTTCTCTTTTTTTAGGACCATCAACTTTATTATCCTCAAAGATATTATTAGATTCTACAAAGCCTTCATCAAAGCCAAAACAACTGGGATCACTACTAGAATAACCATCATTTTTGCATGATGGTGACTATCATCCTAATCACTATCTTTACCATATTTCTTGTCATCATTTTTAGCATCTTCACCAACATTTCGAGCATCATTTTCAGCCTTACTTGCATCATTATTTTCTACCAAATTAGTAGTGCCATCATCAACCTCATTTGCATCATAGTTTTTTTACCAAATTAAAAGTACCATAATCAACCTCATTAGCACCATTATTTTTTGTCAAATTAGTTCTATCATTTTTAGCCAGCTACAAATTCTTGAGTAGATCTCTCTGTTTCTACCT
>NW_019168025.1:0-39404 GCF_002303985.1 Durio zibethinus | reverse complement strand
CTTTGAATTAGCGCGGAATGAACCACATCTAGAACTAAACAAAGGTCAGCCCGCATCTGTGGAGCCATAAAAATTCATTCCCTTTACAGCCCTAAGCCTTTCTTTCAATAACTTCATCTTCTCTCGGGCACTGGTATCTTTTACTTTTTCAGGTGTCTGCATCCCTAACTTTTCTCTTTCCTTGGGATCATCCAAATCAGGTACTAAGATTGGCTCAGGTGATTTTTTCATCATAACAGGATTAACAAAATTTTGAAATTATCCTAAAGCAAGTGTAGATGTCATTCCTGGATAAGGATTAGGATATCCATCAAGAGTAGGAATTGGTACTCTAGTTCCTTGTGAAGGTTGGTTCAGTCATGGCTCAAACCCTGAAAGATAGACAGGATCTACCATATCTGGTGATTATTCTTGAAGGTTAAGATTTTCTTCCACTGCTTTTCCTTTGTCAAGTTTCTTGAGTATATCAATTATTTTACTAAGATCCCCTCTTAGTTCTTCTTGAGCTTTCTCAATTCTTTCAAATCGATTGGCCTGTTTTTGCTCCATGATTCTTGTCTGAGTCCTTGTATTATATGGATGACAAGTAGGTTGGGTCAAAATTTTTGATAGGTGAGCTATTCTTGAACCTTTATTACCACAAAGTTTTTATTTTAAAAAAGAAGAAAGAAAAAAAATTAGAATGCTATGTGTTAAAAATTTCATTTTATGAAAAATGATGTATATGATGCATGAATGCAAGTGAGAGATATTTGTTCTTGGATGAATTTCAACATTAGAAATTTTTATTGATCCCATACAACTTTCATTACATAAGATTTACCATCTTAGAGTTATATCCATAGAAGTATTTGACTTGCTCATAATGGTTATTTACCTCATCTAGAAAGTTCACTAGGCGCTGTCCATATTCTCTTATGGGATTGACTTCTCTTCTTAATGCTTCTACCTTTTTAACCATTTTCCATGCTTTTTTCACTACCTTGCAAACTTGATTAGTCAAGTGCTTTATGTATTGTTGCCTCCCTAAGCTTTCTACCTTCCATCTCATGTGAGCATCCCTTTCTGAATCACATGTGAAGATTCAATCTTTTTCCCTTCTATGCCACTCATCTATCATTGCTAAAATATGGCTCTTTTGGTCTTGTAGTTGTATCTCTAACCCTTGGATCACTTGGTGAAGTGATTCTTTTTCATTCAGTAATTCAAAGTATTTTCTTCTCTCTTTTGTGAGCATGCCTTGCAACTAAACATGTACTTTATTATACGACTCACATGGCACACTGACTGAGGATGAGTAAATCTGTAGTTCTATGGGATCCATGAAAACTTCTTTGAAGAAATATGTCTTAGAGTAAATATCTCGATGCAAAACTATATGATATGATTAATGCAAAAAGAAAAAGAAAAAGAACCAAAATTGAGTTAGTGTGAGGATGTGGTTTAAGAAAAAAAGCATTTCTTTGGTTTTTTTTTAGTTTTTTTTAGTGTTTTGAGATTTTTTTGTTTGTTTTGTTTTGTTTCGTATTATACACAACTTTTATTCTTAGGTATTTTTTACAAGAAGGTGGATGGGGCTCTACATAAGGCTGGTTTCTTAGGCTTATTATATGTTGGGTTTGGATTGACAGGGTCTAAAGGTTTCCAAATTATTCCTCACTGTCGTCCATGTTGGACTAGTAAGGTACCCCGATCCTCGCCCATTACAGGCTACAAATTAAAAAGGGTTCAATTCGAGTGAAAGTATTTCGCTTGCCATTACGGAGGTTATCACTTCACGAAAGCATAGGTACTTTACTTCTTCTTATAAAGGACGAAGCCCGGGTATAGAGCTCATGTATGAGATGCATCGTGTCATTGTGTGCAAATATATCCTAATTTATTGAGAGCAATAAATATAGAAAAAATAAAACATAGGAGGCATAGTAAAAGAAATGTGTGTGAATTTTTTTGTTTTGCTTTTTATTTTTGATTTGTTTTATTTTTTTTACCTCTTTTACTAAAAATGAAGAATAAAAATTTAAGAAATTGATTAAGACTATTTAAATCAAAATTTGAGGATAACAGGTAGTTAATTTTGGCCTGACTCTCGAAAACAAAAGGCGTCCCCAGTGGAGTCGTCAAGCTGTCGTAACGGTTTTGTGTTCGCCCGACGAATTTGGAAACGAAATAAAAAAATGGAGTCACCACCAATCTTTTTTGGCTAGGTGTGATTGGCCACCTATTAAAACATATCCTTTTAATAAAGTTTTTAAAATTAATTAAAATTTATTAAAAAAGATAATTTTTCGATCTGCGAAACAGTCTGGGTTCGAGAGTCAGTTACGTGTGGGGAAGGATTAGTACCCCCACAATGCCCATTAAAAATGGTACCAATTAACAACGTGTTATCTTTTGGTTTTGATAAAAATAGTCTAATTTTCGGTGTTCGAAAAAATAATTTCCTTGATTTTTTATTTATTAAAAAAAATAAAATTTATTCTCGAGAAAAATAAATTAAAACCTTTTTATTGAAATAATTCTTAAAATATTCTAGTACGTTGGTAACATTAGAAGAACATTTTCTCACCTAGAGATTTCTTAGGCGTCGCTTCTCGGAATACCTTAGAATCTCATCCTTGGAGGCTCAAATTTGCTTTTCGTAAAAAATGTCATGCATGCAATGCAAAATGTTATCATGTTTATGCACACATTTTACTCTTCTTTGTTAGAAATTTTATTAATATTTTATTAATAATAATTTTGAAGAAAAAAGAATTTAATTATATTAAAGATTTTCTATAAATATTCTAATACGCTGGTAATATTTTATAAAAAATCTTCTCACCTAGAGATTTCTTAAAGTATCTCTACTCGGAATACTTTTAGAATCCCATCATTGGATTAAATTTCTTTTCTTCTCATTTTTATTACTTATTTTTTAATATATTCATCAGTTTTTATTTATTATTATAAAAAAAGAAATTTTTATTTAAAAAAATTGAAGAAAAATAAAAATTTTATTATATTGAAGATTTTTTATAAATATTCCAATACACTGGTAATATTTTACAAAAAATCTTCTCACCTAGAGATTTTGTAGGCATCACTACTCGAAATACCTTTGAATCTCGTCGTTAGATAAAAATTTTATTTTCCTACATTTTTATTAGTTTATTATTAATAATAAATTTATTTTTATATAATTGTTTTTAAAGTTTATTTTAAAAATTAACATAATTACAAAAAATTCAACCATATATTTCATCACTTAATCTAACAAATATAATTATTTTAATATACATAAATATTAATAAAATAATATATAAAAAATAAGAAAAATTTTTAAAAAAATTTTTTTACCTGAACCAGAATAGTCAACGGTCCGATCAACGTACGGTTTGGTTCGACGGTTCGGTCCGACGGTTCGGCTCGATCTGGCAATGGTTCAAGCGCAGTCCGGTTCAGCCTGGGCAGTCTGATCCGGTTTAGATGGATCGATCAGGGGCTGATGGAGAAGTGGGTCGTCGAGTCGGGTGCGCAGACCCCAGGTCGGGTCACGGGTTGACGCGTGAATCCTCCTTGGTCTAAACGATGTCGTTTTGGGCCTTTAATGAAATGACGTCGTTTTGGTTCAGACGATTTATATAAAAGTTAAAAAAAAAAATTTCATTCATTTCATTCGTTTTCCAGCAAAAAAATCTCTTTTTTTTTTCTCTCTTCTCAGCCGACCTGGGGCTGGTGGCCATCTGTCTCGACAGCTACCGCAGTCCTTGCCGGCGGCGAGCTCCGATCGCTGTCAACGGTGTCGAAAAATTCTAAAATTCTCTCACAAACTCTTCTCGACCCCCTGAGCACAGATCTGACCTCCTTTTTGTTAAGAGGAGTCTCCACTTTCCTAGATCTGCTTTCAAAGTTTTTGTGAGATTATTTTTTTTGTATATTTTGACTCTTTTTTTTTATGAAACTGGCCCTTTTTTTTTTGCATGAAGCTTTATACGCTGGGTTCCTCCCTACGGGGAGGACTGTGTATATTTTTTATGTTTTTTTTTGCAGCGTCTCCTTCTTTCTTCGATTTATTTTTTACCTTCGCTAGAAGCTCTATTTATAGAGCTCTAGCCATATGTGTTTGGAAGGGAAGGGCATGGGGCTCGGCACGGGTGTAAACATGAGCCCCATGCGTTTTTTATTAATTTTGGCCATATCTGACAGTTTTGTCAACGAAAAGATTAATTAGAGGGGTGGAGAGTACGATCTGGTGATCAGAAGGATAGGGTGTAGGGTCTGGTGGCAAGGGTGGTGGCAGTGGTGCCAGGGATGGAACCACTGCCATCCTCAATTTTTGTTCTGTTCTGTTTTTTTTGTTATATTATTTCATATTTTTTTATTGTATTTCGTATTTATACTTATATTACGTACTTTGTATTTCTTTTGGACAAATTGATGTCCACAATTCTAAATAAATATGTTTGAACAGTGAAAAATATGATAGTACGAATAAACATATTTGAATAGAAAAATATTACTATTTAAATAAAGTTTATTTAAACAATAAAACATGACTATACAAAATGTCATGACTTTTTGAATTGGCTTGATTGGTGACTGTTCATTTATTATAAATAGATCTTTCTGCTTGACCAATTTTACTACTTCTGATTTAGAGAGTTTTAAAGCTTTGTTATATCCTATAGGCATAATTGCCTTTAAGATAATGTTCTTTACGCCTTAAAGCCATATTTTTTTCTTTCTTACTATTTTTGTTTTTCTTAAATTTTTTAACAATTTAAAGGCAATTATGGATACTACATCTATTGTTGTCCCTACTGCTGCTATGGATTTGGAATCAAGCATGAATGTTCATATTCAAAATCAAGATGTAATCATACTTGATCATTTTAATGGATCAAACCACACTAGATGGAAGGACAAAAAAGGTTTTTCTATTAACTACATTGAAGATGTTTCATGTACTGGATCCAAATTTGAAACCAATTCCAAAACCAACTCTTAAAGATTTTGATGCTATTAAGGCAACAATAAGCATTCGTGAAGAAGATGAATTAGTCTGTTGAGGTTATATTTTGAATTCATTATCTGACCGTCTATATGACCTATATAGAAATATGAAAATACCAAAAGAGATATGGACTGCTCTTGATCACAAAAACATGAACGAAAAAAAAAGTATGGATAAGTTTTTGGCTTTGAAATACTTTGAATTTTCAATAACTGATGATAAACCAATCATGGACCAAGTGCACTAGTTGCAAATTCTGGTTTCTAAGTTAAGTGAGCTAGAAATTAAGGTTCCTAATTCATTTCAAGTTGGAGCTATTTTGTCAAAACTTTCTCTTTCTTGGAATAAATATAGAAAAAAAGTTTTGCATTTATTAGATACTTTCATTATTGAAGAATTTTAGACTCACATACAGATTGAAGTGAAAAATCATGTAAGAGATACACTATTTCTTGGAGGTTCCAATGTGAATTATGTGAGTGGACAAATTTCTAAAAAAACTTACAAGTCTTCTGGTAAATTTCAAAACAATTTTAAAGTCAATAAGAATGGATTTAAGAAATCCAAATTTATCAAGAATAAAATATGTTTCCATTGTCGAAAGAAAGGATATTTGATTAAAGATTACAGATTTAAAAATGCTAAAATTATGATTGGTTTCAGTTCTGAAAGCAAGGTAAATCTGGTTGAGCAAAAAATTAATGAACTTGTTGTAATGGTGACTGTCATGTAAATTAGAATGATCATCAAAGTTCATATGGCTACTGCAAATAAGTCATCTAATTGGTGGCTAGATTTTGGTGCAACAATTCATGTTTGCAACAACAAAGAGCAGTTCAAGACTTATGAAAAATGTAAGAGACCATAAAACATCTTTATGGAAAATCATATTCCTGCTAAAGTGATTGGAAAAGGAATGAATTGAAATTCACCTCATGACAAAAACTAATTTTACTTAATGTTTTTCATGTTTATGAGATTAGAAAAAACCTTGTATCTACAAATCTATTGTGTAAGAAAGGCTTTAAGATTGTACTAGAGTCTGATAAAGTTATAATCTCTAAAAATAGTGCATCCATTGGAAAAGAATATTCCAATAATGGTATGTTTAAACTAAGCATTGATGAAATAAATAATGTTTCTGCTTATATTGTTGAGCATTCTTTTTCTTTATGGCATACTAGATTAGGACATTTAAATTATCAATAAATGAATAATATGACTAAGCATGGCTATATAACATACCAAAAAAATCATGACATTAAATGTGAAATCCATGTCAAAGTAAAAATGACTAAGAAACCTTTTCCTAAAGCTGAAAGAAATATAGAATTATTAGAACTCGTACATTCTGATATTTGTGAGTTAAATGGTTTATTAATAAAGGGAGAAAAAATATATTTTATAATATTTATAGATGATAGTTCTTATTATATTTTTGTGTATCTAATGAGAACAAAAGATGAAGCTTTTGATAAATTCAAATGATATAAATTAGTTATTGAAAATCAAAATGAGAAGAAAATCAAAATTTTTCAAACTGATGGGGGTGGTGAACATTTTCCAGATTCATTTTCTCTTTTTTGTGAACATAATGAAATTATTCATCAAAAGACAACCTCTTATGTACCTCAACAAAATGGTTTAGCCGAAAGAAAAAATAGAACCTTGGTGGATATGATAAATAGTATGTTGTTAAATGTTAAATTACCTCTAAATCTTTGGGGAGAAGTACTTTTAATAGCATGCTATATACATAATAGAATTCTTTCAAAGAAATTCTTAAAGACACCATATGAACTTTAGAATCATGGCAAAAAATCAAATTTAGATTATTTTAAAGTGTGAGGGTGCATTGCCTTTTATAAAATACCTTATCTTCATAAATCAAAATTAAGACCTAGAGGTATTAAAAGTATTTTTGTTAGTTATACACAGAATTCAAAAGCAAATAGACTTCTTAATTTAAATACTAATGTTATTGTCGAATCTATTCATGTAGAATTTTTTGAAAATAAGTTTATATGTGATATTGAAATTGATATGAAGAAACAAATTGAAATGATTTCTACAACTGGAAATAAAAGAAAAGAAAGTAATAATTTTGTTGAAATTAAAAGGAGCAAAAAAACTAAAGAAAAGAATCTTTTGCCTTCTGATTTTGTTTCTCTAGATTCTATAGTTATAGTAGAAGGAAATAGAACCAAAGTGCTTAAGAAAACACCAATTCTACTAAATGTAAATGAAGACCCTAAAACATTTAATGAAGCTATAACTTCAAAAGATGTTACTTTTTGGAAAGAAGCTATTAATAATGAAATGGACTCAATCATGTCCAATAATACATGGGTCTTGGTAGATTTACCTCAAGGTTCTAAACCTATAGGATGTAAATGGGTGTTTAGAAAGAAATATAAAACAGATGGTTCTGTATAAACCTTTAAAGCAAGATTAGTTACAAAATGTTTTAAACAAAAGGAAGGCATAGATTATTTTGATACATATGCTCCAATAGCAAGAATAACATCCATAAGAGTTCTTATAGCTTTGGCTTCCATTTATAAATTATATGTGCATCAAATAGATGTTAAGATTGCCTTTTTAAATGGTGACTTAAAGGAAAAAATATACATAGAACAACCGGAAGGTTTTAATCTTCCAGGTAATGAGAATACAGTTTGTAAATTAATTAAGTCATTTTATGGGCTAAAGCAAGCTCTTAAACAATGGCATGAAAAGTTTGATTCAACCATAGTAACCAATGGTTTTAAATATAATGGAGCAGATAAGTGCATTTACTTAAAATTTACTAAAAAATATGGAGTTATAATATGTCTCTATGTGGATGATATGCTAATTTTTAGTACTAATATGATTGGCATAAATAAAACCAAAAGGTATCTGATTTCTAATTTCAAAATGAAAGATTTAAATGAAGTTAATACCATTTTGAGAATTAAAGTTAAGAGATATAACAAGGGTTTCGTACTTAATCAAAGTCATTATATTGAGAAATTGCTTAATAAGTTTAAGTATCTTAATATAAAAAAAGTCAATACTCCATATGATACAAGTATAAAATTAACAGAAAATCAAGGTTATATAATTGCACAACTTGAATATGCTAGTGCTATTAGAAGTATTATGTATGCTATGCATTGTACTGGGCCAAATATAGCTTTTGCTGTTTGCAAGTTATCAAGATATACAAGTAAGCTTAGTACAAGTTATTGAAAAGCCACATGAAGAGTTCTAGGTTATCTTAAAAGAACTAAAAGTTTTGGCTTATTTTTTTCTGGAAATCCAGTTGTTTTGGAAAGATATTCAGATGAAAGTTGGATCACTAGTATAAGTGACAATAAATCTACTTTAGGATGGATGTTTACCCTTAGAGGTGGTGCAATTAGTTGGGCATCCAAGAAACGAACTTGCATTTCACATTCAATTATGAAATATGAATTTATAGCTTTAGTTGCAACATAAAAGAAACTTGAATGGCTAAGAAATTTATTAATGGATATAGAGTTGTGGCCACAACCAATGATAGCCATTTCCTTGTACTGTGATAGTGAAGCTACTATGTCTAAAGCTTATAGTAAAATTTATAATGGAAAATCTAAACATATTAGTCTAAGACATGATTATATCAGAGAATTGATAAAAATAGGGTAATTACCATCATATATGTTAAATCTGCTAATAACTTAGTAGATTCTCTTACCAAGGCGCTACCTAGAAATTTGGTAAGAAGCACTACAAGTGGAATGGGTTTAAAATTTCTTTTAGATACCAATAATGAGAACCTAACTTTGAATTAGTAATCTCTAATTGCAAAGTTTAAAAGGTAACAATAAGTTATTGTTATGTGTCTGTAAACACTAGTCAACTCATTCTAAATATTTGGAATACTAGTGTAAGCCATTACGTAAATGGAGGATGAAATTAAACTCTTAATGGAGTTTATAATTAAATGTCTATAGCAAAGAGACATAAACAAAAAACTCTACTTATATAAACATAGAAGTGGTGCTGCTTCAACAAGAAAATTAAAAACTTTCTTGTAAATATTTATGAATAAAGATAAGCACATGACCATAATAATGCTAAAACGGTTATAAACCTCTAACAGAATATTAAATAAGTATTATGTATGCTATATCTTCAATTCTAATACTCAGAGTTAAGGTTTAATCTGCTGACACCATCAACTTTATTGGAATTCTAAGGTATATTCGCTTATTGAAAGTTTAAATCGAAAGATACCTTCTTGTATTCATAATATTTATTTGTGTGAAAGCTTAAAATTAAGCACCATCATTCCAAACTAGTAGGGAATTGTTGGTAGTTTAGAATGTGGTGTATCCTACATTGACTAAAAAGATCACTTATATATGGTTTAAAAGAAATTACTTATGTTATTTAAGTAATTGAGCTAAGTGTTAGAGTGAGCCAAGTTATTTAAGCTTACTAAGAGTTTTCCTAGTGGGTTAGACAATTTTAAAAATTAAAGATAAGTACTTGGGTACTTGAAAAATCTTGGGCTTGCTTGACAAATAAATTTAATTTTTTAAATCTTTTATTATTATTATTATTTTTTCTTTCATCGTATTACTGATTTTGAATAAACATGTTTGAACAGTGAAAAATATGATGATACGAATAAACATATCTGAACAAGAAAACATGATTATTTTAATAAAGTTTATTTAAATAATAAAATATAACTATACAGAATATCATGATTTTTTTAATTGGCTTGATTGGTGAATATTTATTTATTATAAATAAATCTTTCTGTCTGACCAATTTTACTACTTTTGATTTAAAGAGTTTAAAGATTTTATTATATCTTATAAGCATAATTATTTTTAAGATAATGTTCATCATGCCTCAAAGCCATATATTTTTTTTTTTACTATTTCTGTTTTTCTTAAATTTTCTAGCCCTTAGTACCGCAATTTTAGTGAAGAAAGATTAAAACCTTCAAAGTAAGACAGGCCTATATGTAACTGATCTAAAGATTCAATGAATCAAAGAAAGTTCTCTACTGAAAATTCCATCTCTATTTTTATTTTGTAAGGTGCTGTAAAAAAAAGTTACTTTTATGTTACTGTCACGGTGGTGAACTTTTTCCAACTAAAGTTTCTACTCATATTACACACCTTTTATTTTAGACACTTGGACAACTTGGATGCCCTACATTTTAGGATAATACCATTGTGTATACAAGTGACTACACACGCGGGCAGCAGATTGTAATAACATTAAACATTTTTTTGAGCCACTTAAACTCTTATCTGAATGGTACGATCGTAAAATTAATGATATCAAGGAAGGACATAAAAGTTATGAGAATTTTTTGGCCTTGTGTTATGGGATTTTTTTCTCCCTAAATTTTAGAGTCACCTGTTTCTTGGGCACTTAAGTGGCTTTGTCGGAAAAATTGGATATGTGTTTTCTCACCTTAAAATTAAAGGGTTTTTTTTATAGAAGTTAAAAACATATGAGCAATGGTGGTTTGGAAATTTGAAGAGCGATCCTTCTTTTATATGGAACATTTGAAAATAGTAATGGAAAGTTTTCAATTTTCATGGCTTCTTATTGAATCTTATTCTGTTGCATTTGGAATATATAAACTTTCTGGATAGCCAAAATGTGACCAAAACTGAAGCTGCAAAAAATTTAAGAATGCAAGGAATCAAAGCAGTAAAAGGTGAGTAAAACTTCATAATTTCTCCATTTATATTTGTATAGAAACTGTAAAGAAATAAATGATATGCCCCCTTTTTTAAGAAAGGCTGGAATGGTGTCATCAATATATTCATTAAATTATTATATAATAAAAAATATTATTTGATTAAATTAAAATAAATAATTTTTTGAGTCCAATTAAATAGAGTTAAAACTAAAAATATTAAAAAAAATATGATATAAAAGAGAATTGATCGTGGAATGCCATTTGAAGGTTTAAAAAATAATATAAGCTTGAAGGTTAAAAAATCTCTAAATGAAAATTAAATAATTAACCCATGGCTAAGTATTTATTACAAAAATGGGAATCAGATTAACCTTTTTATTTTTTGAAGGTACCTCAAACACTGTTTAGAACAGTCCAGCCATTTTCACGTTAACAAGTTACAAACCAACCAAAGAAAAAAAGAACGAAGAAAGTACCCTTCGTCGTCTTCGTCTTCTTGCGCTTTGATTTCTCTTCAAGAAAGAAAGGAAAAGCCCTAATCTATAATTTTGTAAATTCTCGAGAAATGGTTGATGTAGCCGATAAATTGGCATATTTCCAAGCGATCACAGGCCTTGAAGATGTCGATTTGTGTACGAAAATCCTCCAGGCCCATGTTTGGGACCTGGAAGTCGCCATCTCTTCCTTCACCTCTTCGAATCAAACCTCCGCTTCGAGTGCTACCTCTGACTCAGAGACTCGCGATTCACTTAACCGGACCGAATATACCTCCAGTTCAGGTCTCGTTGCGCTCCCTCCCCCAGTTTAGCATGGAAACTCGTTACATTACCAATCTCTGTGATATCTGGTAGTCTAGGGTTAATCTCTGGCGCTGTTGGGCTTGGTCTATGGGCGGCGGGCGGATTTCTTTCGTATTCGCTTGGGATGGTCGGGCTGGGCTTTGGGCAGGGCCGGGAATCATCGTCACGGTTAGTCTCGGTCTAAGCTGCGGCTTCTAAAGCGATAGATTTCGTGGCAGCATTTGAGAGAGAACACGGGACTGGGAGGTCTAATTTTGTCGGTGAGGGTTTCATGGACGCGTTGCAGAGGTCAAAGAATGCCTTTCAGCTGTTGTTTGTGTACTTGCATTCGCCGGACCACCCCGATTCAACTGTATTCTGTGAACGGACTTTGTGTTCAGAGGCGGTGGTGGCCTTTGTGAATGAGAATTTTGTTGCTTGGGGCGGCAGCATTAGGGCTAGTGAAGGTTTAAAATGGTTAATAGCTTGAAAGTCTCGAGGTTCCCGTTTTGTGCCGTGGTGCTGCCCGCAACGAACCTAAGGATAACAGGCCTTTTATTTGGTAAGTAACAGCGATGAAGCTACTGCGAAGGCTACGAACTTAGAAATGAAGAGCAAATTGAAGAAATGACCTTAAATCTTTGCCTACTCACCCATAATCGAATTGTTTGAGATAGAAGTGAAAGAAATCATTTTATCTACTAATAGCGGATAAATTGACGTATTACCAAATCACGCGTCTATTGACACAGTTGTAGATATAGGTATTTTGAGAATACGTCTTAACTTCTTCGCTAGGAATATATTGGTAGTTTAGAATGTGATTCATCTCACATTGAATAAAAAATTTTAATTATTAATAAATAAAATTAATTTTATATTAATTTTATTTATATTTTAAATAATTATGTTTAAATAGAAATAATTATCATGGGATAAATAGTCATAATTATTTGGATATAAATATATTATTATTCATAAAGATCATGATTATATAAAAAATCATAACCATCTGAATAAAAATTTATGTTTATTCATTCATTATAAATAAATCTTTTAGTATAACCATTTTTACTGCTTTTGATTAGAGAATTTAAGGTTTTGTTGTATCCTAAAGGCATAATCGCCTTTAAGAAAATGTTCATTACACCTCAAAGTCAAAATTCTTTTCTGTTATTTCTTTTCTGTTATTTATTTTTTGGAATAATTTAAAAGTGATTATGAAAAATTTATATTTCGCATGAGGAAGATATAAGAAAAAGAAATTGACATAATTTGGAGATCAATATTAGAGAATGTTTAAGGTGTCAAAGGATTAATGTTTCTATAGATCAAAATGTTAATTTTCATAAAGATTTTCATTAGAGATATATATTTTATATTTATTTGAAAAATTGATACTTATAAAAACTAGAATGAGAAATAGCATGAAACATAAAAAAGAACAACATGAATTGATTTATGACCTAAAGAATTATTACTTGTTATTTAGTAACCAATTAAATTGGATTCTAATAAAATGATTGATTGTTTAATAATCATGTCTTAGTTATATATAGATCAAGCAAATTATTTTATAGTTTCTATGAAAACAATTAAAAATGGGTAAAGAAATTTACCATAAGAAATTAGATGTAAGTAGAGAATATATGTAGAAAATAAGATTTGGCTACAAGATTAGTTTTATTATTAAATCATGGTACCAAAATTAAGATAATAAGTTGAGTCAAGTTATTTGTATAATTTTATCTTTGTTGGTCGTTTATAAATAAAATGTTGATATATATATTTTTAAAATTTATTATTGGTTCAAATTTTAATTAGTGTTCGATTTAATGAAAATCAATTAAACTTAAATTGATATATGTGAATAATTAATATTAAGGTATGATATTTCATGAATTAATTGATAGATAATAAACTAAATAATGGTTATTATAAAAAGCATGGGCAGTATGACATGTATTTTGTCTACTGTATGTATTACACTAGAAGTGATTTTACAAAATAAAATTTTGTTATGAATAATCACAAAATGGAAATCATAAAAAGTCGTCAAAGAGTTAATCAATTATTACAAAAAAGCATTATTGCTTTTCGCATATAGGATATTGGTTAAACAAAAAGGCATGTCATTAAAAAAAATATTGAATCATTTGTCAGTTACTAGCATTTTGAAGGATGCTTATCAATGTCTAATTAGGCCTATTTATAAATTAAAAAAGAACATGCAAATTCAATATTCCAAGGGCACTAATACATGCATGTGTTTAATTCCATTTTATGATGGTATGAAAACATTGGTACAGTTTGTTATATATCACAAAAATGAACTAAATGTGATGACATTTTCTTTCTTATACATATAAGAAAGATATGAACTATAAAGATAGAATGCCATCATCCAATTAATATATTATTGGTTAAAGACAATGAAGATTTTTTTGCTTCTTGTACAAAAAAAAAAGACCTTTTAAGGCTATTAAAATGAAAAGTGAATAAGTCTTCAAGGTTTTCAAGAGTTTCATGACAATGGTAAGGATGTGAGTGGTTATATACCATATTAATATATGGGCTTAGATAATAACATTGGTTTTTGAAAGCCGTAAACCTTAGAGTTAGCCAATCAATGATTTAACCAATACAAATTCATCATGAATTTTTGCATGAAATATGAGTAGAACTCATATTATAATTATTGTTTATACGATTTTATGAAAATGATTCTTTGGATTCATGTTTCATGACTTGCATTGATATAGTGATCTAGATATGAACATATTGGTCACAAAATGATTGTGAAAGCATTTGAAATTGGAGTTAAATATACTATGAACTCTTATTGTATATAGGTATATTGATCATATGAGTAAAGTTTAAATTTATTATATACCCGAAAATATTATGACCAATTAAAAGTGGTAACTAACAAAGGTATATAGGCTATACAATGGTGGAGAAATAAAGTTCTCATAAAAATTTGAAATTAAGTTTAGAGGTTTCAATAATCATGAACTTGGAATTAGCCATTGGGCAATTACTATATGCATTGAAAAGTCATGATAACATTTGAGATAGTTGGTTTTCACTAAAAGCCATCATTATAAATGAGATAACTTCAGTAGCTAAATCTACATGATTTGTAGGTATGAGGTGGATTATTATGATTGGCTTAGAATAGCCATAAGCTAAAATTGATGTCACAATCTTGATCACATTGTGATAATTTTTTATTATGTATATAGTCTAATTTGTTGATTGTACAAATGATTTATCATCTATGATTTTTTACTTTGGAAGCCATAAGTGATTCAAAGATTTGATGAATTTGAAATCTTTTATAATAGCAAAAAGAATGCTATTTGATCCATTTGGGTGATGAAAATGATTTTGTTCATGATAATAAAAAAATTATTAATAGTGTTCATGATGAAATAGATTCATATAAATATTTATGAATTGACAAAAAAAGTCTTAAAAAGAGACTGTAGAAGCATAATTATATTTGAAATCTGCTTATTGATGTAAGCTTTTATATTAAGTTAAAATATAAAAGTTTGAAACTTTTATTGAAATATTAAGATATCAACTAGTTATCTTTCACTAAGAATGGATTTGGAGGCCTTTACTTAAAAAAAAAAATCAAATAGTGAAAAGATAAATGAAATTGCAATTTGATTAAATATATATGATTCTTGATAATTGAATGAGATATTCTTTAATAAAAGAATGCATACGCACATGGTAAGGGTAATAAGAATCAAAACAAATAAAAAGTATTACCATAGTGTTAAAGTAATTTTATGAGCAAATTATATAAACTAATAAATTTAGAGACTTATTAAAGTAAAATCATAAAAAAGGTCTTTAAAAATCTTGAAAGGACTAAAATCGTTTGATTTATTCATTGAGTTTATTAAATTGTACTTGAAGTATAATTGAATTAAAAATGTATAAAAGTATGAAAATAGAATGGTTGAAATTAATGAATAAAGAGTTGTGGCCATAACTAAAACCAACTATTTCTTAAAATAATAAAAATGAGACAATAATATCTGGAGCATATAAATGATATGCAAATGAAAAGTTTGGACATATTAATCTGAAGTAATTATATTAGAGATTCAATCTCAAGTGGGGATAATTACCATAAAAGAAGATTGAATTCTAAGATATTTGATTAATAGTCCTACAAGTATAATATTTTTAAACCCTTACTATTAGACTCCAATAATGGAAACTTAACTTTGAATTAGTAACTTGTAATTACAAAGTTTAATGGGTAAAAACTAATTATTGTTATGTGTCTGTTAAACATTAGTAAAATTCATTCAAATTTTAGAAACTAGTATGATCCATTGCATGGGAATGATAAGTTTTATACTCTTAATGGAGTTTTAAATGTCTAAAGCAATGGAGACGTAATGAAAACTCTACCCATATAAACATAAAAGTGGTGTTGCTTCAACAAAAAGAATTGAGATTTCTCTTGTAAATGTTTATAAATAAGATAAGCACATTGCTATAATAGTGCTAAAAGCGATTATAAATCTCTGACATAAGAATAAATAAGTATTATGTGTGTTATATCTTTAATTTAAAAACTAATAGTTGAGGTTTAATCTGCAAATACCTACAACTTCATTAGAATTCTAAGATATATACGTTAATTGAAGGTTTAAATCGAGAGATTTTTTTTATATTTATAATATTTATTTGTGTGAAAAGTAAAAACTAAGCACCAATATTTCAAACTAGTGGGACATTCTTGGTAGTTTAGAATGTGGTGCATCTCAAGTTGGATAGAAAGATTTAATTATTGATGAATAAAATTAATTTTTGTATTAATTTTATTCATATTTTAAATAATTATGTTTGAATAAAAATAATTATCATGTGACAAATAATCATAATTATTTAGATATAAATAAATTATTATTCATAAATATTATGATTATATAAAATATCATAACCATCTGAACAGAAGTTATGTTTATTTGTTTATTATAAATAAATATTTCAGTATAATTATTTTTATTATTTTTGATTGAAAAATTTAAAATTTTATTATATCTTAAAAGTATAATCACTTTTAAAAAAATATTATTCATGTTTTAAAATCAAAATTTTTTTTTGATTATTTTTTTCTCTTATTTATTTATTTTAACAGTATCAACATCGTAATTCTCTCGTCTGTGTTGGGTAAAGTGTTATCTTTGATACTGGTTTCGAATGCAAAAGATCACAGCGATTAGTTTTTCTTTTGCAAAAGTCAAAAATTGAAATTGACCTGTCGTTCGTACTGTCAGACAAGTTTGAGTAAATTTATGAGTGCAATTAATTTGTCATGGATAAGGGGAATGGAAACCGCTAAGGTGGAATCAGGCTTTCACTGTATATTATGTTCTACTTAACAGCATAAATAGTTATCTCCAATTTAAGGCTTATTTGATTAAAAAATAAAAGTATAAAAATTTAATTAATTATTTAATTTTGTTTAAGAATTTTTTTAACCTTTAAGTCACTTAAGCGGTTAAGCCAATTAGTTTTTGACACGAGTAGCATATGTGTAATTTTTATTTTTAAAAATTTATTTAAATAAATAAATTTTTATATTATGATAATAATGATAAATATTAATAATTTAATTTTGATTTTGGTACAATATAAGTAAATTTTGATAATTTTTGATATAATTTTGGTAATTTTTGATATTAGTTTGATAATTTATGATGTAATTTTAGTAATTATTGATAAAATTTTAGTAATCTCTTAATGTAATTTTAGTAATTAATTTTCTGATAACTTATAGTATACTTTTAGTAATCATTTATAAAATTTATTTCATCATATATTTAATAATAGATTTTCGTAAGAAAGCACTGACTCAATTCTATTATAAGAAATTTTTTTATATAATAACATTATTATTTTGTTTAAATTTAAAATTTTTTTTGCTAAATTTTTAGTGGTAGTAGTAAATAAGTGATAATATAAAAATAAATCAATAATAGTTTAATTATTAATTATTGATAAATTAATTGTTACTGTTGATTTGTTATAAAATTATAATCGATTTACTATTAATTTATCGATAATTTATTATATAGTTATAAAAGATTAACTAATTTACTATTAAATTATCACTAATTTACAACTAAATTATTAATGATTTACTACTAAGTTATCAATAATTTACATCTAAATTATCAATGATTTACTATTATGTTATCATTGATTTACTACTTAGTTTTTGATTATTTACTACAAAAATATTACAGATTTATTATTAAATTAATCATGATTCATTATCAAGTTATTATCGATTTATATTAAATTATTTATAATTTACTATTAAGTTATTTAACTATTAAGTTAGTGATAATTAACTATTATTTAGTTATATTGATTTACTTTTAAATTTTTAATGATTAACTACTAAATTATCATTGATGTATTATTTAGTTATTTATGATTTACTACAAATTTTATCAATTAGTTACTATTAAACTACAATTGATTTACTATTAAGTTATACTAATTTACTATAAAGTTATCATTTATTTATTATTATGTTTTCAACAATTAACTAGTAATTTATCAACGGTTTTTTATTAACCTATCATTGATTTACTAATATGTTGTTATGTATTTACAACTGTAAAACATGAAATTTAAAACGTCCACTAATAATATATAAGATAAATTACTTTTTTTTTTTATGATAACATTATTGTTTTATTCAATTTTAGAAATTTTTTTCACTAATTTTTTTTGAATAAGTTCATGGTAGGTTTATTTTAACCCTCAAAATGAAAATTTGACTTCATATTTGCTAACAATCAGGGTTCAATTCTTGGCAACTTTAAGTATAAAAAAAATCATAAATGATTGACAATTAAGTTATCAGTTATTTACAACTAAGTTATCAAAAATTGACTATTAAATTGTTAATGATTAAGTACTAAATTATCAATGATTTACTTTTAATTTATGAATGATTTTCCATTAAGTTATGAATGATTCATCATTAAGTTATGAAAGATTTTTATTAAATTGTTAGTGATTTATCACTAAGTTATTGATGATTTATTATAAAGTAATAACTGATTTACTATTAATCTACTTATGATTCAATAAAAAGTTATCAATAATTAACTAATTTACTACTTAATTATCACTTATTTATAGTTAAGTTATTAGTAATTTATTATTACATTATTAGTAATTTACTCTTAAGTTATTAATTTATTATTAAATTATTAATGATTTACTATTATATTTTTATATGTTTACTATCATGTTATCATTAATTTATTGCATAATTTTTGATTATTTACTATAAAATTATCACCTATTTACCACTAAATTATCTATACCAAGTTATTATTGATTTATTTTAAATTATGCATGATTTATTATTAAGTTATCATTAACTAACTATTATATTATCAATGATTTACTGTTAAGTTCTATTGATTTAGTTTTAAATTTTTAATGATTAATTACTAAATTATCAATTATTTATGACTAAATTATTTATGATTTCCTACTGTTAGTTAATTAGTATTAAACTAAAACTGATTACTATTAATGTTTTACTAATTTGCTATTAAATTATCATTGATTTATTACTAAACTATCAATAATTAACTATTTAGTTATCACTTATTTTTTGTTAAGTTATCATTAATCTATTACTATGTTATTATGCATTTATAATTATATTATAATTTATTTTCGATTAAGGTATTATGCATATATTATTAAATTATTACTGATTTACCAAAAAGTTATTAATTATTTACTACTAAATTATCACTAATTTAATATTAAGTTACTGATGATTATTACTAAGTTATATTGATTACATTTAAGTTTTCAATGATTAATTACTAAGTTATTAGTTATCTACTAATATGTTATCATTGATTTATGTATATTTAAAAAGAAAATAACTACAATGTATTGTAAATGATGTAATTTGTAAAGTGAAGAAAGAAAGAAGAAAAGTTCAAGTTTAAATGACTTGAAATGCATGAGTAAATATTCTTAATTTACTATTCATAATTTACTACGTAATAATAAGTTAAAATCATAACTTTTATACTAATAAAAATATTAAAACTAAATTAAATAAATATATACAATATATATTAAGTCAATATTTTAAAGATATTCTTCAAATTTTTTAGTTTATACTAAAATAGTACATATTAAGATAAGCTTTTTTGATGATTTAATTGAATTATTAGTATATGTATTTTCATACTTGTTAGCAAAGTACAATTGAATATAAAAAATTGAAAATTTTGAAGTGTTTTGTTACTAATGGAAGTAATAAATTTTTCCTTATGTTTCTAATTTTTAAGTATCAAATTTGGGTAAAATTTTTGTTATATATATAATAAAAGTAATAAGAACAAATTCACTATATAAAATTTATAAAAATTAAACAAACAACAATTTTAAAAAATATTAAATGTGCAATAATTACCTTTGCATTCTCCAAAAAAAATTCTTTTACTAAATGAAAAGATGGTATATTTTTAATTATTGCTTCATTCTTATTACTATAATTCAAAATAGCTTTTTTGATGTTTTGATGCCAATTAACTTCTCCATTGAGAAAGAGTAAAGAATATTTTGCATGCTTCATAAAAAATGTCTACTAAAGAAAAAGATGGTATATTATTAATTGTTGCTTTGTTCTTATTACCATTATTCTAATTAACATCTGTTATATTTAGTGCTAATCAACTTCTACATTGGGAAGGAGTAAAAAATATTGTAAAGAGTCATTACAGCCCTCATAATATTTAACTCTATATTGTCTTCATGAATAAGTTTGAATTATGATATGATATCTTTCAAATGAAATGCTTGAATTATTTCTCTCAAACCATATAGAACAACTTGATTAACAAATAAATGATTGTAAACTCGTTAATCTAGATTAACATTTCTACAATATGAATTTTAGAATCCTTAAATAAAGAAATATCTTTATTTTTTGCAAAATTTAGGTATAAGGATTTTCTTCTAAAATTATCATTAGTATCTCCTTCACTTTTGCACTTAAAAGTTCATTGTGATATGTTCTTATTCTATTTTGAAATTTGTTATCGATGTCATAAAAGTAAAGCTAAAATAACATGAACTAATAAACTTAAATTTGAAACAATTTAAAACTCAAATTGAGTATAAATAAAATTTTTACCCATTTTAAATGTTAATTTAATTAAAAATAATATAATAAACATAATTATTAAAATGAACGAACTAGACTCGATTTCAATTGATTTTAAAAAGTTAATAACTTAATAGTTATTTAAAACCTAAAATCATTGAATATAACCAAAATCCGAATTGAAATGGTAATAAATCTAATATTAGTTATCCATCTTTTATAACAATATTAAAGTTATTTATTTAATTTTTTTTCCTTTCATCTTCAATGTTTTATTTTTATTGTCTTTGTGGTTAAATTAGTTGATTAATTTTAAAAGCATTTCTAAAGTGAAATTGCAATTATAAATAATTGAGTATACTTTTTTTCTATTTGAATTTGGAATGATTTGAATACATCTTTTTAAATAAAGAGAAATATGCATCAATTATTGAGTCAAATAAATTTTAATAATGAATGCTTTTAAATCACTTTCAAGCTTTTAGTTAAATAATAATTTCTAATAATTTTTGTTTTAGATAAAAGGTGATAATTAATTTGATGAATTTTAATTCTTTTGAATAAATGTTACCTAATATGAAAATTTTAAAAATTTTCATACATTAATGAATAGTTTTCAACTAATATGAAAGAGAAAATGAATAAGTGTATAATATTCTTCAAATAAAAGAGTTTCATATTAATCTTAAAGAAATTTGAAAATAATACAATTATATATTTTTCATTGAAACATCATATAACACTAACCTTATTTGTCATATGAGAAAATAGAGTTATGCATAATCAATCAATTTTTTGCTTCACTATCATAACAATTTTGAGACCATTAGATGTTTAGAATTTTAAATCAAGAAAAAACAAAGGGAGTTGCCACCAATTTTTTAAGGGTATAATTAGCCACCCAAAAATTTATCTTTTAAATTAACTATAAAAACAGGTTAAAAGTTTATGAAAAGATAAATTTCGATCCATGAAAAATTAAGTTAGATTCGAAAGTCGATTATGTGTAGGGAAAGATTAGCACCCTCACAACGCCCATAAATTGATACCAATTAATCATGCGTTATTCTTGGTGTTGGATGAAATGTTTTTTATTTGAAATTTAATAATAATTCCTTTTCTTATTTATTATTTTTTTGAAAAATAACTAATTTTATTAAAGTTTTTTATTTAGAAATATCAAAGATATCAAAGAAATCTTTATGTTAAAAAATTATTTAAAAATTTTTTAACGTCTAGAAAAAACTTTGAAGATAACTCTTTTGATCGATATTTACTATGATATTCATTGAAAGTGAAATTAGCATTTTTTGGGGAAGATAATTGTTGGTGATTTTTCAACATCTAGGTAGAGTATAGAGAATTATTCCCTTTGGGATGTTATTTTTGTTTTATTCCACATTTTAAAATTAAACACATTTTTATGTGAAAATGTTGATGATGGTATTATTAGAAAACAAATGATAACTAAAGGCGTAAACATGTGAATTAAGTGTAATCAATAATAAATAGATGCATTGATAGATGTTAGGCATAATGATGAAATACAATTTTAAAATTGGGTTCTTGAATATAATAAGACCATTCTGACTCCCTAACATCTAAACAGAGTTTAGGTGTAACTATTTATATTTAAGATCCCATTATATATATTTTTTTGTTTGTTTAGTCCCATTATTAAAGTGAATTAAGGATTCGCATGAAAAACTTAATGAAATAAAGTTTATTAAATATCCCATTGTCTTGGCGGCATTCAAGAACAAATTATTTCACTTGAGATTTTCACATGTATCCTTAAGATTTTAGAATGGTCTTGTGTAAAGCTTAGGTTGATGTTTTAAAGTTTGAATGATTTTTTGGTGATGATTTGGGGTTACGTGTCAAATTTAGAGTTTAGGTTAAATTTAGGGTCTTGATGGATTTAGAAAATTTGGGGCCTCGTTTGAGGTTTTAAGGTCTTAGGGTTTGGATTTTAAGGTTTCAGGTTTTGAGTTTTGAGGGTCTAGGATTTGGATTTTGATTTTAGGGTTTTGAAGGTTTTGAGGGTTTAGATTTTAGGGTTTTAAGGGTTTGAAGATTTTAGGGTTTAAAAGTTTAGTGTTTTGATTTTAGAGTTTTGGTTTTAAGGTTTAGAGGCTTAGAGTTTTGATTTTAGGGTTTTAGGTTTTAGAGTTTTGGTTTTTTAATTTTGGATTTTAAGATTTTTCAATTTTTGGATTTAGAGGGTTTATGAGGTTTTTATAAAAATGCGAACATCTCTAAAAATCTCTAATTTTTAGATGAATTTTCGAAGCAAGTTTGGTTTTTATGATTTTACGAAAATTTTTTTACATATTTCTTTATAAAAATTTATTATATTATTTATTACTTATTTGTTTTTAATAATTCTTTAGCATCTAGGAGGAATTATTTTTTTAACAAACAATTTTTATTCCTTCCATCATCTAGGTAGGGAAAAAAATTTTTTATCACTTTATTCTCATTATCATTTTTAAAAAATTTTTTAAAACATTTTTTGGTTATCATTCTCTTTTATTTATTTATTTATAATTTATTTTATTTTCATTTTAAAAAAGAAAATTTGAAATCATTTTTCATTCTGATTATTGTTAATTTTGTTTTGTTATTTTATTAGTTTTATTTAAAGTTTTTTTGAATGAAATTTAAAATTATCAAAATTTAGATTTTATTTATTATTATTTATTGTTATTTACTATTATTATTAATATAAAAAACATTTATTCTAACAAAAAATTAAGCATGCTTAACTAATAGTAAAAATGAAGAATAATATAATAAAAAAATAAAAATCTTACCCGAACTGGATCGATCAACAATATGGTCAACATTAGTCCACTGAATTGGCTGGGGCTTGGATGAGGTGAATGGTTGGATCGGGTCATGTAAATCCTGAGTCAGATCTAGGTCTATGAAGGGATCTTTTTACTTAAAACAGCATCGTTTTGGGCTTTAATTTTTTTTTTCAAAACCATTATAAGTATCAATTTTTTTTTATTTTTTTTCTCTCCCTTTAAAAAAAATCCTCTTCTTTAAAAAATAAAGCCTCCCTTTTACAAAACCAAGATTCCATTAGTACATCGTCGCCGTCGTCGTTGTCGTGTTCCATTATTGGCCACCATCAGCTGACACTGTTAGGCTTTTAAAAAACACCCAAATAATCATTTTTATCCCATATTTTTAGATCTTGGCTCCATTTATCTCGAATCAACCTCTAAAGTTGTAGATCTGAACTTGAAAACTAAAATTTCAAATTGCCATTAGCCTATTCTCCATTGTATGATTTTTTTGAATTTTTAGTATGTTATTACCCTTTCTTTTGCCTTCATTTTCATTGTTCAGATCTGCCCAATAAGGTTGCTATCACTGCTATTACAACTTCTTTTTTCAAAAGCCTTTTTTTTTCTTTGGGTTTTACTGAAACTGAATTTTTGTTTGCGGTGGTATCTTTGGCGCTAAGGCTCTTTCCTAAAAAGGAATATTGTGTTTCTATTTTTTTATTTTTGTTGATTTGCTTTTTTTTTTTTGTTTGGGTGCTTGGGGCTGCTAGGTGTGAGTGTTTTGGCTAGATTTTTAGGTGCTGGCAAGGGTAAACCTAGTTAAAGGTGGAGTTAGATGAGGGTAGTGGTGGTCAAAAGGGCGATTGGGTTTTGAGTGTATAGGGCTTGGGTGATGTAATTGGTGTGAGAACTTTTTATTAGTGTGGGGTGCTAGTTTAAGACTTGTCTGGTGCTAAAAGGATGGGAAAGGTGTAGATGTTTACTGTTGGCCTGGGGTGTGGTCTCAGTGACTAGGATAGGTGCTGGCCAAGAGGGCTTTGTTGGGTGTAGGGTGCTGGTGTATAAATAAAGGGAAAAGGATGGTGCTGGAGCTTAAAGCGGGAGGGTCCTGAGAAGCTTTAAGTGTTTTGATGCAAGCTAAGGCTTTAGAGGTGAAAGGGATCGGTATCTAGGGGTCCTTCCTCCTTGGTACATAGAAGGGTGCAGGGTTTTTAGAAGTTTCAAGGGGGAGCATGTGGTTTGGGCAGGGTGTGGGTCTTAGTTGGGACATGGTATGGTGCTAAAGTAGTTAGGGCAGGTGAGTGGTGCCTTATACAACACCACTGTCTCCCCTCTTTTCTTTTTTTTTTTTAATTAATTATTAATATATTTAATATTTAATTGTTAATTTTAAGAAAAAAAATTAGAAATTGGGACTTAATCTAAAAGTTTCAGATAAAATTTGATGTCTACAACTATCCCTTTTTACACATTACTAAGAATCAGGAATAAGGAAAAACAAAGGCAATAATTTTGTCTAAAGCCAACTTGATAACTCTTTAAAAGTTTTTTTCTTTTTTTGGTTTGTTTTTTGGTTTGTGTTTTTTTTTTCTTTTTGTTTTTTGTTTTGTTTTTTAAGGTTTGGGATTGAAACATGAGTCTAGTGATAAAGAACAATCAGAATGACACCGTAAGTTAAAAAATAAAAAAATAACCGACACAATATTGCAAATTAAAAAATAAAGAATCGATCGAGACAACACTGTAAATCGAATAAAGTGACTACTAATCTGGGTTTGATTACTAGCTAAACTGAACTTAAAACTTTTTTTGATGCCAGATAAGCTGGTTTTAAAATTTCATTGAGGTCAGATAAATTGGGCTTAAAATTGAGTGCCAGCTAAACTGGGCTTAAATTTTTCTTCGAGGGCCAAATAAACTAGGCTAAAACTTCATTAGGTGTCAGCTAATCTGAGCTTAAATCTTTCTTTGGTGCTAGATAAATTAGGCTTAAATTTTTTTGAAAACCAGTTAAATTAGGCTTAATATTTTATTGACGGCCAGATAAACTGGGTTTAAAATTAGGTTTCAGTTAAACTAGGCTTAAATATTTCATTGGGTGCCAGATAAACAGAGTTAAGATTGGATGCAAGCTAAATTAGGTTTAAATCTTTTTTTTAGGCCAAATAAATTAGGTTTAAAATTCCATTGAGGGCTAGATAAACTGGGCTTAAAAATTTTTTAGTGCCAAATAAACCAGGCTTAACTTTCTCTAGTGCTAGCTAAATTAGGCTTAAACTTTTCATTAGGTGTAAGGTAAATTAGGTTTAAACTTTCACTGGTGTTAGGTAAACTAGGCTTAAAAATAGGTGCCAAGTAAACTAGGCTTAAAATTTTACTAGAAGCCAATTAAATTGGGCTTAAATCTTTCTTTGAGGGCCTCTCAAATTAGACTTAAAACTTCATTGGGTGCCAACTAATCTAGGCTTAAATCTTTTTTTGGTATCAGATAAATTGGGCTTAAGATTGGATGCCAGCTAAACTGAGCTTAAATCTTTCTTTAGAGGTCAGCTAAACTGGGCTTAAAATTTTATTAGGGACCAGATAAACTAGTTTTAAGATTTCCTGGAAGGCTAAATAAACTGGGCTTAAAAAGGGTGCTAGGTAAATTGGGCTTAAAATTTTGTTGGAGGTCAGCTAAACTGGGCTTAAAACTTTATTGAGTGCTAGATAATTTGAGTTTAAATCTTTCTTTGGTGCCATATAAACTAGGCTTAAGATTGAATGCCAGCTAAACTAGGCTTAAATCTTTTTTTTTGTGCCAACTAAATTGGGCTTAAAATTTCATTGGGGGTCAAATAAACTGGGTTTAAGATTTTCTTAAGGGCTAGATAAATTGGGCTTAAGATTTCCTTGAGGACCAGATAAATTGGGCTTAAAAATAGGTGCTAGGTAAACCAAGCTTAAATTTTTATGTAAACTTGAATTTTTTCTGAAGAACTAACAATCCTTATTAGCAATGAAAGAAATGAAAAATCTCTCTTAATGGATTAGATGATTTTGCACCCATAAATTCTTGTTGATTTAAAAGACTTCACCACTTAAAGGAGATAACATGGGTATATATTTTTTGTTAATCCAGGCTTATGTGCTAGTTAATTTAGGCATATTATGCTAGCTAAACTGGACTTATGTGCTAGCTAATCTAAGCTTATGTGTCAGTTAAATTGGGCTTATGTGCCAACTAAACTAGACTTGTGTTTCCCAATGCCAACTAACACTTGACTTTACGTACAAGCTAAACTAGGCTTAAAACTTTATTATTACCAAATAATCTAGGTTTAAAACTTGGGTGCCAGCTAAACTAGGCTTGAATTTTTTAGAATTTGGCAATCTTTATTAGAAATGAAAGAGGTGAGAAATTTTTTTCCAAATGGATTGAATGGTACTGTAGATGTAGATTTCTATTTATTCAAAAAAGTTTCAACACCTAAAAGGAATAAAAGAGACATAGTTTTTCATGCAAGCTCACAGATAAAGCATAAGCTTTTCTAAAAACATAAATTCCTTGAAAACCAAACTAATGCAACATTTTCCTTAGTCTTCAAATGTGATATTTTGATATATGTCAATATTAGCTGTAAGGGCTTGAGATTTTGAAAGGTAATTTAAGACATATATCAAGCTTTTGGGACCACCTTGAATCCTCAACATCTAGGCAGTTTATGTGCGACTATTTATATTTAAGATCTCATTATATATATTCTTTTGTTTGTTTAGTCCCATTATTAAAGTGAATTAAAGACTCGCACAAAAAAAACTTAATGAAATAAAGTTTATTAAATATTCCATTGTCTAGATGACATTTGAGAATAAATTATTTCATGTGAGATTTTCACACAACCTTAGGATTTTGGAATGGTCTTAGGCAAAACTTAGGTCGAGGTTTTAAAGTTTGAATGATTTTTTGGTGATGATTTAGGGTTGCATGTCAAATTTAGGGTTTAGGTTAAATTTAGGGTCTTGATGGATTTATAAGATTTATGACCTCATTTAAGGGTTTTGAGATATTAGGGTTTTAGGTTTTGAGGGTTTAGGATCTGGATTTTGGTTTTAGGATTTTGAAATTTAGGGTTTCGAAAGTTTTAAAAGTTTTGAAGGTCTAGAGTTTGGATTTTAGGATTTTAAGGGTTTAAAGATTTTAGGGTTTCAAGGGTTTAAGGTTTAGAAGTTTGGGTTTTTGATTTTAGGGTTTAGAAGTTTAGGGTTTTGGGTTTTAGGATTTTGGTTTTCCAATTTTGGATTTTAGGATTTTTTGATTTTAGGATTTGAAGGGTTTAAAAGGTTTTTATAAAAATGTGAACATCTTTTAAAAATCTTTAACATCTAGACAAATTTCGAAACAAATTCAGTTTTTATGATTTCATGAAATTTTTTTTGTATATTTCTTTTTTATAAAAGAAAAATTATTATTGTTATTTATTACTTATATGTTTTTAATAATTTTTTAGCATCTAGGCCGAATTATTTTTTAAAAAAATGGTTTTATTCCCTCCATCATCTAGGTAGGAAAAAAATTTTTTATCACTTTATTTTTATTATCAATTTTCTTGAGATTTTTTTTCGTATTTTTTGGTTATTATTTTTATTTATTTATTTATTTTATTATTATTTTATTATAGACACCCATCTGCATCGAGACTAATTAGGGTCATATTTTTGTTATTATTATTATTTTTATTATTGTTATAGTATAGTATGTTATTATATATTATAATACAGTATATTACTATAGTATATTATAGTATTATTACTATTATAATAGTATAGTATTATTATTAGTATTATTATAATATAATATAATATATTAGTATTATTATTATATTATATTATTATTATGTTACTATATTATTATAGTATCTTACGTTTCTATTACATTGTTATCATTATTATTATTATTATCTTTTTTTCCTTTCTTTTTCAATTTGTAGTGAGAATTTTGGAAACTGAAACATTCATAGCTGAATTGCAGAAGATGTGTATGGTCAAAAGGGATTTAATATAGATCACAGAGCTTTTATTTTGATTTTGGAACTTAACAAAAATATAGCCCTAAATCATGCTTAGGCATAACTTAATTCCAAGATTCAAGCTTGGATTGGTTCTATCCATTTCCTAAAGATTCTCCTAAGAATGTCTATAAATTGAACTAAAAATTAGAGGGATTGGATATAGTGGATTTTGATAAGAAAATGCTAGTGTTTAAGAATTCTGGAAAAAGCTTTTTGGAGTTACGTTTATGAGATTTTGGTTTTGGGTGTTCTTAGGTTCGATATTATGGTGATTAGGAAGAGTTTGGGTTTTTGGTTTTTGTTTTAGAGTGTGGAGGTTGAAAATCTAGATTTTAGATTGAAATTTAGGCTTTTTTGAAAAAATTAGTGGGTTTTCTAGGAAGTTTTGGGAAATTTGGATTTTATGATGAATATTTGAAGTTTTCAGTGGAGTTTTTTGACGAAGGTTGTATTTTTTAGTGGGATTTCATTGAATTTTTCAAAAATTGGTAGGTTTTTCAGTTTTTGGTGGAACATTTTGGTGATTTTTCTAAAAATTAGTGGATTTTTCAAGTTTTTGGTTGAATGTTCTTAGGTTGATCTTGGAGTTTTAGAAAGAAGGTAGAGGATTTTCCAAGCTAGAGAGAGAAAGAGGACCAAGGCTTTTGAAGCAAAAACGCTGAAGGTTGGCTTTTATACCGCCTTAACATGACACCGTTTTGAAGGCCCCAAATTCGCATGTGACCCATTAACCTTGCTGACCCTACCTGATTGCAGGTTTTTTTTTTCTCATTTTTATTTTATTTTTTTATTCATTTTTAGTTTTTATTTTATTTCATTTTATTTTACTGGATTTTATTTATTTTTATTAATAATTTAATATTTAATAATTTTTTTTTAAAAAAGAAATTTTCTTTCTAAAAAAAAAGGTAAACTAAATAATAATAATAATAATAAAAATAAAAATCTTTACAAATAAATTTATGAATCCTACTAAACTATTAAAGAATTTTCATATTTAAATCTATAGAATCCACCAAACTATTGAAAAATTTTATAAATAAGTTTTAAAAATAAAAAAATAATTTTATCTTTCAAATGATTAGAGAATTATTTCTAAATTAAGTTTTACTAAACTATTGGAAGACTTAATGAATTTTCCTCAAAAGAATAAAATTTTTATAAACATTTTAAAATAAAAGTCTCATCATACTGTTGGGAGATCTGTTTCAAAGTAAGTCCTACCAAACTATTGAGAGACTTTGTTAATTTTTTTGAAGAAAATATTATAATAAATCTGATGACAAAATCTTTTCAGAGTGAGATACTAGTCTTTATGAATACTTTTGAGGTGAGAAAATTATTTTAAATTGTTACCGAACTATTGGGATAATTTTAGGATTAATTTTTAATATTAAATATTTTGGTAAAATATAAACATATTCAAGGCTTGGATAATTTGAGATAAATTGGTACCATCCCTTGGATGGGCGTTGTGGAAATGTAATAACTTTCCTCACGTATAATCGTATTCTCGAACTTAAAATCTGATTTTGTAGATTAAAATATACTATTTAAAGACACCTAAGTCAATCTTGGGACTCATCTTTAAATAAGACAGATTCGATTAGGTGGCTAATCACACCTAAACAAAAAAGATTGGTGGTGACTCCTCTAATCCATGTTTGGTGGTAGGTCCATGGATCTATACGTTATGGTAGTTTGGCTACTCCACTGGGGACATCGAGAGTCAGGCCAGTAAATGATTTCTTATTATCCAAGCCTTAGCTTAATAAAATTAAGATTATGTTCTTTATTTTTATTTCTTTCTTTTCATGTTTATACTCTATTTAGTTATTCATGTATGTATATATTTGTCATTCATTTGCATGTGTATAACATAAGCTCTCCACCCAAGCTCTACCCTTAAGAAGGAGTGAAGTACTGATGCCTTCGTGAGATTTCATATCTTAGTATGGGCTTATGAAACACTTTCACTTAAATTGAACCCTTTTCACTTGTAACCTATGATAGGTGAGGATATAAGTGCCTTACTAGTCTATAATGGACAATTATGTAGAACAATTTGAAAACCTTTTAGAAGTAACCCAAACCACATATAATTAACTTTAAGAGCTAACCATAGGTAGAGCTATGTCTTTTCACCTTTTATAATTAATTTGAAAGCTAAGATCATATTGTTATTTTATCTGCTTTACGGTGCTTATTCTATATATTCTATTGAGGTGACTAACTAATTTTCTTATTTTTTTTAATTTCTTTTCTTTTTGTGCATATTCATAAATATATATACAGATTGTATAATGTTCTTGCCCTAAAAGTCTTTTCAATGAAAGCTTTCATAGAACCCACCGAACATCAGGTTTGCGCCTCATCTATACTTTTCAAATGTGACTTGCCCACAGATGTGAAGATAGAGTCAGAAAAGAGGCAACAAGAAGAAGAAAATTATTTACCGCCTGGTTATATCTCTACATTACCAAAGGAAGTTCACTTGCTCCTAAACGGAATGATTTGAAAAGAATATTAGATATATGGAATAACATGGCTTTTTCAAGACATCAAGCTTTTTGTCAGAAGTTCAACCATATTTCATATCTCCTATCAGTGAAGGTTGATAACTCACTCATCAAGATGATGATACAATTTTGAGATCCTTCTTTTTTTTATTTCATCTTCAATGAGATCGATTTGGTGCCAACAATAAAGGAGTATTCAACTTTATTATGTATGCATCTTTAGTCTCTAAATAGAGTGTATGTAAAGAAACAAAAATCAGGGAATCATAGGAAGCTAGGTCATATTTTAAGAGTGGGAAAGGAACTCATAGATTCATATATTTGAGAAAAAAGATAGCATAAAGGTATTCCATGAGAGATTCTTTAAGATTTCATTACCAAACATCTAGATGATAATCAAAGAAAATAGGTGTTTGCTTTAGCCATATATGGGATGGTCATTTTCCCCAAAGTCTTAGGCCATATAAAGATAGGGGTGGTCGATTTGTTTAAATAGATTGAGAAAAGGTGTAATCCTTCATTAGCTATATTGGCAAAAACCATCAGATCCTTGAACTTTTGTAGATAGAATGACAAAGCAAGTTTTATAGGTTGCACACCACTACTGTATCTATGGATGAAGAGCCATTTAGAGTGTAAGAAAAGTGTCTTCTCTAAGCTTTATTTTCACAGTTGAATCTCAATTAAGAGCTGTCAAAGTAATTAGCTAGAAGCAAAGACTTATAAGGAATGGGAGTGTCTGCTACAAAAGCTTACAGTTGATCAAGCAAAATGGTTAGCACCATGGATGAATCGGGAATCTATGTTGTATCAATGTGGAGATGAGATAAGGGTTTCATTTTTAGGATTATAGAGGTCAACAGGTTATGCATGATTGATGGTAAGGAGGCAACATGGAGCTGAATAGTTTATTCCCATAATATACAAGCTTAGCCAACTTAACTATTTGTATAGAATGCCTAGAACTTTTTAAAAGATAGAATAGTCAAAGCTTTGAAAAAGCCTAAAAAGGTGAGTCTTGGACCATTTACTGATAAAGCCACTTAGGGATATTTGATTTGGAAAGCCAAAAAGAGTTAAGAGATCACCTCGATGATTAAAGACCATTGTCAGTCAGTGCATCAAGAGATGGGTAAGGTACCTTCAAAGTTTGAACTTGAAAGAAAGGAACATGAAGTGGAGAAAGAGAAATTGAAGCAAAAAATTCTGAGGCTTTAAAAAGAAAAAAAATAATGGAAAAACAAAGCAAAAAATTAGAAGTCCAAGTCTACAAAACTTAAAAGGTTGTTAAGGAATGGGATGATGCCTTTAAGGAGTTGAAGGAACTACAACAAGAGTACAATAGATTGCACATATAGGTGCAAGCCAAAGAAATAAACAATACAGATCTGGCTTGTGAAAATGAAAAGCTAAAAAAGGAATGTTCCCAAATGGATGATGATTATGTCAAACTCAGCATGAAAATGAAGTGCTTAAGTACATCCAGAAGCTGAAGCAGAAGTTGAATGAGCAAAGAAACCATATTACAACACTCATTGATAAGCATAAGGAATTATCTTATCAGGTGTGGTTCAAAAAAAGAGAAGGGTTGGGAAGACGATGGTACATAGAGCATCTCATAGCCAATATAGGTAAGACAGTAATCAAGGTAGGCGAAATGGCATAAAAGGCTGAGGCATTGAAAGCCTTGGTCATACTAGTGTGGGAGAATGGATAGTAACTGTTAAACTTCATTGAGGAAGCAAAAGATCAGTGTAAGCAAGTTAGGCATTTTTATAGAGGGAAGGTATTATATTTGATGTAAAACAAACTCTTATGGAATAAATGAAAGTTTTTTTTTTGAAATTTTTAAAAAGGCAAATATTGTTTTTTTTTCTTTTTCATGCATTGCATCACATTCAATCATTATCATATCATCATCACTAATTTTCAATTATGGTATTAAGGTGTAAGAATAGCTTAACATTCATACAATACCTAGGCTAGAGCCAAGAAAATAAAGCAAGACAATGTAAATCATTTCGAAAGGTTGGAAAAAACCCAAGAAATTGAAGGAAAATTAAACAGGATTCTAGAAGCTTTGGAAAAATAATTAGAGGGAAATTAGTAGAAAAAGATACCTCATATAAAGTTATTGAATCCATATGTCCTCTAGGTTTTGGTCTCCATCAGACCCAAACTACTCTAAACTTTCAATAGGCTACATTCCTAAATTACAACTACCTAGGAATGCCTTATGCACTTAGTAATGGGGAACGTATAGAGTTATACTAATCTTGTCTTCATCGACAAGGCAGTTGAGCCCATTAAAGTCCCTAACTTGGATGAGATAAAGGAAAAAGAGAAATTGCAAATAGTTGTGTCTTTAAAAGACTTTAAGACCGATCAAGTTATGGACATGGTTAAGAAAAGATTATGGGCTATAGAAGGCATTGATTTATATGGATCAATGGATGCTATGGGTCATTATTTGGTACTAGATATGATAATGCCACCCAAGTTCAAAGTGCTAGAATTTGAAAAGTATGATGGTACTAAGTGCCCTTTTACACATGTCACAATGTACTGTAAAAAATGGTAGCGCATGCTAGCAACGAGAGGCTACTCATACATGTTTTTCAAGATAGCTTAACCAGGTTTACAGTAAGTTGGTATGTTTAGTTAGGTAAGAACCGCATAAAATCATGAAAGGATCTAACTTGGTCCTTAATCAATCAGTACTGCTACACCATTGAAATGGCTCTTGATCATTTTTCATTGAAAAGAATGGAGAAAAAAGCATCTAAATCTTTCAAGCAATATGCCCACAGATGAAAGAATCACCTAATTATCCTTATTTCTGTTAAACAATTTGAACCTTCTTATCCTAAATGGTATGATCTCATAGCCTATTATGACTGCCATTATAGGATGACTAGCCATTCTATTGAAAATTGTACTTTTTTGAAGCATAGAGTGTAAAATTTAATTAAAGAAAGGTTGATAAGCTTCAATACTTATGGAAACTCAACACACAATATTAATGGGAATCCTCTATCTAATCATACAGTCAATGCCTTGAATGAGAAAAAAAACATATGAAAAAGAAGTAAAAGAGCTTAAAATGTCATTCAACCAACTGTATGACACTATATATAGGGCTAGATTGATACAACTAGTAGTTATATGCACTTATGTGGAAAGATACGTCTCCAATCAAATATGTAAGTATCACAGTAGAGCTCAAAGATACTCTATTGACATCTATAAGCAATTTTATGATGAGGTGCAAAAACTAATGGATTCTGACCAAATGAGTTGTATAAAGAGTCAAAGGCTTAAAAAAATACTGAAGTGGCTATGATAGACAAATGGGTGCCATCACCATCTGTTGCAATGAAAAATCAAAATCAGTTGGGAATAAGTTTATTCCAAAACTAGTAACCTTCAAGGTCCCAAGTCTATTCCCCTACAAAGATTAAAAGGTTGTACCATAGAGATATGATTGTGAAGTGACAGTCCAGGGGCAAGAAAAAGTTATGCCAAAATCTGAAGCTACCAACATAATAGATGCAGAAGGCATGACTAGAAGTGAAAGATGTTATACTTTAGAGACTTTAAAGAAAGCAAAGAGGGGAACGGAAAAATAAATCGAACCAGAAGTGATTTCAAAGAAAGACATCCCAAAGTTTTTGTTGAAAAAAGAGGCTTGTAAGTTCTTGAAGTTGGTAAAACATAGTGAATACTCTATGGTAGAGCAATTGAATAAGATGCTAGCTAGAATCTTTCTGCTATCACTTCTCTTAAACTCAAAACCATATTGTAATGCCTTATTAATAGTATTGAATTAGGCTTATATGGCACACAACTTGTCTATAGAGTATGTGAATCACTTGGTAGGGAAATTAGTGGTGTTGCATTACATCTCTTTCAGTGATGATGAGATTTTGCCTAAAGGCAAAGAAAGCACCAAGGCTTTGCTTATCATTGTCAAATGCAAAAGCCATATAATAACCAAAGTCCTTATATATAATGGATCAGCTATTAATGTTATGCCCATGTCTACCCTGACCAGATTGCCCTTTGATAGGTTCTATATCCAAAGTAGTCATATGATTGTCTGAGCATTTGATAAGACTAGACGTAAAGTATTTGGGAATATTGAGTTACCTATGCAGATTAGGCTATATGCTTTCAACATAAAATTTTCAGTCATGGATATCTTTTTGTTTTACAGTTGCTTATTAGGAAGACCTTAGATCCACATGACAGGTGCTGTTCTTTCCTCATTACATTAAAAAATCAAATTTAATATGAAAGGCCAATTGGTGATTGTGGTTGGAAAAGAAGATTTACTGATAACTCAGCCCATAAACACTCTATATATAAAAGCTGCAAATGAGTCATTGAAATGCTTTTATTGATCCTTTGAACCTATCAATGCAGTAGGTAAAGGGCTTAAATTTAGTAGGATAATGACCAATTAGATGGTTAAAAAGGGTTGAAATACTGGGTTAGATTTAGGCAAGAGTTTACAAAGGATAAAAGAGCCTCCCAAGGTTGAAGACAATAGTGGCAGACTAGGTTTAGGGCATGAGTTGAAAAAAGTGCAAGACAACAATAGGAGGATAAAGAATGAGCTAATGGTTATTCCTCATTTAAATGAAACTTTTATTCCTAGAGGATACATGTACTTGGGAGTTGAGGAAAATGCAAGAGAGGAGCCAAAATGCGAAGAAACTTTCACCAAATTGTCCATTCATATGGTAGGCAACGAAAATGAAGAAGCTTTGGTTTACCCATGCCCACCCAGCTATGAATTAAAGAATTGGAGTGTCATCCAGATGCCTATTATTTCTTATCTTTTCTCAATGTAATTAAAAGTCCTAATTGCTTATGCCTAAAAGTATTGGGATGAACTCTTATGTTTGGGCCTTTTATTTTTTATTATTTTAATAAAAATAGAAGCATGCATTTTATTCATTTCTTTTATTCCATCCATTCTCCCATCAAAGCATCTCACCAATATTTCCTATTTCATTAATTTTTAGGTGCCTAAATGAATATAAAGGTAATCATGACAATGATTAGAGGTTTAATTTCAAAAATTCAATTAATATTGATGAACTTGATATTGAAGAGAGCACTAAAGAATACACTTTACCTTCAGATTTAATGAGATTAATTGAGCATAAAAATAAATCTATTAAGCCTCATTAAGAAGATATTGAAATGGTCAATTTAGGTGATGTTGAGAATAAAAAAAAGTCAAGATTGGTACCTCACTCCCGGTAGTTGATAGAGGATGATTAGAGGATTTGCTTTAAGAATTTCTAGATATGTTTGCTTGATCTTATCAAGATATATTCGAGCTCAGCACTAAAATAGTGGAGCATAGGTTACCCTTGAAGCCTGAATGCAAGCCAGTCCAGTAAAAGTTGAAAAGAATGAAACTGGAGATGTTGAAAATAAAAAAAGAGGTAAAAAAAACAATTTGATGCAAGCTTTCTTCAAGTGGCCAAGTATCCTGAATGGGTGGCCAATATAGTACCTATCCTTAAGAAAGATGAAAAATAATGAATGTGCATGAATTACCATAACTTGAATAAAGCTAGCTCGAAAGATGATTTTTCTTTACCTTATGTTGACACTTTAATGGACAATACAACCTGACACTTGATATTTTCTTTTATTGATGGATTCTTTGGCTATAATCAGATAAAAATGGCTTAATAAAACATGGAAAAGGCTACATTTGTGACTATATGGGAAACTTTTTGTTACAAGGTCATGCCTTTTGGACTGAAAATGCTGGGGTAACTTATCAGAGGGCTATGGTGACATTTTTCCATATATGATGCACAAGAAGATTGAGGCATATGTGGATAACATGATTACAAAATCTCAAAAAGGAGAAGACCATATAAATAATCTCAAAAAATTATTTACGAGATTAAGGAAGTTTTAGCTTAAGTTGAATTCATCTAAATGCACGTTTGGAACCAGGTCAGGAAAATTATTGGGATTTATAGTCAATGAAAGAAAAATAAAAGTTGATTGGAACAAAATTGAGTCATTTAGAATTTATCCCCTTCGAGCACATAAAATGAGGTTCGAGGTTTCTTAGGTAGATTGAACTATATCTCCCGATTCATTTCTCAGCTCACTTTTAATGACCCTATCTTTAAGCTCCTCTGAAAGAATGATCCTAATGAATGGAATGAGGAATGTCTAGAAGCTTTCGATAGGATTAAACAATACTTATCGAATCCTCTAATATTAGTGCTGCCTATTTTGGAAAGGCCATTGATTCTATATATAATTATGCATGAAAAATTAATAGGGTGTGTGTTAGGACAGCATGATGAATCCGACAAGAAAGAAAAAGCTATTTACTACTTAAGTAAGAAGTTTACAGAGTATGAGTTCAAGTACTCATCACTAGAGAAGATATGTTATGCTTTGGCTTGGATAGCTAAAAAACTCAGGTAGTATATGCTCTACCATAGAACTTGGCTTATAGTTAAATTGGATCCAATCAAGTACATCTTTGAAAAACCATCACTGTCAAAAAGAATCGTAAGATGGTAAGTGTAATTTCTCAGAGTATGACATAGTGTATATGAGCTAAAAAATGATTAAAAGAAGTATCATTACTGAATTTCTTGCAGATCAAGCCACTGAAGATTATGAACCTAGAAAACTTAATTTTTTAGATGAAAAATTAATGGTCGTCTAAAGAGTAGAAAAAGATAATGATGAGGAAAAGACATGAGAATGTATTTTGATGGGGCTACCAATGCCATGAGACAAGGAATTGGAGCAATATTAATATCTCAAATAGAATATTACTACCCTATAATGGCAAGATTGAATTTCAATTACACCAATAATGTAGGCAAATATAAAGCTTATGTTATGAGATTGCATGTTGCTTTGAACAAAAAAATTGAGGCACTAAAAGTGTTCAGGGATTCAGCCTTGGTTATCTATCAACTAAAAGGTGAATGGGAGACAAGGGACTCAAAACTCATATCTTACCGTAAATAGATCTTAGAGTTATGCAAACAATTTGAGACAATCTAGTTTGAACACTTGCTACATGAAAAAAACTAGATTGCAGATGCCTTGGCTATCTTGGTTGCAATGGTGCAAAATAGTGATACGACTGAAAGTTAGCCGGTCAAGTTAGATGTTAGGTATGTACCAATGCATTGCGCCAATCTAAAAGAGGAAGAAGATAGAAATCCTTGCTATTATGATAATATGTGATACCTAAAGGATCAATAGTATCTAGACCAGGTAATAAAAAATGATAAAAAAAGTCTTAAAGAGATTAGCTATGGGGTTCTTTTTAGATGGGGAAGTTTTGTATAACATGTTAGCTTTATAAGTGAGATGGTGATCCAAGACGAGGGTAAATTAGATTTCTCCAAATTTTTTTCAAATAATGATTTCAATATAGTTGAATGAAAATTAAAACAATAAGCAACTTTGATGAAAATATAATGCAAACAATAGCAATTAATGAACCTAAAATCAAATATAAACAATAATAAATTGTAAAGAGATAGAGATAGAGAAATCAAACACAATGATTTATAGAGGTTCGTTCCTTCCTCACAAGGCACCTATGCCCTTTCTCTTAGTCATCTACACCAAGGCTTCAATCTACTAATTGAAGAAAAATTCTTACAAGATACAAACCTATCTTATACTAAATCTTTATTTTTTTCTCAAGGCTTAGATAGCAACCTCTACCCTTACAAATCAAAAAGATACCTCATCTCTTACAAGAAAACCAAATAATTTTGGCAAACTAAAATGCCTCTCAAGGTTGAGTGTTTGCCTAATGAAGTACAAAGAAAATGATGAATGAAAACACAACAATATTTTGGATACAAGAAAAACAAAGGATATTGAATTTAAGCTTTAAAAACTCTTAATTCTAAGAGAAAATGAAAATATGGCTTGTTGGCTCTTGCTTTCTTGATTAATCAATTTTCTTGGTCTGTTGGAGTGCCCAATTTATAGATAAATTGAAGAGGTAGCCGTTGGAAGTATTTGGGAGAAGAAAATAGCCGTTGGAAGCACCAAAAAATAGCTGTTGAAGTGTTTTCGCCCAGAATCGATCAATCCCTTGCTTGAAGGGATCAATTGGTTCATGTTTTGAACCATTTTTCACCTGAAAACAGCCTAACTAATTGATCCCCTACGTGGGGGGATCGATCCCTTTCCTGGAAATTCAGCCTTAGAGCATTCTATTTGAAAACCAATCAATCACTTCTAGAGGAGATCGATCCTATTCCTATTTTGTACTCTACTTACTAATTTGATCATAACTTGAGTTATAAAAATAAAAATCACAAATTGTTTCAAGATTTAGAAACT
>NW_019168024.1:0-39910 GCF_002303985.1 Durio zibethinus | reverse complement strand
TCTTAATTAAACCACGTTATAGTCGTAAATATATCAATTATTCAAATTAATAAGGAAAATTATAATAATTAATATAATTTACAATAATGATAATATTTAATAATTCATATTAAATTAATTAATATTTAAGAATTAAATATAAATAATAATTATGATCATTGATATTATTAATATTCAAGTAATATCAATTTATTAATTATCTATTTAGATTTTATTATTTCAAATAATATAATATATGATTTAATATTAAAAATTATAATTAATATTTTAATTAATAATCTATTTTATATTAAATTATATTAATTATTGATTTTTATTAATTAATTTAAATAAATTTATAAATACTAATTTAACATAAATATTTTAAATAGAATAATAATTATCGAAAATAATTATTTAAATTAGTATCGAATAATTTAAAAAGATAATTATATTCCTTATAGTCTTAACTATTTAAACTTAAATTAGAATAATATGCAAATAGTTGTTTGTTCAACTTATTTTATTTTAATAAGTTTTATTATTTTATCTAATTATAAGTTAAAATTAGTTTATGACAAACAAATGGTCATAATGATTTGAAATAGATAATTGTTTCAAATAGTCATAACTATTTGGAATAAATTTTAAACTTAAATTAGAATAATATTCAAATAGATTAAACTATTTTTTAATAATAAATAGATAATAATCTATAAACTAAATCTTTAATAATATAACTATTACACTTCAGATTAATTAATTTATAATTAATAATTTAAACTTTTGAATAATATTATATAAATATTAATATTATAAAATATTATAGACTATTTATAAATATAAAGTATTATATAATAATATTAAATATAATTAGTAAAAATATATTTAATTAAATATTCATATTTTAATTAATTAATTAAATAAAATTTAAATATTTATTATATTTATGAATTAATTTAAAATATAATTAAACTAATTTATCCTTATAATTAGTAATTATATTTAAGTTAAAATTAAATTTAGTATTTAAATAACTATATTATTTATCCATAATATTATTAATTAATAACATAATAATTAGATTATTGTTATTAATAACTTATTATAATAGTAAACTTTATAATTTTACATATAATTTATTTATTTTATTATAATGAATATAATGATGTTAGATAAATATTTCTAATATATATCATATAATGTTAAACAAAGGAAAAATAAAATAATTTATTATAATTAATTAAATACTACATGTCATATTACAAAATATATTTCTATTTAATATATGTATTTTATTAAATTGAAAATTAAAATAATTACATTAGATATTTATATTTATAATTATTTCTTTAAAGTATTAATATTTAATTATTAAGTATTTATTTAATTAAATAAATTGATAATTAAAATAAATATTAAAATTTAATTAATAATTAAATAATAATACTAATTTATTACGTTTGTTTAGTCATCAAATACTTGTTTCATATCTTACAAGTTTGTTTTAAATAATAATTATTTATTTAACTAAATTATTATAAGGATTTTAATTTTAATATTAATTTAATTATTAATTTATTTTTAATATTATTAAATAATAAATTAATATATTATTTTAATATGGTTTATATTAAATTATTTATTAATCTACTAAATCTTAATTATTTAATATTATCTCTTACTTACAATTGTAGACAATTATATAGTTAGAATATAATTGAATATTAAAGATGATATAAAATATTATATATTTTATTAATTAGATAATAAAAAGCCTATTTAAATATCATTTATTATTATTTTAAAACAAAAAGTTAATACTATATTCAATTATTATTTTATTAATATTATAGTAATAATTAAATTATTAAAACTATAATAAATAATTTTCAATAATTTAATATTAATTAGATAATTGTTCAAATAAGTTTATTATTTAATTTATTAAATAGATAATGTTGATATAATTTATTAATTATTTTAATATAAATTATGTTTATAATTGTTTTATAAATCTTATTTAAATTATCGAATAATTTAAATAAGTTTAAAATAATAGACTTATTAAATTAAAAAGTTGAACAAACATTAGAATAAAATATTTAATTTAAAATAACACTATAATTAACTTTATATATTAATTTATATATAATTATCTGAGTAATATAAATTAATTTATAATAAGTTAATAATTATTATATTATATTTATATGAATACTAATAATATCTTATAAATCTTATAAATACATAATAGATTTATATTTAAATCTCTATAAATATATAAATAAATATTACTTATTTATTATTTAATTATATATATAATAATTATCAAATAATATAAATAATATTATTTATAGAGATTTAAGATTAATTCTAATAGTCAAATATCTATTATTTAATAAATACTATTTTACTATTAATTATTAGTACAAGCTTAATTTATTAGAACAAGTCAATTAACTATTAAATTAAGTATATTATATAATTTATATTGATAATAATTATTAAATTATTAATACAATTTATAATATGTAATTATTTATTATTTAAATTATTAATTTAATTACTAATTATATATATAATTATTATTTATATGATAAATAAATAAAATATTGAATTAATTATTTTAATATTTATACTTTATATATTATAATATTCAATAAAATTAAAGAAAATTATAATTATTATAGTTTACATTATTAATAATATAATACTATAATTATTATCATAAAATATTATTATAAAATTTATTATAATATTATACTACTATAACTATTTTATTAAATTATTACTAATAATTATAATTGTTTATTATTGTAATTCTTATTATTGAAATAAATATCTAATTAACTAAATATAGTTAAAAATTATTTAATTATATAGTATATTTTATTATAATATTACTTATTAAGTATAATTAGATATTCAAATAATATATTTATAACAAATTTATAAACAAATTACGATATGTTTGAATAATTGTGATTGAAACAATATTTATTTAATATAACTATAATATTGAAAATTCAATTAAACTATATTATAATTATAATTTTAAATAACTATAATATATTAAATATTTTATAATTATTATTTCAATAATATAAATTATAAGCAATAATTATTAAATAGTACTTATTACAATAATCATAAAAGATTATCCATACTTACAATTAAATTATAAATATTATTTATTATTTAATAATAATAAATAGCTTATTTATTTATCAATAATATTATTATTGATACTTATAATTAATATTGTATTTTAATAGTTATTATAACTTAATTAGGTTATAATTATTAATATATTTAATTATAATTAATTAATTATTATATCTGATAATTTTATTAATAACTATTAAAAAATTATTAAAATAAAAGTGTTCTAATTTATTTTTCTCAAATAAAATTTAGATATAGATAATTAGTATCTATTATATAATTATATATAGTTATAATTAAATGTTAAATTTTTATTATTAATAATTAATTGTTTAATAAATTTGTTATAAATTATACTATTTATAATTTAATTATTATATTTAAATTAAAATCAATATTCATAAATTTAATATTAATTAATAATATTAATATTATTATTATTAGGTATTATATATAAAATAATATTGATATTTAATAACAATTGTAATAAATATATAATGTTACATATCTAATTGTAAATTGTTTATAAAAATAATATTTAAATTATTTATAAAATTATTAAAATTTTTTAAAAATTATATATATAATTCTATTAACTAATATTTTTAATTAAATTTGTTTAATATCTAAAATATTATTAAATTAATTTAATTTTAAGAATAAATTATTAAAACATTTATTAATTATAATTATAATTAAATATTATCATATTATAATAATTAATAATTGATTATTAAAATATTTAAATTATTAATATTTATTTGATTAATATTGTTTAGTACGAGGAAACTAATCAATAATTATAAACATAATTGCCAATAAAATTTAAACATATATTCTTTGTTATATTATTATATAACATTTATAATAAATCATACAATTATTATTTTAAATATTAATATAAAATATTAATTATCCTTGTTTTAATAATGATATGAATATATTGAATATATTAACTAATTTATTTATTATAAATAGTTAATAATTTTAATTAATATATAAATTAATATATTTAATTAAATTAATATATCAATATATTAAATTTATTTTAATAATATTATAATAATATACTAATATTATTAATATTAAAATCATTATGATGTTTTGTTGTAAAATAAAATGTTTCAGTTCAAACAAGCTTATCCAAAATAAAATAATTCTAATTTATCTTATCTATTTGTCAATTATTAATATTTATGATAAATTAATTACTAATAAATAATTATAACAATTAAAGATAAACTTAATTAAAAACATGTTTGATATATTGTTATACAATATTAATAAGTAAGAGATATTAATTCATATTAATTTTATAAACTTTAAATATTAATAGTGATCAAAATAAAATAATTGTTAATATTTAATGATTGTTAATAATTTTAAAATATATCAATATCTATTAAATTAAAAATATTTAATTAATTATTATAAAATTGGAGGATTTTATCTATTAATTTATAATTAATAATTAACTTAATATAATTAGTCTAATATTCATAATTATAATCTAATTATAGTAAAAATTATTTTATAATCATATTATAAGTGTTAGTTACATAAATTATAATTATTTTATTAATTATTTTAATAATTATAACTTAAATATATTAAATAATTAATAATAATAACTATATAAAATATTTTATAATTAGGTTTAATCAATAGTAATTAATAGTAATTTACATAGTTAAATTTTGATTGTATTTATTAATTATACTTATTAATTATAATTATAATTATTAATTTAAAAATTATTAGTTAATATTAATTAAATTATAATCCAATTAAAATATTATGATTATATTATAATTCATTTTAAGAATAATATTATTTATAATTATTATTAATATATAATATTAATATAAATGTTATTAATATAACTTAAATTAATAAATTATATAATAATTATTATTATATTAAATAATTAATAATTAATAATTGTATATAATATATTAGTAAAAAAATTATATACTATTATTTATTTAAATGATTAATAATTGAAATATTAATAAAGTAATATTATTTTATTTTGGATAAGCTTTTATGAACTAAAATAATTGTTTTATGATAAAACAAATAAACTATTTTAATTATAATAAAATAATTTTATTAAAAATATTGTAAATCATATTAAAAAGGAATAATAGATATTTAATTATCTATATGAATCCAATAGATTCATTACTTTTATATATTTGATTATATATATTATTGGAAGATTCATTATAATAAGTAAATTAAGTTAACATAACTTATATAATTAATATAAGTTATTATAATTTATAATCAAGTTATAATACAAGTTAATAATAATATATAAAATTAAAACAATTATTTATCAATTAAATTAATAATTGAACTCAGACTTAAATCTCTTACTAAGTTAACAATTATTTAAAAATTTGAATAATTATGTCAAATACATTAATTATGGGGAACAACCATAATTATGAATTATGAATTTATTAACAAGGCATTCTTTTTTTTAAATTGAAATAAGCGTAAAGTTTGTTTCAAATGTTAATAAATTAGTATTATTTTATTTCAAACAAACTTATATAAACAAAAACAATTTAGTTTTTAAATTAATATATAATAAATATTTATTATTATGAATAATATTAAATTTAGCTTAATTTATATATTAAAGATTATATATATAGTTTTATTATATTATAGTTTGATTTAATATTATATAACTTTTAATTTTTATTTAATTATTACTAATTGTTATTGATAATAATTTATAATATATTAATACTACCTAATTAATTATAATAATTAGTTACTAATAATTATTAAATTGTTTATAAATTATTAATTTTTGACAATTAATATATTATTATTAATATATAATTAATATTTTTTAAATATTATAAAATTTATTTACTTAATATAATTTAATAATTAATTTATACTATATAATTTATTAATTATAAATGTATTAATTTTTATCTATAAATTAATAATATAAATAGATTTATTTTTTAAAATAATCTTAATTTATATATATAATTAATATACATTAATTGAAACAATTGTTTTATAATAAACTATTAGTTAAGACAATATTTTATCTAATTATATATATAAATTTACTGATTAATCAATCATTTAGTGAACAAAACTAACCATCTTATTTACTATAATATATATTATCTATATATATAATTATATATTATATATAAATAAATTATTATATTATATTTATGAAATAATTATATTATAATATTAATTATAAATAATTTTTTATAAAATATAATGTTAATAAATTTGATATCAATCGAACTATATTTAATTATATATACTATACAAGTTATTATTATAATATAATATTATATAATTTATAGTTTAATATAAATTATAAGTAAGAATTTATAGTATGACTAGAATAATATAATATATTATGATAATAACTAGTTATTATTAATTAATATTTTATAATTAGTTTATAATTTATATTATAAATTATTAAATATAATATAATATATTATGATTTATTAATAATATAAGTAAAATATTTAATTAATAATTAGTTATAATTATTATTAGTTTTATGAATAACTTATTAGTCAATATTACTAGTTATTAATATTTACAACAATTATATAGATATGAAATAATTATATAATTTAATTAATATTTAATAGCATAGTAATATAAATAAATTATTATTATTATATTTAACTTATTATTATAATAAGATTAATTATTATATTATATAATATTTTATTTTAAATGATTATTTAATTTATATATTATTTAATGTTATTATATTAACTAATTATATAATATAATTAATATTATTAGAAACAATTGTAAATATTTTAATCATTGTTATTAATTAATATTAGTTAATTTATTAATTAGTAATTATAAATATATAATTAATTAATATTTAATTTAATAAATTAGTGTTATTTTATTTTGAATAAAATATTTCATATTATTTGTTAAATTATAAAACTAATTTATTAGCTTAATTATATATTAGATAATTATTATAATTAAATAGTATAATAATTAGTTATTATTAGCTTATAATTAATTTAATTAACAAAAATAATTTTTTGTCATACAACAATTGTTCAGGAAATAATAATTATTTCATTATAAATATTTAATATAATTAATAAATTATTTATTTGTAATTAAGTATAATATTAATTTATAATAATACAAATTGTGTAATGAATTATAAATAGTATTATAATTGTATATTTTAATAAATTTATTACAATTAAATTAGTTAATAATTTTATAATAATCAAATAGTATAATAATTAAATGTATATGTTGAATAGTCTATTGATCAATAATTTATTAATCAATAATTAAAATATTTATGATTATTTTTAATAATTATTTAATAAAATTCATAAATTATATTATTATTTCATAGCTTATTTATTAATAAATATCGATAATTAAATATAAAAATTTAAATATTTTAATTTAAAATTTAAAATTTAAAATTTTAAATTATTAACATTCAAAAATTAGTAAGCAAAAGATATGTTTTATGACAAAATAAAATATCATAACAATTTGAAATAGATAATAGTTCAAATGGATATGACTATTTAAACTTGTTTGGTAAACAGATTTATTTTTTAAATATCTAACTTTTAATTTTTAGAATATTAGTAAATTAATTAATTTTATTTAGAATAACTTGTGTGAATAAAATAGGTTTATTTTTTAAATCTTTTACTTATTAATTTTTAGAAATTTAACAAATTAGTGTTATTTTATTTTGAATATGCTTTTATGCACAAAAACAATTGGTTTACGACAAAACAAAAGGACACTATGATTTGAAATAGATAATTGTTCAAATAGTCTTAACTATTTGAATGTGTTCAGAAAACAAATTTATTTTTTAAATTTTTACTTATTAATTTTTGAAATATTAATAAATATATTAATTTAAATAATAAATATTTATTATTACAAATAATCAAATATTTGTAATTAAATATTAGTTTATATTTATTAATAAAGTTATTGAATATCTAAATATATTATAAAATAATTATATATAATATATTAATGTATAATTATAATTTATATGATTTATAAGAATAATTTGTATTAATTATTAAAATAATTAACTATTATAATTATAATTTAATATAAATAAAATTCTTACTTATATTATTATATAATATTTCAATAATATACAATTAATAGTTTACTTTTATATATCTGATTATTTTTAAAAAATTGATAACGAATCTTTCAGTAATATATATAATCAATTATTACTTATTATATTTAATTATATAAATTTTAAAGCTTATTATTAACTTAATTTGATTATAAACTTATTGATCAAATTATTGTGATCAAATTATTACTAAATACTAAATATTTAATGTATATTTTAAAATATAGAATAAATAGTCGTAACTATTTGAACCGATTCGGTAAACAAATTTATTTTTTATGTTATATTTAGTATTATAATTAGTTAATATTATATATTATATAAGTTAATTATATTTTAATATTAAACTATTAATATCTTATTTAAATTATATTAAGTCTACATTCTTACCTTTCATTGGTTCTACAATCCAAAAGTAAGCAGTGATGTATATTAATATATAAATTAACAATTAGAATATTATAAAATAATCGTAATAGTCATAACTAATAACGATAATAAATGATAATCATTCAATTATTTATTGATAATTTTATTATCAATAAATAACATATAAAAGAAGATAATAATAGTTAATAATTCATTGACGATTTAATTAATAATTTTAATTTATTATGATATATAAAATAATTAATATTTTATTTAGTTTAATTATCGAATTAAATAAAATAGTTATATTTTATTATATTAATTAAATCATAATTTAAAATAATTTATTATCAATACATTATTGAATTGTTAATTAAAAATTAATATATTATTAGCAATAATTTTATATATTAAACAATTAAACTAAATAATACAATAATAACTTTATTGAATTATAGTTAATAAATTTAAATTAAATTAATTTATTATTAATATATAATAATTGGATTCTATTATATTATAGTATTAATTTGTAATTACAGTACTATAATATAAGTTATTATAATACTTAAATTAATATACTATTAATAATAACATTTAATTGTATTCTATATATTTAATTTAACCTTTTTTAATGTACTATTGATTAGTACTTATTAATTAACTCAATTAATTTTTTCAATTATTAATATAATTGATTGTTTATAATTATAATTTTAAATATTATATTATTTGAATTGATAATCATTTTATGACAAAACTAATAAATATATTATATTAACTAATACTTTAATTATTGATTAAATATTATATTTATAATATTATTAATTTATATATAATATATAATATTATAATTATAAATAGATAATAATTAATTTAAATTATTATTAATAATTTATAACACTATTTATAAATAATAAATTATATTTATGAATATTATAATAGAAATTATTATAAATTAATAATAGTATAAATAATAATATAAATTATTATATTTTTGGAATTATATATTAAATAATAGATTTAATCTATAATTATTATATAATTTATTTATTTAATTTCAAAAAATATATATTCAAATAATAAATATATAATCTAAATATATTATATTATAAATAAATGGTCATAATATTAACATATTTATTTTAATTATTATTATAATTATACTAATTAAATAACAATTGATTTGTCATAATTATTAATATTAAGTAAATATGAATTAATGATAAGCAGAAATTAATATATAAAGTTAATAATTATAAGATTTATTTAAATACTAAATAAATTGTTAATAATGTAAATATTAACATATTAGTTAATAGTTTATTATTTAATAATTAATTAATTATATTATTAAATAATAAAAATTATTTAATTTAAATATAATTTAATATAATCACAAATAATATTGTTATGAACAATTAATAATTCTGTTATTTAAATTATAATAATCTAGTATATAATTATTTATTTGAGATCGATATTATTAATTAAACTTATTAAATTGTAATAATCTGAATTCATTAAAATTAATAGATATATTAATTATATCTATTAATTAATAACTATTAAATTTTATAATTTAACTAATATAATTATTTAAACATTATAATAATTATTTCATAATAATAACTGTTTTATAATATTATTAATAATTAACTATTTCAATATAATTTATTATAAATATTATTATTATTATTTATAAAATTTAAATAGCTTACCCTTTAAACTATTATTATTATTATTATAAACAAATATTTAAAATAATATAACTTATATTATAATATTAGAACTATTCAAGCATGTTCAAAAAATAAATTTATTTTTAAAATTTTTTACTTATTAAATTCAGAATATTAATTAATTAATTATTTTATTTGAAATAAGCTTGCATGAACAGAAACAATTATTTTTATGAATAAAACAAAAGGTCATAATGATTTGAAATAGATAATTGTTCAAATAGTCATCACTATTTTAAACTTGTTCAATAAACAAATTCATTTTTTTAAATCTCTTACTCATTAATTTTTAAAATGTTAATAAATTAGTAATATTTTATTTCTTATAAGCCTATATGAATTGATACAATTGTTTTATGACAAAATAATTAAATTATAATAAATTTATATTTAAAATTTATGATATAAAAATCATAATTAATGAATTATATTATATAATTATTAATTCAATATAATATGAATATTATATGTAATATTAATATTATATGTTAATATTATCATAAGTCATTTAACAATTATAAAATGATATTTTATCACGTTATAAATTTATATAAATTATTATTATAACATTATTAATAATAAATAATAAGATATTATTATTTATTAAATTAACATTAATTTATAAATTTTTTATAAGAGCAGCTATGTAATATATCAATATGAGTAAAATAATTCTAATTATAATTATAAATCTATTTATACAATTTTAATAAATAATTTATATTTATTAATTAATATTAAGATTAATTTAGTATAATAAAATATAGAATGATAAATTATACGAACTATTTCGGTAAATAGATTTAGTAATTAGTAAATTAATAATGTTATAATAATAATCTTTATTTAGTATAATTAACTAAATATTAATTTAGTATTATAGTAAATAAAATAAATTAATTGTAAACTTTTCAATTACTAAAATAATTGATTTAAACTATACATTTGTTCAAATAGTCATAACAATTTAAATGGGTTTGATAAATAAATTTATTTTTTAAATTTCTTACTTATTAACTTTTGAAGATTAATAAATTAGTATTATTTTATTCTGAAATTGATATAAAAAATTTTGTTATATGATCCATACTAAAAGTAATTATGATTTAAATAAATAATTGTTGAAATAGCAATAATTATTTGAACTATTGTAACAAAATCATTATTAAATACTTACTATTAATTTTGAAATATTAATAATTACTATTTAATAATTATATTAATATATATAATATATTTAATATAATTAATTATAAAATTATTTTTTTATATAAAATATTATAATATATTTATAATATATTATTTGTTAGATAAATAATTATAATTATAATATTAATAATTAATATATAAAATAATTAATTTATTAGTATATACATAATTATATATGATTTAATTTTATAATATATTATCCAATTATCTAATTATATTATAATATTTATAAGATTATATTTTATAAAAAAATAAATTAATATTTAATTTAAAATAATTGACTATTAAATAATATTACTTTATTACTATTTCAAAAATTGAGAAGTTGGAGATTTAAAAAATAAATCAGTTTGTCGAATCAATTTAAACAATTATTTATTTCAAATCAGTATTACATTTTGTTTTATTATAAAACAATTGTTTTTGACTGTACAAGCTTATTCAAAATAACATAATTCTCATTTATTAATATTCCAAAATTAAATAAGTGAGATTTAAAAATGAATTTTGTTTATGAACAAGTTTCAAATAATTATGGCTATTTGAACAATTATCTAGTTCAAATTGCTATAACCTTTTGTATTGTCATAAATAATTTTTTCTTTTCATACAAGCTTATTTCAAATATGTTTACCGAATAATTTTGAATAGTTATATTATAAATCTAATATATTAATAGTAATATAATTTAGTTTATGTAGTTTACTGATATATTATAGATATTAATTAGTCAAAATCAAATAGATTATAATTTATTTATTGATTAATAATAAACAGATTTATTATTGGTTGATTTGAGAGTAATGCCACCTTTTTTAATTGGTTCTTGTTCCATTTTGAGCTTTATCTCATACGTAAGGAGAGAACTCATTAGTTTATAATATTTATATTATTATAAATAATAATTAAGCTATAATAATTAAGAAATTTTGTTATATTACTATAATACTAAATCTAAATTCACCTGAACACATTCATAATTTAACTAGTATATTATATTTATAAACTATTATTAAAACATTATATAATATAAATTAATTATATAATATTATTAATAAATAATTTTAAATAACAATATATAAATGAATAATTATACTTAAGTATTATTAAAGTAAATACTTAATAATTATTAATTAATTAATTAATATATAAGACTATTTATTTATATTATTTTATTCAAGAAAAGCTTCTATGACATTATTTTATATTAATTGAAAGTTATTAATATTTATTTAAGATTTATATATAATCATAATATATATAATATAAATATTTAAACTAATTTGAACATTAAGCTCAATATTAATAAGATATTTAATGTATACAAAGAAAAATCTATTTCCATCTCATAATTGGAAAACACTTGAACAATTTCCCCTTGTCAATCCATTCCAATCAAAATGTATCTCATTTTACTATTGGAATTTTATTTTATTTTATAACAAAATATAATATTAAGATAGATATTTTATTAATAATACATTTAAATATTATTAATTTTTAATATAATTATTGTTCATGATTATTTAAATTAAATAATAATTTATTTAATTATTAATTATTTTTAGTTTAATAATTTAAACTTATAATAAGAGATTTAATAATTAAATAATTATTTAATATTCTAAAAATAGATAAAAAATTAGTAATTAAATGATTAAATTAAAATAAGTATTATTGATAATTATTATTAAAGAATCATTAATTTTATAAGTATTAATTATATTTTAATTAAGATAATACCTTTAATTTATCCAAATAATTAATAATATTAAAATTTTAATTAAATATTATTTGGATAATTATTACATTGTTATCATATAAGTAATTAGTCAATCTTTTTTGTTTGGTAAACAATTTATTTTTGTAATATTAACTAATCAATTAATTTTAATTTATTATATTAATTTAATTATTAATATAATTTATTTTATTATACTATTTATTTATTAATTATTACTAATACTAATAATAATTTATCAATTGTTAATAAGAATATAGTAATATTAAAGGGTTATATAATTTAAATGTACATTTAATCAATTATTAGTTAGTTATTATTATTTGTTTAAAAATAATATATAAATATTTAATCAAATATTATTCAAATATATATAATATTATATATAAATGATTTATAATATAAAATTATAATCTAATATATATATAATCTAATTATAATAAGGTATTAGTAAAATTATTTTTATATTAATTAATTAAATATAAATATTTGAATTAATAATTATATACAATTTTATATATATTTAGTTAAATATGATTAAAAATTTGAATCTTAATGTATAAAATAATTAATAATTTTTATAATAATAGAATATGTTATAAATAATTTAATTTATTTAAATTAATCTATTATATTATTAAATAATGTATAATTGAATTATTATCCATAAGAAAAGTATTTAATTAATAAGATATAGTATTATTATAATATTAAAATTATGGTAAGTTATAATTTTATTTAATTATTAATATAGTTATTTTAATTATAATAGTCTAAAATAATTTAATATAAATTATAATTTTATTGTTATATTTATATTTATTATTAACTTAGTTAAACTAATACTTACTTATTAATATAATTATAATAAGCAAATAGTCATTTCCAGATCATATAATATAAGTTTGCTAGTATTTGTAAAATACTAAATGATTATGGCCATTAAGTAGAAACAATTTTTTAATTAACATTTTAATATTTAATAATTTAATTATTAAATATAATAGTAACAGAATATATCTAATAGCTTAATTTATTAAATATATTAAATAATAATATAAAATAACTTTTATTTTATATTATTATTATATAAATATTTAATTAGTATGATAATTTTAATAAATATATTTATCATTAATAATAATTATTTACTATATTATTATTTATTATAATAATTTAATAATTATTGAAATATTTGAAATTATAACTATTTCAAATAGAATTATATTATATATTTTATTTATAACAATTTGAAATTATATTAATTACTTATATGGTAACTAACATTATAACATTATATTTATAATAATTAATATTAATTAATTATTAATATAATTAATAATAATATTTGAATTACTCTTGCTTATAACAATTATAAATTAATAATTAATATTTTAAATAACTAATTTTATTTACTATAATCAATTATAATAAGTTTTATAATTTTATAATTTGTGCGAGTGAGGATTTTGTTATAATATATATTATTTTTGAATCTATTTTTAGAATAAGTTATATCTAATAAATATAAATAACTTATATTTATTAGTAATTAATAAAATAGTTAAATTATATAACTAGTTCAAATAATTATGATTATTTGATTTTATGAAATTATAAAATCAATTAATTATTATTAATTAATTAATTAATTATATTTGATAAATATAATAGATATAATTAAACATAATCTTTTAATTTATAATTATAATTAACATATATATTGTTATAGTTATATTAATTATTTTTTTATATAAATTATTTATTAATAATTATTAATATTTAATAATTACTAAAAAGTCGTAATGATTTGAAATAAATAATTGCTCAAGTAATTATAACTATTTAACTAGTTTGATGAACAGATTTATTTTTTAAATCTCTTATTAATTTTTTGAAATATCAATAGATTAGTATTATTTTATTTCAAACAAACTTATATGAACAAAAACATTTGTTTTATGACAAAGGGACATAATGATTTAAAATAGATAATTGTTCAAACATATAATTATTTTATATAAAATTATAAATTTTTAAATTTATAATAAATTAATCTAATTAATATAATATAGCTAAAATAATTCATATAATTATAATATAATTACTTAATAATTAATTAATTATTATAACATTAAATTAATATGAATATATCATTAATTTTAACAGTAATTTTCATGACTATTTATTGTATTAATAAATAGTATAAAAATTGTCATAATTTTTATAAATTTGTTACAAATTTATACTATAATTTAATTATATTTAAAATTGTCATAATAAATTACTATTAATAAATAATAATATTTATTAATTAATAATAATTTATTAATTTAAATTAAAATAATTTTAATTTTAATATTATAATTTAATTATATTGTTTAATTAATAATATTATTTAAATTACTTATTATTTAAATAAATAATTTAAACAATTGTTTTATGACAAAACAGAAATTCCTAATGATTTGAAATAGATAATTGTTTAAATGGCCAAAATTATTTGAGCTGATTCGATAAACTGATTTATGTTTTAAATCTCTAACTTATCAATTTTATAATATTAATAAAGTAATATTATTTTATTTAAGATAAGCTTTTATGAATTGAAACAATTATTTTATGATAAAATATAAGGTCATAATGATTTTAAATAGATAATTGTTTAAATAGTCAAAAATATTTTTACAATTGTTCGGTAAATAGATTTTTTTCTAATTTCTTACTTAATAATTTTCTAAATTAGTTAACAAATTAATTCAATTATTATTATTTGTACAATAATTATTCAATATATATTAATATTTTTAATAAGAATTTTTATAAACAATTTAAATATTATTTAAGTATTAATAATACTAAATATTACAAATTTAGGAAATTTATAATAATTTAATTATTTTAAAATATTAATTATTTTGTTATTATATAATATGAATATATGTTATATTAGTAAATATTTAACTATTTGCTTATTAATATTTGTATTAATATACATATTATTTTAAATAACTATTAATTAATAATTACTATTAATTATAAATATATTGTTCAATTTAATATATTGATATATTAATTTAATAATAATATGTCAATATTTAGTATAAATATTTATACTAATTAATAGAATAAATATTTAGTTTATTACTAGTAATTAATTAATTACTATATTTATAATCTTAATAATAACTATTAACAAATAAATAATCAAATTTTTTATTAAATTAGAACAATTATTTGATTTATATCAACTATTATTAAATAAATAATAATATTAATTAGTTAATATATAAGATTACTTTAATAAAAAATTAAAAAAGAATAACTATTTTTTATCAATTATGAAATAAATTTTATAATTTATTATTTGTAATTGTAATATATATATTAATTAATTAGTAATTTTGATTAATATTAACAATTGCAATAATTTAATATTAAATATTTTATTATAAATATATAATCATTAAATAGATTATATAATTACTTAATAAATAAATATTTATTTAAAGTTATATATAATTTATAAATATATTAAATTATGTATTGAATAAAAATAATAGTTATCAAATAGTCATACATAATAATTTATATAATTTAGATATAAATTAATTAATAATATATAATTATTATAATATTAATTATTTAAATTTATACTATATAAAATTATTATTATAATATTTTAAATTATAATTATAAACCTTTTGTTACAAAATAAATCTATTTTTAGAATAAGTAATAAGTTTACAATTATTGATTTTTATTAATTAATAGATATCTAAAAAGATTTATTTTAAATAGTTTATTAATTTATATAATTATATTAATAAATTAATTTGAACAATTATCTAATATAGCTATATTAACTTATAAAAATTATATTAATAATAATATTAATTATTTATATTAATATTTATTAACTTATTATAGAGTTATATAATATTTGCAAAATATTAATAAAGTAGTATTATTTTATTTTGAATAAATTTGTATGAATAAAAATAATTGTTTTATTATTAAATAATAATAAAATATTAATATTATAATTATAATATTATATAATCGATTAGTACTATTATTTGAATAGTTTACTAAATTAATAGAATATAATTAATTTAATATTAAATAATTGTTATAAATAATTACTTATTTGATTTCTAATTAGTATGCATTTGTTACGATTTGAAAAGGTCTTAACTAGACTTCAAATATAATGATAATTTATAATAATTATTCATAATTATAAGTATATTAATTATTAATAACTATTTTTAATATTTAGTAAATAGTATAATTATAAATTTTTAATTAAGTTTAAAAAAATATAAAAAAATACGATTATATGTTAACTGTTATTTAATTAATCAAATAGTAAAATAATATTACATTATTATTTTATAAGGTATGAAACTAATAATATAAAATCTAGTTATTATTATAATTTATATTTAATTAATAATTAAATTATTATAAATATCAATTATTAATAATATTTTATTTTTATTTTTTCGACAATGTATAGATTGTGTTTATTAATTTAAATTTAAAAAAGTATTTGAATTTTAAAATTAATATAAAATGTTGTTGTAATGGTTTTGTGTCTGCTCGACGAATTTGGAAACAAAATTAAAATTTGAAAAAATAACAGAGTCGCGACCAATCTTTTTTGGCTAGGTGCGATTGGCCACCTATTAAAGTATATCCTTTTAATAAAATCTTAAAATTAATTAAGACATTTATATAGTAATATTAACTTATTTATAATTTATAAATAATCTAATTGTAATCCTTTACTAATCAATAGTTTATAATATATTTTGCAATTAGTATCTAACTAAAAATAAATAAATTAATAACAATAATAATAAACAAAATTATTAAATTTCTACTTATCAAAATATTAATTTGATAAAAAGTAATTATCAAATAACTTTGATAATTTATCAAATAATAAATTTTTAATCTCTTTCAAATTATTAATTTAAAATAAATTAATATTTATATAGTATTATATAGTAATTTTTATTTTTGATTATATAAATATTAATAAAGTTATATATAGTATAACTTATAAGATAATTATATTATTAAAATAATTTGTTTATATAATATTAGATAGTCATAATATTAAGATTATTATAACTTATTTAATTACTAATAATTAAATAATTATACTAATTTATTTCTAATCAAATTAATACAAATATGTTTATTATAACATTTTATGACTAAACAAAAGGTAAAATTATTTAATACTTATAGTTATACTTATAATATTATAATATTAAAATAGTTAAATTATAATATTTTAATTAAACATAATATTAATTATGTTATAATTGATATCAATTATTAATCAAGTTATATGTTATAATCTTAATTAAACCATGTTATAGTCGTAATATATCAATTTATTTAAAATTGATATTAGTTTATCAATTAATTCAAAATTAATAAGGAAAATTATAATAATTAATATAATTACAATAATGATAATATTTATATTAAATTAAATATTAAATAATAATTATGATCATTGATATTATTAATATTCAAGTAATATCAATTTATTAATTATCTATTTAGATTTTATTATTTCAAATAATATAATATATGATTTAATATTAAAAATTATAATTAATATTTTAATTATAATCTATTTTATATTAAATTATATTAATTATTGATTTTTTTAATTAATTTAAATAAATTTATAAATACTAATTTAACATAAATATTTTAAATAGAATAATAATTATCAAAAATAATTATTTAAATTAGTATCGATAATTTAAATAATTATTAATTTAAAAGATAATTATATTCCTTATAGTCTTAACTATTTAAACTTAAATTAGAATAATATGCAAATAGTTGTTTGTTCAACTTATTTTATTTTAATAAGTTTATTATTTTATCTAATTATAAGTTAAAATTGGTTTATGACAAAACAAATGGTCATAATGATTTGAAATAGATAATTGTTCAAATAGTCATAACTATTTGAAATAAATTTAAACTTAAATTAGAATAATATTCAAATAGATTAAACTATTTTTTAATAATAAATAGATAATAATCTATAACTAATCTTTAATAATTATAACTATTACACTTCAGATTATTAATTTATAATTAATAATTAAACTTTTGAATAATATTATATAAATATAATATTATAAAATATTATAGTCTATTTATAAATATAAAGATTATATTATAATATTAAATATAATTAGTAAAAATATATTTAATTAAATAAAATTTAAATATTTATTATATTTATGAATTAATTTAAATATAAATTAAACTAATTTATCCTTAATAATTTAGTAATTATTATTTAAGTTTAATATTAATAAAAATTAAATTTAGTCTTTAAGATAACTATGTTATTATCGTAATATTATTAATTATAACATAATAATTAGATTTATTTGTATTAATAATTATTATTAATAATAACTTTTAATTTTACATGTACATTTCTATTTTATTTTATTATAATGTTATAATGATTGTTAATAAATATTTATAATATATATCATATAATTTAAACAAAGGAAATAAAATAATTTATTATAATTAATTAAATTATACATGTCATATTACAAATATATTTCTATTAATATATGTTATTGTTATTAAATTGAAAATTAAAATAATTACAATTAAATATTTATATTTATAATTTAATTCTCTAAAGTTTAATATTTAATTATTAATTTTTTATTTAATTAAATAAATTGATAATTAAAATAAATATTTAAAATTTAATTAATAATTAAATAATAATACTAATTTATTACGTTTTGTTTAGTCATCAAATACTTGTTTCATATCTTACAAGTTTGTTTTAAATAATAATTATTTATTCAACTAAATTATTATAAGGATTTTAATTTTAATATTAATTTAATTATTAATTTATTTTTAATATTATTAAATAATAAATTAATATATTATTTTAATATGGTTTATATTAAATTATTTATTAATCTACTAAATCTAATTAATATATTATCTCTTACTTACAATTGTAGACAATTATATAGTTAGAATATAATTGAATATTAAAGATGATATAAAATATTATATATTTTATTAATTAGATAACAAAAAGCCTATTTAAATATTATTTATTATTATTTTAAAACAAAAAGTTAATACTATATTCAATTATTATTTTTATTAATATTATAGTAATAATTAAATTATTAAAACTATAATAAAAAATTTTCAATAATTTAATATTAATTAGATAATTGTTTGAATAACTTTATTATTTAATTTATTAAATAGATAATGTTGATATAATTTATTAATTATTTTAATATAAATTAAGTTTTATAATTGTTTTATAAATCTTATTTAAATTATCGAATAATTTAAATAAGTTTAAAATAATAAACTTATTAAAATTAAAAAGTTGAACAAACATTAGAATAAAATATTTAATTTATATATAATTATCTGAGTAATATAAATTAATTTATAATAAGTTAATAATTTATTAATATAATAATAATTAATAATTATACAATTATATTTATATGAATACTAATAATATCTTATAAATCTTATAAATACATAATAGATTTATATTTAAATCTCTATAAATATATAAATAAATATTACTTATTTATTATTTAATTATATATAATAATTATCATATAATATAAATAATATTATTTATAGAGATTTAAGATTAATTCTAATAGTCAAATATGTATTATTTAATAAATACTATTTTACTATTAATTATTAGTACAAGCTTAATTTATTAGAACAAGTCAATTAACTATTAAATTAAGTATATTATAAAATTTATATTGATAATAATAATTAAATTATTAATACAATTTATAATATGTAATTATTTATTATTTAAATTATTAATTTAGTTACTAATTATATATATAATTATTATTTATATGGTAAATAAATATAATATTGAATTAATTATTTTAATATTTATACTTTATATATTATAATATTCAATAAAATTAAAGAAAATTATAATTATTATAGTTTACATTATTAATAATATAATACTATAATTATTATCATAAAATATTATTATAAAATTTATTATAATATTATACTGCTATAACTATTTTATTAAATTATTACTAATAATTATAATTGTTTATTATTATAATTCTAATTATTGAAATAAATATCTAATTAACTAAATATAGTTAAAAATTATTTAATTATATAGCATATTTTATTATAATATTACTTATTAAGTATAATTAGATATTCAAATAATATATTTATAACTAATTTATAAACAAATTACGATATCTTTGAATAACTGTGATGGAAACAATTATATTTATTTAATATAACTATAATATTGAAAATTCAATTAAACTATATTATAATTATAATTTTAAATAACTATAATATAATAAATATTATATAATTATTATTTCAATAATATAAATTATAAGCAATAATTATTAAATAGTACTTATTACAATAATCATAAAAGATTATCCACATTTACAATTACATTATAAATATTATTTATTATTTAATAATAATAAATTACTTATTTATTTTATCAATAATATTATTATTGATACTTATAATTAATATTGTATTTTAATAATTATTATAACTTAATTAGGTTATAATTATTAATATATTTAATTATAATTAATTAATTATTATATCTGATAATTTTATTAATAACTATTAAAAAATTATTAAAATAAAAGTGTTCTAATTTATTTTTCTCAAACAAAATTTAGATATAGATAATTAGTATCTATTATATAATTATAAATAGTTATAATTAAATGTTAAATATTTAATAATAATAATTAATTGTTTAATAAATTTGTTATAAATTATACTATTTATAATTTAATTATTATATTTAAATTAAAATCAATATTCATAAATTTAATATTAAATAATAATATTAATATTATTATTATTAGGTATTATACATAAAATAATATTGATATTTAATAACAATTGTAATAAATATATAATGTTACATATCTAATTGTAAATTGTTTATAAAAATAATATTTAAATTATTTATAAAATTATTAAAATTTTTTAAAAACTATATATATAATTCTATTAACTAATATTTTTAATTAAATTTGTTTAATATCTAAAATATTATTAAATTAATTTAATTTTAAGAATAAATTATTAAAACATTTATTAATTATAATTATAATTAAATATTATCATATTATAATAATTAATAATTGATTATTAAAATATTTAAATTATTAATATTTATTTGATTAATATTGTTTAGTACGAGGAAACTAATCGATAATTATAAAACATAATTGCCAATAAAATTTAAACATATATTCTTTGTTATATTATTATATAACATTTATAATAAATCATACAATTATTATTTTAAATATTTAATATAAAATATTAATTATCCTTGTTTTAATAATGATATGAATATATTGAATATATTAACTAATTTATTTATTATAAATAGTTAATAATTTTAATTAATATATAAATTATTATATTTAATTAAATTAATATATCAATATATTAAATTTATTTTAATAATATTATAATAATATACTAATATTATTAATATTAAATCATTATGATGTTTTGTCGTAAATAATTGTTTCAGTTCATACAAGCTTATCCCAAAATAAAATAATTCTAATTTATCTTATCTATTTGTCAATTAGTAATATTTATGATAAATAATTACTAATAAATAATTATAACAATTAAAGATAAACTTAATTAAAAACATTGTTTGATATATTGTTATTACAATATTAATAAGTAAGAGATATTAATTCATATTAATTTTATAAACTTTAAATATTAATAGTGATCAAAATAAAATAATGGTTAATAATTTTAAATATATCAATATTTATTAAATTAAAAATATTTAATTAATTATTATAAAATTGGAGGATTTATCTATTAATTTATAATTAATAATTAACTTAATATAATTAGTCTAATTTCATAATTATAAATCTAATTATAGTAAAATTATTTTTATAATCATATTATAAGTGTTAGTTACATAAATTATAATTATTTATTAATTATTTTAATAATTATAACTTAAATATATTAAATAATTAATAATAATAACTATATAAAATATTTTACAATTAGGTTTAATCAATAGTAATTAATAGTAATTTACATAGTTAAATTTTGATTGTATTTATTAATTATACTTATTAATTATAATTATAATTATTAATTTAAAAATTATTATTTAATATTAATTAAATTATAATCCAATTAAAATATTATGATTATATTATAATTCATTTTAAGAATAATATTATTTATAATTATTATTAATAAATAATATTAATATAAATGTTATTAATATAACTTAAATTAATAAATTATATAATAATTATTATTATATTAAAATAATTACTAATTAATAATTGTATATAATATATTAGTAAAAAATTATATACTATTATTTATTTAAATGATTAATAATTGAAATATTAATAAAGTAATATTATTTTATTTTGGATAAGCTTTTATGAACTAAAATAATTGTTTTATGATAAAACAAATAAACTATTTTAATTATAATAAAATAATTTTATTAAAAATATTGTAAATCATATTAAAAAGGAATAATAGATATTTAATTATCTATATGAATCCAATAGATTCATTACTTTTATATATTTGATTATATATATTATTGGAAGATTCATTATAATAAGTAAATTAAGTTAACATAGCTTATATAATTAATATAAGTTATTATTAATTTATAATCAAGTTATAATACAAGTTAATAATAATATATAAAATTAAAACAATTATTTATCAATTAAATTAATAATTGAACTCAGACTTAAATCTCTTACTAAGTTAACAATTATTTAAAAATTTGAATAATTATGTCAAATACATTAATTATGGGGAACAGCCATAATTAATAATTATGAATTTATTAACAAGGCATTCTTTTTTTAAAATTGAAATAAGCGTAAAGTTTATTTCAAATGTTAATAAATTAGTATTATTTTATTTCAAACAAACTTATATAAACAAAAACAATTTAGTTTTTAAATTAATATATAATAAATATTTATTATTATGAATAATATTAAATTTAGTTTAATTATATATTAAAGATTATATATAGTTATATATTATAGTTGATTAATATTATATAACTTTAATTTTATTTAATTATTACTAATTATTATTGATAATAATTTATAATATATTAATACTACCTAATTAATTATAATAATTAGTTACTAATAATTATTAAATTGTTTATAAATTATTAATTTTTGACAATTAATATATTATTATTAATATATAATTAATATTTTTTAAATATTATAAAATTTAATTACTTAATATTTATAATTTTAATATTAAATGTTTTAATATAATTTAATAATAATTTATACTATATAATTTATTAATTATAAATGTATTAATTTTTATCTATAAATTAATAATATAAACAGATTTATTTTTAAAATAATCTTAATTTATATATAAATTAATTTATATTAATCGAAACAATTGTTTTATAATAAACTATTAGTTAAGACAATATTTTATCTAATTATATATATAAATTTACTAATTAATCAATCATTTAGTGAACAAAACTAACCATCTTATTTACCATAATATATATTATCTATATATATAATTATATATTATATATAAATAAATTATTATTATATTTATGAAATAATTATATTATATTATTAATTATAAATAATTTTTTATAAAAATAATGTTAGTAAATTTGATATCAATCGAACTATATTTAATTATATATACTATACAAGTTATTATTATAATATAATATTATATAATTTATAGTATGACTAGAATAATATAATATATTATGATAATAACTAGTTATTATTAATTAATATTTTATAATTAGTTTATAATTTATATTATAAATTATTAAATATAATATAATATATTATGATTTATTAATAATATAAGTAAAATATTTAATTAATAATTAGTTATAATTATTATTAGTTTTATGAATAACTTATTAGTCAATATTACTAGTTATTAATATTTGCAACAATTATATAATTTAATTAATATTTAATAGCATAGTAATATAAATAAATTATTATTATATTTAACTTATTATTATAATAAGATTAATTATTATATTATATAATATTTTATTTTAAATGATTATTTAATTTATATATTATTTAATGTTATTATATTAACTAATTATAAATATAATTAATATTATTAGAAACAATTGTAAATATTTTAATCATTGTTATTAATTAATATTAGTTAATTTATTAATTAGTAAATTAATAATATATAATTAATTAATATTTAATTTAATAAATTAGTGTTATTTTATTTTGAATAAAATATTTCATATTATTTTTTAAATTATAAAACTAATTTATTAGCTTAATTATATATTAGATAATTATTATAATTAAATAGTATAATAATTAGTTATTATTAGCTTATAATTAATTTAATTAACAAAAATAATTTTTTGTCATACAACAATTGTTTCAGGAAATAATAATTATTTCATTATAAATATTTAAATTAGTTAATAATTTTATAATAATCAAATAGTATAATAATTAAATGTATATGTGAATAGTCTATTGAATCAATAATTAAAATATTTATGATTATTTTTAATAATTATTTAATAAAATTCATAAATTATATTATTATTTCATAGCTTATTTATTAGAATAAACTTGTGTGAATAAAATAGGTTTATTTTTTAAATCTTTTACTTATTAATTTTTAGAAATTTAACAAATTAGTGTTATTTTATTTTGAATATGCTTTTATACACAAAAACAATTGGTTTACGACAAAACAAAAGAACACTATGATTTGAAATAGATAATTGTTCAAATAGTCCTAACTATTTGAATGTGTTCAGAAAACAAATTTATTTTTTAAATTTTTACTTATTAATTTTTGAAATATTAATAAATATTTATTATTACAAATAATCAAATATTTTTAATTAAATATTAGTTTATATTTATTAATAAAGTTATTGAATATCTAAATATATTATAAAATAAATATATATAATATATTAATGTATAATTATAATTTATATGATTTATAAGAATAATTTGTATTAATTATTAAAATAATTAACTATTATAATTATAATTTAATATAAATAAAATTCTTACTTATATTATTATATAATATTTCAATAATATACAATTAATAGTTTACTTTTATACATATGATTATTTTAAAAAATTGATAACGAATCTTCCAGTAATATATATAATCAATTATTACTTATTATATTTAATTATATAAATTTTAAAGCTTATTATTAACTTAATTTGATTATAAACTTATTGATCAAATTATTACTAAATACTAAATATTTAATGTATATTTTAAAATATAGAATAAATAGTCGTAACTATTTGAACTGATTCGGTAAACAAATTTATTTTTTATGTTATATTTAGTATTATAATTAGTTAATATTATATATTATATAAGTTAATTATATTTTAATATTAAACTATTAATATATTATTTAAATTATATTAAGTCTACATTCTTACCTTTCATTGGTTCTACAATCCAAAAGTATGCAGTGATGTATATTAATATATAAATTAACAATTAGAATATTTATAAAATAATCGTAATAGTCATAACTAATAACGATAATAAATGATAATAATTCAATTATTTATTGATAATTTATTATCAATAAATAACATACAAAAGAAGATAATAATAGTTAATAATTCATTGACGATTTAATTAATAATTTTAATTTATTATGATCTATAAAATAATTAATATTTTATTTAGTTTAATTATCGAATTTAAATAAAATAATTATATTTTATTATATTAATTAAATCATAATTTAAAATAATTTATTATCAATACATCATTGAATTGTTAATTAAAAATTAATATATTATTAGTAATAATTTTATTATTAAACAATTAAACTAAATTAATACAATAATAACTATATTGAATTATAGTAATAAATTTAAATTAAATAATTTATTATTAATAATATAATAATTGGATTCTATTATATTATAGTATTAATTTGTAATTACAGTACTATAATTAAGTTATTATAATACTTAAATTAATATACTATTAATAATAACATTTAATTGTATTCTATATATTTAATTTTAACCTTTTTAATGTACTATTGATTAGTACTCATTAATTAACTCAATTAGTTTTTTCAATTATTAATATAATTGATTGTTTATAATTATAATTTTAAATATTATATTATTTGAATTGACAATCATTTTATGACAAAACTAATAAATATATTATATTAACTAATACTTTAATTATTGATTAAATAATTATATTTATAATATTATTAATTATATATAATATATAATATTATAATTATAAATAGTATAATAATTAATTTAAATTATTATTAAATAATTTTATAAACTATTTATAAATAATAAATTATATTTATGAATATTATAATAGAATTATTATAAATTAATAATAGTATAAATAATAATATAAATTATTATATTTTTGGAATTATATATTAAATAATAGATTTAATCTATAATTTATTTATTTAATTCAAAAAATATATATTCAAATAATAAATATATAATCTAAACATATTATATTATAAATAAATGGTCATAATATTAAATATTATTTTTATTATAATATACTAATTAAATAACAATTGATTTGTCATAATTATTAATATTAAGTAAATATGAATTAATGATAAGCAGAAATTAATATATAAAGTTAATAATTATAAGATTATTTAAATACTAAATAAATTGTTAATAATGTAAATATTAACATTATTAGTTAATTAGTTTAATTTATTTAATAATTAAATTAATTAGTAAATTATTAAATAATTAAAAATTATTTAATTTAAATATAATTTAATATAATCACAAATAATATTGTTATGAACAATTATAATTCTGTTATTTAAATTATAATAATCTAGTATATAATTATTTATTTGAGATCGATATTATTAATTAAACTTATTAAATTGTAATAATTTGAATTCATTAAAATTAATAGATTATTAATTATATCTATTAATTAATAACTATTAAATTTTATAATTTAACTAATATAATTATTTAAACATTATAATAATTATTTTATAATAATAACTGTTTTATAATATTATTAATAATTAACTATTTCAATATAATTTATTATAAATATTATTATTATTATTTTATAAAATTTTAATAGCTTACCCTTTAAACTATTATTATTATTATAAACAAATATTTAAAATAATATAAACTTATATTATAATATTAGAACTATTGAAGCATGTTCAAAAAATAAATTTATTTTTAAAATTTTTACTTATTAAATCAGAATATTAATTAATTTAATTATTTTATTTGAATAAGCTTGCATGAACAGAAACAATTATTTTATGATAAAACAAAAGGTCATAACGATTTGAAATAGATAATTGTTCAATAGTCATCACTATTTAAACTTGTTCAATAAACAAATTCATTTTTTAAATCTCTTACTCATTAATTTTTAGAATGTTAATAAATTAGTAATATTTTATTTCTTATAAGCCTATATGAATTGATACAATTGTTTTATGACAAAATAATTAAATATAATAATTTATATTTAAAATTTATGATATAAAAATTCATAATTAATTGAATTATATTAATAATAATTATTAATTCAATATAATATGAATATTAGATGTAATATTAATATTATATGTTAATATTATCATAAGTCATTTAACAATTATAAAATGATATTTTATCATGTTATAAATTAATAAATTATTATTATAACATTATTAATAATAAATAATAAGATATTATTATTTATTAAATTAACATTAATTTATAAATTTTTTATAAGAGCAGCTATGTAATATATCAATATGAGTAAAATAATTCTAATTATAATTATAAATCTATTTATACAATTTTAATAAATTTAATTTTATATCAATATTAAGATTAATTTAGTATAATAAAATATAGAATGATAAATTATATGAACTATTTTGGTAAATAGATTTAGTAATTAGTTAAATTAATAATGTTATAATAATAATTCTTTATTTAGTATAATTAAACTAAATAATTAATTTAGTATTATAGTAAATAAAATAAATTAATTGTAAACTTTTCAATTACTAAAATAACTTATTTAAACGGTTCCGATAAATAAATTTATTTTTTAAATTTCTACTTATTAACTTTTTGAAGATTAATAAATTAGTATTATTTTATTCTGAAGCTTGTATTGATAAAAAAACAATTGTTATATGACCAAACAAAAGGGTAATATTGATTTCAAATAGATAATTGTTGAAATAGCCATAATTATTTGAACTAATTCGGTAAACAAAATCATTTTTTAAATCACTTATTAATTTTTAAAATATTAATAAATTACTAGTATTTTTTGAATAATTATTTGTAATAATACTATATAAAATATTATATAATACATATAAATTATTTTTATTAAGATAAATATATTATAATAAGTATAATACTATTATTTTTGTTAGGATGAATATATTATAATTATAATATTAATAATTAATAGTATATAAATAATTAATTTATTAGTATATCTCTATAATTTATCTTATGATTTATTATATATATAGTATCCAATTATCTATTATATTTATTAATTATATTATCGAATATAAAATTATAAAATATATAATAATTAATTATTTAAATAAATAATTATGACTATTAAAATAATATTACTTTATTACTATTTCAAAAATTGAGAAGTTGGAGATTTAAAAAATAAATCAGTTTGTCGAATCAGTTCAAACAATTATTTATTTCAAATCAGTATGACCTTTTGTTTTATTATAAAACAATTGTTTTTGACCGTACAAGCTTATTCAAAATAACATAATTCTCATTATTAATATTCCAAAAATTAAATAAGTGAGAGGTTTAAAAAATGAATTTGTTTATGAACAAGTTCAAATAATTATGGCTATTTGAACAATTATCTAGTTCAAATTGCTATAACCTTTTGTATTGTCATAAATAATTTTTTCTTTTCATACAAGCTTATTTCAAATATGTTTACCGAATAATTTTGAATAGTTATATTATAAATCTAATATATAATAGTAATATAATTTAGTTTATGTAGTTTACTGATATATATTATAGATATTAATTAGTCAAAATCAATAGATTATAATTTATTTATTGATTAATAATAAACAGATTTATTATTAGGTTGATTTGAGAGTAATGCCACCTTTTTTAATTGGTTCTTGTTCCATTTTGAGCTTTATCTCATACGTAAGGAGAGAACTCATTAGTTTATAATATTTATATTATTATAAATAATAATTAAGCTATAATATTACGAAATTTGTTATATACTATAATACTAAAATCTAAATTCACCTAACACATTCATAATTTAACTAGTATATTATATTTATAAACTATTATTAAAACATTATATAATATAAATTAATTATATAATATTATTAATAAATAATTTTAAATAACAAATATATAAATGAATAATTATACTTAAGTATTATTAAAGTATAATACTTAATAATTATTAATAAATTAATTAATATATAAGACTATTTATTTATATTATTTATTCAAAAAAAGCTTCTATGACATTATTTTATATTAATTGAAAGTTATTAATATTTATTTAAGATTTATATATAATCATAATATATATAAATATTTAAACTAATTTGAACAATTAAGCTCAAAATATGTAAATAAAAAGATATTTAATGTATACAAAGAAAAATCTATTTCCATCTCATAATTGGAAAACACTTGAATAATTTCCCCTTGTCAATCCATTCCAATCAAAATGTATCTCATTTTACTATTGGAATTTTATTTTATTTTATAACAAAATATAATATTAAGATAGATATTTTATTAATAATACATTTAAATATTATTAATTTTTAATATAATTATTGTTCATGATTATTTAAATTAAATAATAATTTATTTAATTATTAATTATTTTTAGCTTAATAATTTAAACTTATAATAAGAGATTTAATAATTAAATAATTATTTAATATTCTAAAAATAGATAAAATTTAGTAATTAAATGATTAAATTAAAATAAGTATTATTGATAATAATAATTATTATTATTAAAGAATCATTAATTTTTATAAGTATTAATTATATTTTAATTAAGATAATACCTTTAATTTATCCAAATAATTAATAATATTAAAATTTAATTAAATATTATTTGGATAATTATTATATTGTTATCATATAAGTAATTAGTCAATCTTTTTTGTTTGGTAAACAAATTTATTTTTGTAATATTAACTAATCAATTAATTATAATTTATTATATCAATTTAATTATTAATATAATTATTTATTATACTATTTATTTATTAATTATTACTATACTAATAATAATTTATCAATTGTTAATAGAATATAGTAATATTAAAGGGTTATATAATTTAAATGTACATTTAATCAATTATTAGTTAGTTTATTATTATTTTTAATAATAATATATAAATATTTATAAATATTATTTAAATATATATAATATTAATTATAAAAGATTTAATATAAATTATAATCTAATATATATAATAATCTAATTATAATAAGGTATTAGTAAAAATTATTTTATATTAATTAATTAAATATAAATATTGAATTAATAATTATATACAATTTAATATATATATTAGTTAAATATGATTAAAAATTTGAATCTTAATGTATAAAATAATTAATAATTTTTATAATAATAGAATATGTTATAAATAATTTAATTTATTTAAATTAATCTACTTATATTATTAATAATGTATAATTGAATTATTATCCATAAGAAAAGTATTTAATTAATAAGATATAGTATTATTATAATATTAAAATTATGGTAAGTTATAATTTTATTTAATTATTAATAATATAGTTTATTTTAATTATAATAGTCTAAATAATTTAATATAAATTATAATTTATTGTTATATTTTATATTTATTATTAACTTAGTTAAACTAATACTTACTTATTAATATAATTATAATAAGCAAATAGTCATTTCCAGATCATATAATATAAGTTTGCTAGTATTTGTAAAATACTAATGATTATGGCCATTAAGTAGAAACAATTTTTTAATTAACATTTTGAATATTTAATAATTTAATTATCTAAATATAATAGTAGACAGAATATATCTAATAGCTTAATTTATTAAATATATTAAATAATAATATCAAATAACTTTTTATTTTATATTATTATTATATAAATATTTAATTAGTATGATAATTTTAATAAATATATTTATCAATAATAATAATAATTTACTATATTATTATTTATTATAATAATTTAATAATTATTGAAATATTTGAAATTATAACTATTTCAAATAGAATTATATTATATATTTTATTTATAACAATTTGAAATTATATTAATTACTTATATGGTAACTAACATTATAATTATATTTATAATAATTAATATTAATTAATTATTAATATAATTAATAATAATATTTGAATTACTCTTGGTTATAGCAATTACAAATTAATAATTAATATTTTAAATAACTAATTTTATTTACTATAATTAATTATAATAAGTTTTATAATTTTATAATTTGTGCGAGTGAGGATTTTGTTATAATATATATTATTTTTGAATCTATTTTTTAGAATAAGTTATATCTAATAAATATAAATAACTTATATTTATTAGTAATTAATAAAATAGTTAAATTATATAATTAGTTCAAATAATTATGATTATTTGATTTTATGAAATTATAAAATCAATTAATTATTATTAATTAATTAATTAATTATATTTGATAAATATAATAGATATAATTAAACATAATCTTTTAATTTATAATGTAATTAACATATATATTGTTATAGTTATATTAATTATTTTTTTATATAAATTATTTGTTAATAATTATTAATATTTAATAATTACTAAAAAGTTGTAACCATTTGAAATAAATAATTGCTCAAGTAATTATAACTATTTAACTAGTTTGATGAACAGATTTATTTTTTAAATCTCTTATGAATTTTTGAAATATCAATATATTAGTATTATTTTATTTCAAACAAACTTATATGAACAAAAACATTTGTTTTATGACAAAGGGACATAATGATTTAAAATAGATAATTGTTCAAACATATAATTATTGTATATAAAAATTATAAATTTTTAAATTTATAATAAATTAATCTAATTAATATAATATAGCTAAAATAATTCATCTAATTATAATATAATTACTTAATAATTAATTAATTATTATAACATTAAATTAATACGAATATATTATTAATATTAACAATAATTTTCATGACTATTTATTGATATTAATAAATAGTAATAAAAAATTGTCATAATTTTATAAATTTGTTACAAATTTATACTATAATTTAATTATATTTAAAATTGTCATAATAAATTACTATTAATAAATAATAATATTTATTAATTAATAAATAATTTATTAATTTAAATTAAAATAATTTTAATTTTAATATTATAATTAATATATTGTTTAATTAATAATATTATTTAAATTACTTATTATTTAAATAAAATAATTTAAACAATTGTTTTATGACAAAACAAAAATTCATAATGATTTGAAATAGATAATTGTTTAAATGGCCAAAATTATTTGAGCTAATTCGATAAACTGATTTATGTTTTAAATCTCTAACTTATCAATTTTTATAATATTAATAAAGTAATATTATTTTATTTAAGATAAGCTTTTATGAACTGAAACAATTATTTTATGATAAAATATAAGGTCATAATGATTTTAAATAGATAATTGTTTAAATAGTCAAAAATATTTGAACTTGTTCGGTAAATAGATTTTTTTCTAATTTCTTACTTAATAATTTTCTAAATGTTAATAAATTAGTAGTATTTTATTTGAATAAGCATGTATGAGTTGAAGCAATTATTTTTTGACTAAATAAAAGGTCAAAATAATTTGAAATAGATAATTGTTCTAATAGTCTTAACTATTTAAACTGATTCAGCAAATAATAATTATAATTATTAAATTATTATATAAATTTATTATATAATAACATAATTTATTGTTATGTATATTATAATTATAACATAATTAAATTATTATAATTAAATTATAATATGTATTTAGAAGAATATTTATTAGCTAGATTTATTACTATATTTAATAATTAACTTTTATTATTATAATAAACTTATAGTTATATTATTTTAATAATATAATTATATTATAATAAATTAATAATTATTATATTAATAATAATATAATATTACTATATCTTAGTTATACATAATATACTTAAAAATTATTAATCATTACTTAATTAATAAAATATTCCTAACTATTGAAATGATTATATAATTTATTATAATAAATAAATTAATAACATTTATATTATTAATTAAAATTACTTCAAATTGTTATCTATTATTAATTTGTTATACATAAAATACATTAGTTAGTATCAGAATATATTATTGTTAGGACCCAAGATTTAATATAATGATAGATTATAAAAATTCCTACAAAATCAATTAAGTGGTTAAATAATAAAATTAATATAACATTATTATAAGTTTAATTAAAACAATTATCAATGCCATAAAACAATAGTTTATAATAATAAATTGTAAATAAGTGACCTGTTATATAATATTATAAAATATTATTAATTTAATATAATAGATTGTTATAATATTTAGTATAATTATCATTATAATTAATATTATATAATTATAATTAACTATATAATTAATATTAATTATTAATTTAACTAATTTAACTGATTTTAAATTATTATATTCAAAATAAATAATGTTTAGTAATTTATTATTGAAATAAATTATATTATTAATCCAATACTAACAATTATTGGAGATAATTAATAATATTATTACTATAGTCAATTAAGTATTGGATTAATAATAATTAAGTTAACTTAAATATATAAATTTATAAGTAAATAATATTAGAATTTATATTTAAAATAATTGATATTAGTTTATAATTAAATTATAATTATTTAACTAATAAGTATTTGAATAATAATTTTATATTATTAATTATTATTAAATTAATAAATCATAATTAATTATACTCATGACTTAATTGATTTTGAATTAAAGATAATAAAATTATTTAAGACAATTGTTTTATCTCAAATAGGCTTATATGAACTGAAGTAATTATTTTATTATAAAACAAAAGCTCACGATGATTTGAAATAGATTACTATTCAAATAGTCATGACTATTTAAACTTGTTCAGTAAACATTTTTATTTTTAAAATCTTTTACTTATACATTGTCGAAATATTAATAAGTTAATATTATTTTATTCTGAGTAAGCTAGTATGAACAAAAATAATTGTTTTATGACAAAACAAAAAGTCATAACAATTTGAAATAAATAATTGTTCAAATAGTTATAACGATTTGAACTTGTTACTTAAATTAATATCTATATTTTAATATTTGTAACTATCATTTAAATAATTACATTTAAATATTAATTAAAGTATTAATATTTACTAATTAATAGTTTAAATGAACATTTAAAAATATTATTATAGTTTATCATTTATTATTGTTAGTTATTTAAATAAAAATTATATAAGCATATAATCTTAATAATATATAAGATAAATAAAATATTTAATATAGTATAATTATTTATTTTTAACATATTATAAATAAAATTAATATATTAATCAAATATAATTATAACATTTATTAAACATTAATAAATTATTTATTCCTCAATAACAATGAAATATTTAATAATTAAATTTAATTATTAATTATAACAATATTAACCATTAATATATTAATCAAATATAATTAGTTAATATAATAATTGATATTATTATTATCAATAATAATTAATTAAAATTATTATACTATTATTTGAAATAGTTATTAATATTAATATTATTAATAGTTAAATTATATATTATAATAAAAGTACAAATAGTTTGAATTAATTAATTAATTCAAATAGTAATTAACTTTATAATTTTATTTATTGAAGTATAAATAATTATAATGAATATAGTAATTAATTAATTACTATTATTAAAATTGAATACTAGCTAATATAACAAGTCACTTATTAATTTATCATTAATTTTATAATATTAAGTATTTATAAAATTATTTATAATAATTATATTTAATTTATATTATTATAAGATATTAGTAATATTTATTATCACTATTTAAAATTTTTATTATTTAATAGCTATAATACTATAATAATTATTTAAGTATATATTAATAGTTAAGGTCATTACTTTTATTGTAAAATTATTATTCAAATACTTATAATATTAAGTAATATTAATTATTAGTTAATAATATATAATAACCATTTATTAATATAATCTAATTTAATAGTATAATCAAATTAATAATCTGATATAACTATTAATGTCATATATTTTATTATATAAATAAATTATTAATAATATATAATTAATATTTATTGATATTAATATATTAAAATAATATAAATAGATAATAATTAATATTACTAATATTCACATAAGTAATAATTAAATATTACTTACTTATATAAACTAATATATTATTTATAATAAAAATTATAAATAGTATATAATTTATAGCTTAATAATTATATATTATATATTTATTAATAATAATTCATATATATTTTTTATATATATTTGATTACTAAATCATATAGTCTTTAAATATTATATAACATAATTATTATAATAATATATAATAAATTAATATTATTATACTATAATTTATTAACAAAATTATTACAAGTAATTATTAATTATCAATAAGACAATTAGATTTAAATAGTTACTAAACTATAATAATTAAGATAATAGTATACGAGCTTATTAGTAATTAACATAATATAGTACCAAATGACTATATTTAATATAATTACTAAATTATTAAATCATTCAAATGGTCATATTATAATCGTAATATTTAATTATAATTGTATATATTAATAAATAAAATAACTATATAATTTTTGTAATAATTAATTCTCAAAGTGATATTATATTTTGTCTACTATTAGACAAGATATTAAATTATAATAAATATGATTAATATTATTATATAAAATAAATATTATTAGTATAAATTTAACAAATAAAACTTTATTAACAATATATAAATAATTAATATAGTAAATATTATAATATTATATAATTATAATATAAAATTAATAATATTATTAATATAATTGTTATATAAATAAATGACTATGATTAATATTGTTCATTATAAACATATTTTTTATAACTAAAAATATAATACATATTTGACATGTATATTATATTATAGTTAAATATAATATATTTTAATTATAATTAAAATAATATATATTATTACTATAATTGTTTTAATTCTATAATACTATATTTAATATATTAATTACTTAATTAATTAGTTTTTAATTTGTAACAAAGGCCATTAGTTCTAATCCAATAATTGTAAGTAAAAATTATTAATATAACAAAATAGATAATTATTAAGATATTAAAATAAATCTAATACATAATTATTAATATATATATTAATAACTTAATATCAAAATTTAAGTTACAAATAAATATAATATAATTATATAACAATTATATGACAATTGTTATCTAATGTAATTATAATATTTAATTATAGTAATAAATTATATTCTATATAAATATTATAATAAATTATAAATATATAATTTTTAATAATTATTATTTAATAAACCAACGCAAGTTATCTATTCATACACCTAATTAATTAATTAGGTAAATTAATAGTTATAATTTGTAATTAGTACAAATTAGTTAATTAATTAATATATAAATATTAATTAATTATAGTATTAATAATAATTTATTAATTAAATTTATACTTATAAACAATTTTATTTATTATCAATTTTAAATTACTTATCATTTATAATAATTTTAAATAAATATAATTTATTAGCAAACAGTAGGTATTATTTTAATCCAAAAGCTAATATATTCATATTATAATATCTATTTTATTAATTAAATAATAGTTATAATATAAAATATTTTAGTATAATTAATATTAAAATAGATAATCGTTCAAACACTATAGATAATTTATTTCATAATATTTTTGTAATAAATTACTATATAAGTTATTTGTATTATATAATAAAATACTATTTTTATTAATTAATAAATAAATTAATTTAATATATGCTTGTAATTTACTATTCAAAATACACTAATTTATTAACACTAATTGAAATAATCTATTTTATTTTTATTGATAATAAATATAATTTGTTATCATGGTTATATTATTAATTTAAATTATTATTAATTATTATTATTATTAATAACTAATATTATTAAATATTAATGTACTAATCGATAGTATAATATAAGCTATGAATTAAACAAATTTAATCTATATTATATAATTAATTATTATAATGTATTATAATTGATTAATTGTATTAGTTTAATAACATATTATATTAATTTTATTTGTTATAAGCAATAGAAAGGATCTTGTATTCTTTATTAAACCAACATTTATATATTAATTAATAAGTAAATGTATTCAAATATTATTATACTAATTAATAATAATATTAATTTTTTAAATATTTATAATAATTATTAATATTAAAAATAATTAAATAACATAATATTAATAAAATTTAATTAAATAATATAATATTATAATTTAATATTAATATATATTATTTTATTTGTAATTGTTAATTAAATATTATATTTATTTTATTATAAATAATATATATTATTCAATAGATCAAGTTAAAATATTAATTTTAATAAATAAATAGTCAAAATAATTGACTATAAAAATCGTCAATGAATTAATATTTATAAAATATTATAAAACTAATATTAAATATTAGTAATATTAAACAATATATTATATATTTTTATGTTTTAAATCTCTAACTTATCAATTTTTATAATATTAATAAAGTAATATTATTTTATTTAAGATAAGCTTTTATGAACTGAAACAATTATTTTATGATAAAATATAAGGTCATAATGATTTTAAATAGATAATTGTTTAAATAGTCAAAAATATTTGAACTTGTTCGGTAAATAGATTTTTTTTCTAATTTCTTACTTAATAATTTTCTAAATTAGTTAACAAATTAATTCAATTATTATTATTTGTACAATAATTATTCAATATATATTAATTATTTTTTAATAAGAATTTTTATAAACAATTTAAATATTATTTAAGTATTAATAATACTAAATATTACAAATTTAGGAAATTTATAATAATTTAATTATTTTAAAATATTAATTATTTTGTTATTATATAATATGAATATATGTTATATTAGTAAATATTTAACTATTTACTTATTAATATGTGCATTAATATACATATTATT
>NW_019168023.1:0-40001 GCF_002303985.1 Durio zibethinus | reverse complement strand
TTAAAAAATTAAAATGTATGAAATGGATGACTACATACATTTTGCTGGCTGTCAATTGATGAAGAAAATTTTCCACCTTGGTCACTAGCATGCTCAACAATCTATTGAATAATACCATATAATTTTTAACACTTCATTGTATGCTTATTTTTTATTTAAAAATTTTAATATTTACTAAATATAATACCTGAGTTGATGGGGCACCAAGATCATTTCCTAGAAATTGTTGTTGCACAAAATTCATAAAATGATCAAATCAATCATACAACATCTAAAATTTTGCATGCTCTAGCTCCATTCTAGCACGTTCTTCTTCAATTTTGGCACACTTCTATTCTCTTTCTACTTTCATTTGCTGAAAACGTTGTTGCATAGTTTGCAACTCCCTTCTCAATATTGAAATGTCTCGTGAAGACTGACTTGCTGAGAGTGTAAATTACGGAGAGTTATATAGTAGGCAAATAGTGTTGGACCCAATCCAAGGCCTCGACCCGTCCATGCCTTTCTTTTCCAACTACTTCTATAAATATTGATTTTTCATTTCTTGCATGTTGAGAGAACCTTCAGATGCTACTTCAATCTCATAGCCATTTTCTCTTTCACTTTTTCTTGTGAATTTTCATATACAACTATCCCAATCCGTTCTCTTTCTGTCATAAAAAATAATTGCGTATATGATAGAAATATAAATATTACCAACTGAAACCATCAAACACTTTCATCATTTCATTTTATTATACAAAGTTATAAACTAGTATCTCTCATTTTCTTGAGAACCAAAATCTAACAAGTTGTTCATATTGCCACCTAATCACATTACGGGTAGATTTTGCATCATCGTCTCTATAGTAGTATTTCGATCGAAATACTTATTCTTCAAACTTGCTTACAATCTTTCCATTTCTTTCCCAATGACTTAAGCACAAATGAAGTTGTGTTTCAAGTACAAATCTTGACTGTAATAATACAATAAGAAAAGTTTGAATAAGTAAACAAAATGTAAAATAAAAAATTTGAATATATCTAATTAATTATACAAATACCTCAATAAAGTTTAACATATCAACCTTAACTTATTCTAGAATATTATGCCATGTTTCATAACGAATAGGCAATTTCATTCCATTACGAGCTAGCATGCCTAGAAACCTAACCAATAGTTGAGCCTCTTCACCAATTGGTTGCCTATTAGAGTTTGCAGACACTGCAATATGCTTATTAGGAGGTAGTGCAAACAATTCCTTTCAAAGTTGTCCAGCCTCTGGTCCTCCGTTGACCATTGTTATCAACTACAACAAATATAAAATATATTTATAAAATTGCAATACTTTTATCATTATACTCAAATTCTAAAATTGGAGTTTATCATACTTGCATTCAAATTTAAAGTATAATCAATTGATGGGGTACTATCTAAACTTGGACCTCTCGTATTGCCAGATCCAATATCAGTTGAAGGGTTAGAAGTGATGGAGTTAGATCTGACAGTACATTCATTTACCTCCAAAAGATTTAGTCCATAGCCAATATCTACAGGTGCCGTAGACGGTTTTGAACTAATATGTCTGATATGTTTTCCTTTCAACCTACTTCTCCACATTGTAGCTTACCTACATCATAAAAATGAATATAAAAAAATGTTAGTTCAGAAGATATATAAAGACATTTTCAATTTAAGAAATCAAAACCTACGATATATAAAGAACATATCGATTTAATTAAATCAAAATATAATGTATGATTTAGAAGACAATAATTACACAATAGCGAATATGACATTATTTACATACTATTATTTACTACATTATGTCTTAAACACTCGAATTACAAATTATAGGTGCACAGATGGTTTGTAAATGTCTTTAGTAATATTTTCGTGGACCCACTGAGTGTAGGTACTGGAGTTATTGTCATCCAAGTTTTGTTCAGCAAAAGGATAACATTCAGTTCTATGTTCAACATCATCTTTGGTATCTAACCCCATATCAAAAATATCTCTAGGTGTGTTTTGAAGAATAACAAACCAACCCAATTCTTTCGGATCTTCAAAGTAAAATACTTGTTTGACTTAAGATGAAAATACATAAGGTTCATCGATGAGTTATTGTCCAATGTGAATTAATTGAGAAAAATTCACAAGTGTAAATCCATACTGATCTTTCTTAAGAACCCTTGCACTATTCACATTTGTCCAATCACACCAAAATAAGACAACTTTCCACTTGCCATAATAATCCAACTCAATGATGTCATTAATCATGCCATAATAGTTAACATTTCCCTCTAAAGGGTTTGCATCCCTAACACTACTATAACTAGTAGTTGATGAAGTCACAACAACTCTTGAATTTTGTGTACTTCTAAATCTCTCACGAGATTTTGTGTGAAATCTAAATTCATTGATGATGAAACCTTTGTATCGTTTCACAATCCAGTTCAGACCATGTGAAAGACACTTCACCTCTTCACTAACAAGCCTTCCACTCTAAACCTATAAAAGTGGAATAAATATATATATATGTTATTAATCTTATTTTTACCATAAGCATTCTATGTAGATAAAAAATAATGGAAAGTATGGCATTACTTACAGTTGCTCCTAACCATTCATGAAATTTTCAGTGAACAACTTATCAACCTCTCGAGGGTTTGATCATCAATAATGTATAAGATCTCTTAAATTATTTCTATACTCACTATAAAGCATCATGAAAAAGTATTAACACTAAAAAAAAAACACAATAAATTATGCCTAATGTAATGAATAATTTCCTTGCTAAACAACTTACGTGCAAAATGATTCAATTGAGTCATAATGATTCAATTGAGTCATAATGAAAAGAACATATTGATGTGCCTATGCCCAAGATTTATCATCGAACTCCACCAATTCAGCTTTGCCTATGGGTTGTCCAAAACTTTGAAAAAGATAATTGTAGGCCGAGTCTATATGCTGCATACCAACATTTCTCGAAGGTCTATTAAATCTCATTTCAACATCTTCCAAATAACAAGAACAAAATATCATACCTCTTTTACAAATATCCTTCAGCAATAGAACTTTTCGGATAATGTTTGTTACAACAATAAGACTTTAACCTCCCAAAAACCTATAGCATAAACCATTAGTCATATGTTATTTTAAGTAGATTGGCTTGATAATCAATAAAAATGTAATCAATCTATTAACAAATAATACCTTTCAATAGGATACATCCATCGATAATAAATGGCCCATCGACCTTTGCTTCATATGAAGGTGGATAACCAAATGCATCATAATAGTGAAAAGTTTGGAGGAAAAATTTCTCTAAATGGCATAAAGTAATCGCGACTTGATCTTGAACTTTGTCAAGCTCTTCCACATTCATACATTTCTAACATAGAGATTTAAATATGTTACTCAATTCAATTACCACAGAAGTCACTTGCTTCGACATTGATAAGTGTAAAGCAATTGGAAGTAATTCTTGCATCAAAATGTGATAATCATGTGACTTCAATGAAGAAAGTTTTTGCTCCTTCATATTCACACATCTTGATATATTTGATGCATAGCCATCCAGAACTTTGACATTTTTCAAAACCTTGCAAAACACATCCTTTTCGGCTTTAGAATTCCCAAAACAAGTAGCAGGCAATCGATATTTGCCATTAGGGAAGCAATATTGGATGAAGGTCTAGGCGAATCTCCATATCAACTAGGTCAAGCTAACTCTTTAAGTCATATTTAGACCTTCTATTCACATTAAGGATTGTCCCAATAAAATTTTTGCAAATATTCTTCTCTATGTACATCAAATAAGGTTATGACGTAATAAATTATATTCCCAATAAGGTAACTAAAAAAATATACTTCTTTTTTTCCACAACTCATACTCATTGGGGTCATCTCTTTCATCATCCTCTTCATCACTTTGAACTTCAAGATCACCAACTTTTATATGACTATCACCAACTTGTGTAATACAAGGCTAGACACTTTCAAAGATGTCCCTCACTCTTTTCCTTGATGGAGTCATTTTTTCATATGTGAAATTGATATCTTTTAACTTTGACAAGATATTAGACCCACTAATGGGTAAAGGCGATCTCTTCAACTCTTCAGTTCCATCAAAGAGATGTTTTTAAAATCTAAATCGATGATTATCATCTAACCATCGATGATATCCCATATAATAGAACTTCCTACCATTACGTAACCACGTCATACATGTCTGTGCAGCACAACATGGACAAGCATAACGACCTTTTGTACTCTAACCAAATAAATTTGCATAAACAAGAAAATCATTAATAGTCCATAATAAAGTAGCATGCATATTGAAGTTCTTTGCTTTTGATACATTATAGGTCTCAACTTCTTCCTATAATTGCTTTAACTCTTTAATAAGAGGTTGTAAGTAGATGTCTATATCATTACCTAGACCTTTTTCCCTAGGAATTATCATAGACAATATAAATGACTATTGCTTCATAATAATCCATGGTGGCAAATTGTAAGGAATCAATATAATTGGCCAAGTACTATAAAAAGTACTCATCATTTGAAACAGGTTGAATCCATTAGATGCCAGTCCAAGCATAACATTTCAAGGATCAGATGCAAAGTTTAGAAACCTAGAATGAAATGACTTCCATGCCAAAGAATCTATAGGATACCTCAATGATCCATCATCCGTCTGCTTCTCATGATGCCACCTCATTGAATCTATAGTTTTGGAAGACATGTAGAGTCATTAAAGTCTTTGTATTAATGAAAAATAACGTAAAATCTTAACAAGCTTCTTTTTGACACATACTTCATCATCATCATCATTCAACCTTTTATCCAGGTTTTTGTCAACCCAACGAAAAATACCACACAAATGATAAGATTCTTGATTTTTTCTATCCCTCCATTACAACATGCAATCATTGGGACAACTATGAATTTTCTCATATCTGAGACCTAAATCCTTGATCATCTTCTTTGATTCTTACAAATTCAAGGATTTTTGCAAAAGAAAACATTTCTTTCATAAACTATAATAATAAAGTTAGAGAGTTTTTCGTCTGTCCACATAAGCATTTCAAGTGAAAAAGACGAACACAAAAAGATAACCTTGAATGCTTTGATCCCTTAAAAAGTTTTTTGTTCATCTCTTCAAGTAACCTATAAAACTTTGATGCTTTTCCTCTAGGTTATTGGTCACGTACACCTATCCAAGGTTCACCAAATTCATGCATTTCAACATTGGACTAATTAAATCCTTTATTTTGGGGAGAAAGATTATGAAAATTTTGATTATGAATGTTAAAAGCATCTTGCAACATACCTTTAATGTCATCTGTTATAAAGGTATGATGTTGGTGATAGGGAGCCCTTGATTTTGAAGGAACTATAGTGGAAGACCTTGATGGTACAGACTTTTCATGAAAATACCAATTAACATATCCTGATAGAAATCCAATACAAATTAAATGCTCATAAACAACTTAATGCATTTACCACTTGATATTAGCACATTTCACACATGGGCATAATATCATATTATTTTCAATTGTATTCTCAAATGCAAAATTAAGAAAATTTTCCACTCCATCTCTATACTCTTGACTTAAACTTGACTTTTGCATTTAACTCTTATCCATTTATTAGTTGCTACATTATCAGACCAAACGTATATAAATAATTAAAATGAAAATGAACATGTATAATTGCATAATTTACTATGTTTTAAGCAAAAGATAATAACAAGAATAGTACTTACACAAAATGATAACTCCTTGTTGTGAAGTTATTTATTAGCTACTAGATATTATGATTGTTAAAACTCTGCTGCTAACGTAGACAGTACCCAAAAGTATTTGTAGTTAGGGTTGACATAAGGTGAAATAAGGTGGGTTTTATAAAAAAAAAATTTCACCAAAAAGAAAATCACGAATTGTAAGAGCTGAAAAAATAGTCAAATGAAGGAAAAGCTAAAGTTAATAAGTTATGAATAGTCAAAATAAGGTTTTAAAAAATAATGCTCAAATACTAAAAGCGGAAGGAAAAGGAAAGTAAATTGTACTTGGTCTGGAATGAGAAATAATATAATAATGAAGATGAAGCTTGAAGTTGGTGATTGGATGCGCTAAGTTTGGGAAGATTTTTATTGGATAGGATTATGGAAGGCATCTACTAACAATAAACACCAACAATAATTCCCTCATAAATATTTTTTGAATATATTATAGGCACCTTGAAAATATTGCCACACAAATTCTAACACTATTATTGAAAGCATTTATCCAAGAAAGACACATTTAGTAATTTCTATCACAGTTTGTAGTTAATTACTGAAGGCAGTTGCAGAAAACAACGCTTTCAATAATTTCTCTAAAAAACTTTTCTCAGATTATTAAAGGCATCTTTTATTATGACACACCTTCAATATACCACGATGGTAATGAAAGGTGTTTATTAGAAAATGCGCTTTTAATATACCTTTAAACTTAGTAATCATTACTGAAGGTGTTTGTTAATAATAGACGCCTTCAAAATTTTTCCACTAAATATTTTGGAAATTATTAAAAGCATATTTTATTGTAAAATACTTTCTATATACCGTCACACAAATTGTAATACCATTATTGAAGGTGTATATTTAAGATAGATGCCTTTAATAATTCCTATCACAGTTTGTATACAATTACTGAAGGCGATTTTAGAAAACAACATCTTTAATAATTTCCTTAAAAACTTTTTTTTGAATTATTAAAGGCATTTTTTATTATAAAATGTCTTCAATATACTATGATGGTAATGGAAGGCGTTTATTAGAAAATGTGCCTTCAATATACCTTTAAACTTAGTAATCCATTACTGAAGGCATTTGTTAATAACAAACGCCTTCAAAATTTTCTCACTAAATAGTTTGAGAATTATTAAAGGCATCTTTTATTGTAAAATGCCTTCTATATATCACCACACAAATTGTAACGCTATTATTGAAGGCGTATATTTAAGATAGATGCCTTTAACAATTCTTATCATAGTTTGCATATAATTACTGAAGGCAGTTTTGGAAAACAACACCTTTAATAATTTCCCTAAAAAAAATTTTTCGGATTATTAAAGGCATCTTTATTATAAAACACCTTCAATATACCACGATGGTAATGGAAGGCGTTTATTAGAAAAGGCACCTTCAATATACCTTTAAACTTAGTAATCCATTACTGAAGGCATTTGTTAATAACAGACACCTTCAAAATTTTTTCACTAAATATTTTAGAAATTATTAAAGGCGTCTTCTACTGTAAAATGCTTTCTATATATTGCCACACAAATTCTAACACTGTTATTGAAGGCATATATCCAAGAAAGATGCCTTTAATAATTCCTATCACAATTTGTAGTTAATTACTGAAGGCGGTTACAAAAAACAATGCCTTCAATAATTTCCCTACAAAAATTTTCTCGGATTATTAAAGGTGTCTTTTATTATGACATGCCTTCAATATACCACGATGGTAATGGAAGGCATTTATTAGAAGAAGCACTTTCAATATACCTTTAAACTTAGTAATCCATTACTGAAAGCATTTGTTAATAACAGACGCCTTCAAAATTTTCCCACTAAATATTTTGGGAATTATTAAAGGTGTCTTCTACTGTAAAATGCCTTTTATATACCACCACACAAATTGTAACACTATTATTAAAGGCGTATATTGAAGATAGACACCTTTAATAATTTCTATCACAGTTTGTATATAATTACTGAATGCGATTTCAAATAAAAATGCATTTAATAATTTCCCTAAAAAAATTTTTTTTGGATTATTAAAGGCATCTTTTATTATAAAACCACCTTCAATAATTTGTTATAAACTTTGGAAATCCATAATTATTGAAGCTAATTTTTTACTAAAAATGCCTTTTATAATTTTTAAGAAATAGAAAAGGCATTTTTTAATAAAAAATACCTTTATTAAGTTGGTCGGACAATTTTAAAGGCTTATAATTAAAGGCGTCTTCTTGTAAAAAAATGTCTTCAATAATCTCCAATAAAATTTTCAGGTGATTATTGAAGGCGTTATTCCATGGAAATGCCTTTAATGATTAATTTTATATTCATTTCCCTTCCTTAAACATAGAATTTGCAGAGGCTTCGCACATAGAATGATTAAAAGCTGTGTTATTCAACTAAACAAACTAAACCCTTAAACATATTTCTAGCAGACCATTGCTTTCTTTCTCCCATTCCTCACCATCAACCTTCCATAAATCACCGATGCGAACTTCTATTTTAACTGGTAAGTCTATATTTTTTTAGTTTACGTATTATTTACGCCTTCAATAGAGAATTTTTGTTTTTTCAATTCCTTAATATTGACATATGCATTTTTATATTTTCATTAACATCACCATCAGCATAGTCATCCAAGATTCTATTCATATTGCAAGTATGCTATTTCTATGTAGTATGCATTAAAATTGTGGTTTGCTAAACCTTGTTGACTGATATTGTATTATCGAAAGGTATTATATGATATTGGAGGTCTGAATAATATTTCATGTTGAATGGCTTGCTGAAACTTATTGTCTGATATTATTTTGCTGAATGGGTTTGAATGAAGGCTGAATGGTATTTCTGAGTGGTTTGCTGACGGGTGTGTATGAGCACATTGCTGAAAGGTGTTGTAAATGCTATTTCTATACATAGTATGGTATTGGTTGTATTAAATTAAGTACAGTGATCAATTTAAAGGGTCATATTATGTAATTCGTATAATTATGATCAATATTACAGGTAATATAGACTCCGAACAACATCATTCTCCTTCTAATAAACATGCAGAAGAAAGAAGTGTAGGCCAAAAAAGAAAGGGAAAGGGCCTAAATAAATAAATCAAAGTGACTGACAAAAAAAATCATGTTGACTTCAATCAAAGTGGGCAGCTTATGTCGGAAGGAGCTACCAAGATGGCTACTCATATTGGAGCCATCGTCTATCGGAGGATTTCAATTACATACACCAATTGACGACAAGTTCCTGATGATCTAAAGAATGAGATATGGCAGTCCATTGTAATATGTTTATTCAACTATTTTGTAAAATTTGTTATATGGTCATTTAATTGAAATTCAATGTGTTGATACTATTTGTGTTAACTTATTTAGGAACGGTTTGACATCCCAATTGAGTGTAAAAAGATTATGTTGCAATCTGTTAGGAAAGGTTTTAGAGACTTTAAAAGCATATTGAGAATCCAATATATTTTACCGATGGCTGGTGAAGATGATGTTTTGGTTGTTCCACCTACGGCATATACAAATGTTATAAGTGTTAAAGATTGGATAAATTTTATTCAATATCAGCTTTCAGAAGATTTCTCGGTACGTAAACCCATTACCAAATTAGTCCAAGTTTATAAGTCTTTATGTAATATAGCTTTTGATCCTCATATGTGATTGACATAATTTTTTGATTTTTTAGAAAATCAAAGAACAACATCGGGATATTCGGGCCAAACAGTAATATCACCATCGGATAGCAAGAAAAGGATATGCAACTGTGAAGTATGAGCTTGTATATATTCACACACTTGTTTTATACTCATTAATGAATATTTATGAACATTAATTTCATACATTTTGATTCTTTTATTGCGGTAATTTAATAGAAATCGGTGAGCTCACAAAAGTTTCCAGATGGGATGTCTGGAAACAAGGACATCTACGAAAGGATGGATCCTTTATAGATAAAGCAACTGAGAAAATGATAAAAAAGATTGTATGTATAACTACTTTTTTGATATAATGTATGATTGGCATTGTGGTTGTATGCAAGAATGTATACTAGCTTGTGTAGATTTATTCTAACAGCCTAACTTATTATTGTTTTTCAGGATGATTATCTGCTAAAGTAAAATCTGGTCAACTAGCAACCCAACATGGTGAAAATCCTTTGTCTTTAGTATTAGGCACTAAAAAAAGGCTTGGTCAAGTTCGTAGGGTTGGTAAATTTGTCTTGCCATTAACGTATTTTCGTAAACAACCAAAAACCCCACAAATGAGAAATGCATAATATAAAGTAATAATTAAGCAACAACAGCAACAAATTAATGACCAAGAGCAATGCCTCAATGACCAAGAGCAAAAACTCGCTGCTTTGGAGTCCATGTTGGTAGCGATACAGCAGGTAATGCCAATACCCCAGCCTGATAGCATTGTCCCCGTACGAAAAGCTTTCGTTGTAAGTAAGGAAGTCATCCCATTATCCGCTACCACCCAAGAAGTATGATATTGTTTATAATTTGAATATTAATTTGTTTATTATATTGATTGATTTGGTTTTAATACTTATATTTCATTAAATATTGTAAGAGGATGTTTAGACTCAAAGCCTGACCCTTGCCCAGGCTTCCATGGATGAGTTAACAAAATATTTGCTAAAAAATTGTACCAGCAAAAACTTCATATCCATTGAGTCTGAGGAAGACTTATTTGATAAACAATAGGTGAAAGAATTTTGTGCAATGGATGAATTATTAGCTGGTGAAATCATTACTTATATGAGGTTAGCTTATAAATACAAATATGTACATTCAATATGTAGTAAGTTAGTATCAGGGTGTAATACTAACCAACAGTGTTGATTGTTATCGTGTAGCTTCTTATATAGAAAACTAAAGGGGAAACAACTGATGAACAGATTTAGATTCATTGACTCTAACTTCATTGGTGAGCAGAGTGGCACAATCGTGTATCGTGCTAATCATGTGATCCAATGTATGAAAAGATCGGTTGATTATTATTTGCTCCCGTATAATGCACAGTAAGCTATATTCCAACCTTAATTACTCCAACTTGCTCCATTCTATGATTTGATGCATATTCTGAGTATATCATTGTTATTATTTTGTAGTCGTCATTGGGTGCTTATTGTGATTGACACCAAATCCTTAATGCCATACTTTCTTAATTCAATTAATCTAATAGTGATGCCTAACCCCGATATTAAAACTTTTATAAAGAGGTATTACAGTACTTTATTATATTATATATGTTTTGTTTCTTTATAAAAAATTTTATTTATGTTCCCACTAATTTTTTTTCTTTTCAATTTAGGGTAATATCTGCATTCAATAAGAAGATAAAGAAACTGAAATGGGTATCATTACCGATAAATGTCAAATTTATTCTTTTACTGCTGAGTTTATGTAGATAAATATTTTTTAAACTGACTCAATTTAATTTTCAGGTACCTCATCAACCCGATAATACTGAATGTGGATATTATGTCCTTCATTTTATGCGGGAGATAATGTTACATGATTTTATGACCACACTATTCAAGGTTAGTATAAATTTCATGAACTCGTTATATATTCAAAAAAAAAATAAAAATGGTACATTATGTTCTCATTTCTTAACATTTACTTATGATTTTTTTTTTAGTGGGAGGGTAAAGAAAGCTTCACGAAAAAGGAGCTAGATGAAGTCTGTAAAGAATGGTATGATTATATATTATCATTTATCAATGTTGATAAACCTTCAGGTTAGACATTTATCAACATTGAATGTAAATATATATGGAACAAATTGTTATAATGTTTTTAACATGCCATGTTGAATGGAAACTTTAACTTTGTACATTGGGAGTATTGGTTTAATATCATGTTATACTTAATATGAATACACTATGTGCACTTATTAAATTACTGAGTACGATTATTTTAGAAAAGTACATTAATATGGCAATGTTATTAGTTTTAATTTTAGATGTGTGGTCAATTTTTTGAAATACAATAATGTTCATTATGCAAATTCCAAAATGTAATTCATAGTGTCAGATATATAAACCGAATGTTTTTTGGGCATAAATATACAATTGACAGCAAACATTTTTTTGGGCATAAACCTACAACTGATTTCATATATAAAGTATCAATTATGTTTTTTTTGTGTGATTAATGAAAGTGTTTTTAGCAAGAAAACGCCTTTAATCACCTCTACCAGAAAACATTGAAGGCATTTTTTACTAAAATAGCCTTCAATAATCCCCTCAGGAAATTATTGTCTGGAATATTAAAGGCATTTTGGGCAAAAAATGCCTTCAATAATACAAACTAAAAATTAATCGAATGGATTATGAAGGACGTTTTCTTACGGGTAACACCTTCAATAATCCCAACAAAATGTTTATGAAGGCCTTTTTAGATATAGCCACCTTCAATAATCCGACCATTAAAAATTATTGTTGGGAATATTTAAGGTGTTTCGAGCCAAAAACACCTTCAACCATCTCATCAAAGTTTTGTCTATGGAATTTTGAAGGTGTTTATTACAAAATTGCCTTTAAAAATCCAAAAAAAAATTTACTGATTGGATTATAGAAGGCGAGTCCAACCAAAAACACCTTCAAGAATCGACCCCATATTTTTTCTATTGATTATTAAGGGCGTCTTTCCATGAAAGATGCTTTAATATTCTATGATAAATTTTTTAAAGCAATTGATAAAGGCGTTTTTGCCAAAAAAAATGCCTAAAATAATTAATAACAAATAATATGTGTCTAAACCCAAAAAAAGACTAAGGGACGGATTGAACCAATAATCTTATGGTAAACATCCATATGATAAGCTTAATATTGAATGAATTTTTGAAGAAAATAAATTTAATAAGCTTGGAGAAATTTTTGGTCTAAATATTAAAGGCATTTCTTTTAGACAATGCCTTCATTAATCTCATACAATTTTTTATGACGTGATTAGTGAAGGTATTGTCTGCCAAAAATACACCTTAACTATTCACCAAAACTTTTAATAAAAAAATATTCAAAACGTTTTAGTTGAGAAATGCTTCTAATATCAAGTCTTGGGTGGAGTTTATAAGTAACAACGCTACTATTTAAATATTTAGTGACGTTTGGATAATAAACGCCTGAAGTTTTGTAAAAATATAGAAGCTAGTAGCGTTTGTAAGTGAAAGCTGCTACAAAACTACTGCTAATATGCCATTTGGCTAAAGTGGAGGATACGTAAGAGTCAATCAACACTGAATAAAAAAGACTTAAATGAAATTTTGTAAGTAAAGTCTTAAAATCATGCACATCTTCATCTTTATCTCTAAAATTTAATTTTTTTATTTTCATTCAAATAAAAAATTAAATTTTTATTAAATTTGGATAAGATTGGCATATCTAGTGTATTGAAAATAATTTAGGATTCACTTAAATGAGTGATAAGATTAATTTTGGTGGGATTAAAAACATCGATTAGATTGGATACTGAATCAACAAGATTAAAATCAATTGTCAAGATATGTCTTTCCCTGTAAACGTGGTAGAAATGAGGTAAATTGTAATTGGGGGAGAAATCACTATTAAATTTGTATGTAATAAAAATTTTAAATTATTTAATTTTTATAAAATTAATAAATAATTTAAAAATTCATAAATTATTTTATGTCAAATAATAATTTTTTGATAAATAATTAAAAACTAATAAAAATAATAATAACTCAAACGTTATTTTTCTTTAATTTTTTATTAATGATGTAGCTATCTATTTTTACTTAAAATAATAATATAATATAATACTAAATTTTATATTTAGTTGTTAATTATTTATATAATAATAAAATTTATAAAATAATAATTTTTAATTCATAATATAATAATAATTTTATTTATTTATAAGTTTATTCTATAATAAAATTTTTCATTATATTAAATTAAAAAATTATTTCATAATTTATTAACTAAAAAAAAAAAGGCAAAAATTTGAAAAGTGTCAAAAGCTCACCACACCTCTTTCCCATCAATGCAGTTTAAGTCTTCCACTGAAGCCAGGTAAATATAATCAGATCATGCCTTTGTGATCCAAATAGCAAAGTACAGTACAATTGTATAAAAAGTGCTTAAATGCATTAAACGGGAACACCAATTCATTTTAAATGAGGTTTTAGATGAAATTTTGTAAGCAAAATTTGTGAATTTTTATTAAAATATTAAATAAAAACTAAATTAATTAATTTAAATTAATGAATTAAAAAAGTCACGTTTCATAGATAAAATTGAACATTTAAAATAAAAGCATAAAAGCATAAAATAAATAATTTTTCTAGAAGGCATCTGATTTTGAAATAATTGACCTTAAATAAGGAGTTTTTTATAGTAAAATAAATTATTATGTTATGTGGTATCAATAAAAACAACAATAGCAACAAGATACAAAAAATATATAGTATGAATTGTATAACTTATAGTTTTATAATAATATTGGTTAGAATTTTATAAATTATAACAACAATATGATTTATAATTGATTTTATGGCATATAAGATTATTATCAATTTCAACAAATGCAGAAACATTCATAAGTAATTGTTGCTAATAGAAAGTCAAAACAAAGCGCAACCTGACCACTATTTATTTATTGAGTTTCAAGCTAGCAAAATTCTAGGTAACTAATTCTAACACTATTCAACGTAAATTTAAAATAAGTTATCTTTGATGTACGTGTGATCTGTTCTAACTTTGAATAAAAAATCTCTCTTCATCATAGATTTTTTACTACAAAAAAAATCGATATTGATTTAGCCAAAGGATTAAAAATTTAAGGGGAGAAAAGTGAAAACATTAAAAATATGTAAACATTTTTTTTTTAATGTGTGTTTAATAAGAAATTTTGAAAAACAGATAAAAAATATTTTTATTTATTATTTGAAAAATATATCCTTAATTTGTAAGATAAATCAAGATATAACATGAAGTGAAAAAGTTAGAATTGAATTTATTTCATATAAGATTTGGAATTTTGATTCTTATGATATTTTGTTTAATATCTTGGAATCAAGTTATTTGATAATTAAAATGAAATTATAACTTTTAAATCTATATTGATTTTAAAAATATAAATAAATTCTAAAAATTTATAATCAAATTATTAATTTTAACACTGATTTATTAGAAGTTCTACCAACATGTTAAAAATGACAAATTTGGATGAACTTTTTAAAGTGAAATTTGAAAAATTCTTTACTAATAATTTAATAAAAAATTTAAATTGATAAACTAATAGAGTCCAAAAAAATAAATAAGAATGTAAACAAATATAAAAAATATCATTTATAATTCAATTTTAATCAATACTTATTCAACTGTATCTAAAAACTAAATCAAATTTTTTTCAAATTATTTTTTATTTTGCACATTCAATCTTTGAAATAAAATATTTCAATTTATCGATTTTAATTTTTAATTTTAATTTTTTAAAATTACTTTCAATAAAAAAGTTTACAAACTTCACCTAAACGTCATATAAGTATTTTTCCATTAAAAATACTCGTAGACGTTGATTTTGTCCAAAAAATTGAATTTATTTTGAAATAAATTTGAAATGATTCTAATTTTTTTTCTAACATGTTTGAACTATTTTTATTGGGTTTATCATGTAATTTTTATAATGGATCCAATTATATATTATTTTAAATCAATTTGTTCAAAATACAAGCCATTCACTTTCTATGAGACATCCACATCAAGTGGAAAAATATAACTTTAAAACCAGTGGGTCTTTTACATTTAAATTAATTTTATTGGATTTTTTATTATAAAAAATTGCAATATAAAAAAAAATTGTCAATATTGATATTTAAATTAAGAGAGTTAAATTTTAAACTCTCCCATAATATTGATTATTGGTATTTTTTTATAATAAAAGAATATTCTAATTTAGTTTGTGCTTTATTTTAATCAAAAGTATGGGTTATAAAATTTTCATGATAATTTTTTTAAATGAAAATTATATGATACACCATTCAAAATTTTAAAATCGATAAATAAGTTTATAAGTTTAGTACATATCAATAGGTCATAATTTAAAAATTAAGTACATAGACAAATTAATGAATTAAAAGTTATCTAATATAAATTTTATAAATTTTATAAAAAAAATAAAAAAAATGACATGTATTTTATAATAATATATTTATAAAAATTAATAAATTTTTAAAAATCTATCATATATATATAATAATAATTCAATTATTAAATGAAGATACCAATCCTATAAACCATAAATCAAAATCCAAGTCAATTTATAAAGTAACAATTCTAAAATATATATAAATTTTTATTCATTTAACTTGGTTTAAGCCTACCCTTTATTCAATATGGAGTCTTATCCAATTCTTTTGGCCTCTCATTTCTAACTTGTTCATGGTACTAATTAAATTATAGGTTGGAAGATACGCAAGAGTCAGTCAACACTAAATAGAAAAGATTTAAATGAATTAAATGAAATTTTGTAAGTAAAGATTTAAAATCATACATATCTTTGTCTTCATTTCTTAAATTTAATAAACTTTTTTATTTTCATTCAAATAAAAAATCAAATTTTTATCAAAGTTGGATAAAATTGACATCTCCAATGTAATGGAAACTATTTTTGATTCATTTAAATGGATGATAAAATTAACTTTTGTGAGATTAAAACAGCTATTAGATTAGGTACTATATCAATGAGATTAAAATCAATTGCCAAAACATGTATTTCCATGCAAACAAGAGATGGAAGGTAAATTATAATTAGAAAAGAAATCACCATTAAATGTAATAAGAATTTTAAATTATTTAACATTTATAAAATTCATAAATAATTAAAAAATCAGTAAATTATTTTTATGTAAAATAATAATTTCTGATAAATAATTAAAAACTAATAAAAATACTAATATATCAAAAAATTCTTTTTCTTTAATTTTATTAATGAAATAGTTATCTATTTTAAGTTAAAATAATAATATAATATAATGGTAAAATTTCTTTTTTAGTTAATTAATTTTTTATATAATAATAAAATTTATAAAATAATAATTTTTAGTTCATAATATAATTATAATTTTATTTATTTATAATTTTATTATAAAATAAAATTTTTTATTATATTAAATTAAAATATTATTTCATAATTTATTAATTAAAAAGTAAAAAAATTTAAAAAAAGAGAGCAAAAATGTTTAAAGTGTCAAAAGTATGGTGTGGTGGACCCACGTAAATATAATCATACCGTGTCTTCACTATCCAAACAACAAAGCACATTACAATTGCAACAAAAAGGTACTTAAAATGCATTGAATAGTAGCATCAATTCATTCTAAATGAAGGTTTAGATAAAATTTCGTAAATGAAATTTGTGAAGTTTTTTATTGAAAATATTAAATAAAAATTTAAATTGAAAATCTAAATTGATAAATTAAAAAAAAATCTTGTTAGATCAATCAAATTAAGCATTTAAAAGAAAATCATAAAAGCATAAAATGAAGAAATTGACCTTAAATAGAGAGTTTTTCATAATAAAATAAATTGTTGTGTTATGTGGTATTAATAAAAATAATAATAGCAACTAAATATAAAAATTGTAGACACCCAATTGGGTCCGGGCCCAGATCAATTGGGTCTGGCCCAAAGGGGTAAGGCCCATTTCAATCCTGTATTTTTTTTTTCTTTCCTTTTTCTTCTTTTGTATTTTATGTATTCATTATTATTATTATTATGTATATCTTTTGTATTTATTTTTATTTAGATTAGATTTATATGTATTGTATTATATAGTTATATATTTATTATTATATTATTTTTTTTTTTTGTAATATATTTTTGGGTTTATCTTATGTTATTTTTTTTTATTATCTGTTAATTTTATCTAATTTTTTTCCGAATTATCTGATATTATTTTTTTTATTTTTATACTATCATATCTTTTGATTATCTAGTTTTTTTATTTATTTTGATTTTAATTTGGATGGCTAAGATTGAAGTTGAAGAATCCCACTCTGGAGGGGAATTCAATCAGAAGAGTCCAGTGGATTCAAAGACTGAATTCCCGTCCAAGGAGGAATTGGGATTGATCAGGAACTCCTGATCAATCCCTATAAAAGGGACTCTGGAACAGAATGCAAACACAGAGAGAAAAACAGTAAGCAAAGCTACTGATTTGAGAGAAAAGGGGGCGTATAGGAAGCTAAGAAAAGTTTAGGAGTGTTCTGGGAGTGAGAAAAATTTTTTAGAAATTTTTGACGAAAATTTTTTCTGGAAATTTCTGGGAAATTTCCAGATTTCGGCGAAAATTCCGGCGAAGTTTGAATTTTCCGGCGAAAATTCTGGCCAACCTTGAAGTTTTCGACGACCAACCCAGTTTCCGGTGAAGAATCCCAGAAACCGGTGATATTCCGGCCAACTTCCGGTGAAATTTCCAAATTTCGGCGACATTTTCCAGAATCCGGCACCGGTGTTCTTCAGTTTTTAGAGAGAAGAGAGAGGAAAAGGGAAGAAGAGAGAGAGAGGGAGAAGCGTTCTGCCCGAAAAAACGAAGGGATTGCCCTTTATATACCCTCCCAAAACGACGTCGTTTGGCTTTAAGTTAATCAGAGGATCCGCCGCGTTTTGCCGAAACCCGACCCGACCCGAAGCGTCGACCACCGATTCTGACCCCGCGTTGGCCCATGCCCCCTCCGAGCCCTGACCGCGCTGAGCCGAGCTTCCAGCCACTCCCCGACCGCCTTTCTGTCTCTGCTTTGGAGCTGCGCCGAGCCGAGCCGCATATCCCGAGCCGCTCCAGGTTTTTTTTTCCCTTTTTTTTTTCTTTCTCTTTTTTTCTTTGTTTATTTGTTTATTTATTTTTTATTATTAGATTAGGTTTATGTAATATTCTTTTATTTGTTTTTATTTAATTTTTATATTTTATTCTTAACAAAAATAAAAATTCAAAAAAATATTTAGGGAATAAGTTGAAAGTATCAATTTTCCTTAAAAGAAAAATAAATCTTCCAAAAAAAATATTTTTAGGGAAAAGTTGAAAAGTATCAATTTTCCTTAGAAAATAAATTTCCAAAAAAAGTATTTTTGGAAAAGTTGAAAGTATCAATTTTCCTTAAAGAAATAAAATTTCCAAAAAAAGTATTTTTGGGGAAAAGTTGAAAGTATCAATTTTCCTTAGAAATCAAAATTTCAAAAAAATATTTTTTGGGGAAAAGTTGAAAGTATCAATTTTCCTTGAAAATCGAAATTTCCAAAAAATATTTTTTGGGGAAAAGTTGAAAGTATCAATTTTCCCTACAAAAAAAAAATCATTCTTTCCTTCCTTTCTATCTTAATTTTGATTTTGTTTTTTTCTTTTAAATAATTCGACGACGGAGCCTCTGCAAGTGAAACAGTAGTTTTTCTTGCATACTCTTGAGGTGAGGAAATTTTCTCAATTTTCTGCTAAAAGTATTAGAGTCAATTGAGAATAATTTCAATAATAACTACTTGGTAAAATTTTTAAAGCTTTTGGATAACACAAATTTAAGCTGGTACCATCTTTTGATGGGCGTTGTGAGGGTGCTATAACCTTCCTCACACGTAACCGAACTCCCGAACCCTGTTCTGGTTAGCAGACCTGAACCTTATTCTTTTAGGGACCCTTAAACTTAGGTGTTCCCTGAAAGGACAGATTCCTAGGTGGCCAATCGCACCTAGATAAAAAAGATTGGTGGCGACTCCCTAAAGTCAATGTCTAGCGATAGATCCCCGGATCTAGACGTTATGACAGCTTGGCGACTCCACTGGGGACTTTGAGAGTCAGGCCAGCAAATAATTTGTGTTATCCAAAAGCCTAATAAATTGAACCTTTTGTATATATGTGTTATTATTCATTCATGTTTATTTACTTGATTAATTATGTCATTCATGTGCATGTGCATAACATGAGCTCTATACCCGAGCTCCGTCCCTCTAGGAGGGAGTAAAGTACCTATTGCTTTCGTGAGGTCTAATGCCTCCGCAGTGGCTAGCGAAATACTCCCACTCAAATTGAACCTTTTCCGCTTGTAGCCTGTAATGGGTGAGGATTAGGGTGCCTTACTAGTCTGTGATGGACAAGGATGTAAGGAACAATTTGAGGACCTTTAGACTTTGACCTTAAACCACATATAGTGAACCTTAGAAGTGCCTACACCTAAGATAGAGCCCTTTCTACCCAATGATAGATATGCCCTGAAATTAGGACACAAAAAGGGTGTTTGTCTAATCATTTTGATTGTTTAACTTTGTGTATTATTTTTATCATATGTAACATTATGCATCAGCATCACTTTCATTTCATCCATGGAACTAACTATGTTGTTTGTCTGATTGTATGCATCTGTATTCTTTTCATGATCATGTTTCAACACAATCATTTGTATTCATTTCATACTAGATTTCATTCAAAAAATGTACATTTCATTTGTGTATCAAAGCATCATACATAAGGTACAGCATAACATTTCTAATCATAAGTATGGTACTCAAGGTCCGAGGATAGCTCCATCTAGCAAAAACCTTGCTCATCCATACAACACAAGATCCAGAGCAAGGCAAATGGAGGAGGAAAGTTCTCATAGATGTGAAAAACTAGAAAAAGCTCAGGAGAAGATTGAAAATGAACTTAGCAAAATTCTGGAGGCTCTCAATAATATGAATAAAGGAAAAGGAGTTGAAGGAAGTACAAGCCAGCAAGAAGTGGCTGACCCATTGTACCCTCCAGGTTTTGGCCCACCTCAAGCCCAGTTTGCCCAAGAGGTCCCACCACAACATTTTGCATATCCAACATGTCCTGGAATGCCATCAGCTTTCAACCCAAGGCAATATAATAGCTATATAAATCCTGTCTTCACTGAAAAGGCAGTAGAACCAATTCCTGATCTAGATGATGTAAAAGAGAAGGAGAAGGAAAAGATGAGAGTAGAGGCTGAGAAAGTTCCAAGATTAGCATGCTAGAGCAGAGGCTACGGGCTGTAGAAGGATTTAGTTTTTATGGGTCAGTTGATGCTGCTGGGCTCTGCCTAGTTCCTGATGTGGTTATCCCCTATAAATTCAAAGTACCGAAATTTGAAAAATATGACGGTACAAAGTGCCCTAAAACCCACATCACCATGTATTGCAGGAAGATGGCAGCTCATGCACATGATGAAAAACTCTTGATGCATGTCTTCCAAGATAGTCTTACTGGTTCTGCTGCCAGGTGGTATGTTCAGTTGGATAGAACCCACATTCGCTCCTGGAGCGATATGGCTCATGACTTCATCAGCCAATATCGACACATCATCGATTTGGCCCCTGATCGTTTATCTTTGCAAAATCTGGAGAAAAAGTCAAATGAGTCTTTTAAAGAATACGCCCAGAGATGGAGGGATATAGCTTCACAGGTACAACCTCCACTGACAGAGAAAGAGACCACAGTGCTGTTTGTTAGCACTTTAAAGCCTCCCTATTATGAAAAGATGATAGGGAATGCAACAAAGAATTTTGCTGACATGGTAATCTCTGGAGAAATTATTGAAAGTGCCATAAAAAATGGCAAGTTGAGAGGAGGAGAAACCAAGAAGACATCAGAAAAGAAAGAAGCTGAAGCTCAAGCTGTGAGCTTTGATAGACAACAATTCGGGGGTTATCAACCCTATCCATCCCAAGGTTTACTCTCCATACTATCCTGCTGTGAATAATGCCTCATCCTACCCATACCAGCTAGCCCCACAACCATCTTATTCATCCACTTACCGCCTTAACATTCAAGCTCCTGTAAGAACCCAAATTCGTCCTACTAACCCAGCAAGTGGCTCACGAGAACAACGGACTACTCGAGAAAAACCTGTATTTGATCCAATCCCTATGACTTATACAGAGTTATATCGAGAACTCTATAATAGCCACTTGATTGCCCCCAGCCATGTGGAACCACTTAAACCACCCTATCCAAAGTGGTATGATCCTACAGCCCGTTGTGACTATCATTATGGAATTACTGGCCATTCTACTGAAAATTGCACTGCTTTAAAGTATAAGGTGCAACGGTTGATCAATGATGGAATGGTAAGTTTTGATCAAGGAAAAGCAACAGCACCTAATGTTAGTGTACTGAACGAAAGTCAAGAACAGAAAGGATCCGGAGATTCACAATGAATTGAGGGGCAAGATGTCAATGGAGATAAGGCTGGTTGAAGGTTTCTTCTGTCATTTTGGGATTTCTTTTCAAGCAATGTTAGATTTTTTTTGCAATATGACTTCACTTGTTATCATTTTAATAAAGGCAAGTCAATGCATTTCATTACATTTTTCTCTTTCACTTGATCATTACTCCATGCCTTGTTACCTTTCATAACTTTATACTCCCATTCTCCCATTCTTAAATTTCAGATGATGAATATTTAGACAAAGATAACAATAATTCTGAGATTTAATTTTGAGAACTCATTCACAGAGGAGATGATTTGAGTAAAAATAAAGAGGGTAAGCCATTACTAGAGGTGAAAGAGATATGTCTTGAAGATATGTAATCTTTTATACAGGATCATGAGCTCTGTTGAATAGATGATGTTCAAGAAAAGTATTCATAATTGAGATGAAAAATGGCCATCTTTCTTTTACCATTCGAAAAACCATTTATTGCTACCCCTTTGAGCCTATTATGATTTCTTTTTCGGAGAAACCCCAACCAAGGATCACCCTCTACACTGGGGGGCAATTTTTGAAAAACATTTCCACAAAAGGTCTCAAAAATAAAAAAAAATAAAAAAAAAGAAAAAATGCCACACATGACTTGGGGCAAAGTAATGAGAATCTTTTGTGTGAAGAAAGAAAAAGCAGTGAAATGATGTGGGGCAAAATGCCAAGCTGCATCAAATGATCCTTTGGTCTTGAACCTTTTTAATATATGTTTTGAGCCTATTATATCCATTTTTTTATGACCCTTCACCTTGGCCTACATTACAACCTTGAAAAGTCCATTTGGATCAAGTGTGAATACTCAACTTGAATGATCATATGTTGAGCGAAGGTATGCTCATGAGGAAGCAATGAAATCATGGTCTAAAGTTGGACGTATGAAAGATATCAACAATGGATGAAAAAATGATGAAAAAAAAAAAAAAAAAGAAAAAAAGGAAAAAATGAGAAAAAAAGAAGGAAAAAATGAGAAAATGAGAAAAAGAGATTCAAATTGAAAACCTGAAAGGGTGATTTTAGTAGAAAAAAAAAATCAAGTCAAATGGCTCACATGAATGAAAGATCAAAGACATCTGAAGATCTCTCAAAGACTGGGGCAAAGTTTGCTAAACTCAAGATGACTTCAACTGTAAATGGAATGAGTTTTTGAAAAAGAATCCTAGATTAATGTTGAGAATTGTCTGAATATTCATCATTTGGACATACCATCCATCCCAATGACATGTATCCAATTCACTTCCTTTCCCATTTGCTTTGTACCAAAACAGATCTTCATTGATTATCTTTACCATAATTCACCTTGCCTTCTCTTATTGTTTCACCCCTAGAATGAATTGAGAAAATGCTTGGTTGCATTGTATTTGTCAAAAATTAAAATGATAATAAATGAATGAATATGTGCTTAAAAGAGTCTTGCATTCATTTGAAAAGAAATCTAAGATGATGGTGGAGACAAAATGAAGAAATGGTAGAAACTTAGAGGAGATGATTTAGAAGGATATATGATGTGATCAAATGAAGATATGGGGCAGTGATACAATCAAGTGATGAGTACGAGGATGAATTGGTTAATATGACTTGCAAGTTGTGATTGAATGATGAAGACAAAATCTGTTTTGGAAAGGTTAATGCTGAGACACCTATGAGTAATGACCCAGTGATGGTGGATGAAACTTGTTTTGAAATTTGTTAGTGCTGAGAAATTCATTGAATGATGGTCAAGTGATGATCGATTGATGAAGCTTATTCCAAAGTATTGAGAAACTGAACAAGGAAGAATCTGAATGAAAGAAATAATTAAGAGCTACACTGGTTCGATCTTAGGAAAACAGTGCCATTGAATCTTTGAGGAATCAAAGGGCTTGATGCCCAAGAAAAGAGCTTGAGAAACTTGAGTACCATACATTGAATAGAAATTAATTGGCCAACATTTGCATAGCATGCATTGAAATTCATATGCATTTGCATAGCATACACTACTTTCAGGAAAGTATAGTGTACAAATTCAAGAAGTAGGGGTGTTCCAACATCCCACATGGAAAAGACAAATATGAAAAGACTTTGCAAGTTTGAGAAGAAACTTGTCAGATAAGTTCCTAATCCTTGAAATAGGATGTCTCTTGGTATCAGGGTTGATTTATAAGACCTTTGGGCATAATCTCCTGAAAATCCCTTCAAACACAACTTTCAACTCCTTCGGACATGATTGTCTAGGAGTATTTACTTTTCAAAGTTCGTTGCCTCTGTTTAGAGGAGCAATTTATTTTCCAAAGTCGCGGTACCTCTGTTTAGAGGAGCAATTTACTTTTCAAAGTTCGTTGCCTCTGTTTAGAGGAGCAATTTACTTTCCAAGTTCGTTGCCTCTGTTTAGAAGAGCAATTTACTTTTCCAAAGTCGTGGTACCTCTGTTTAGAGGAGCAATTTACTTTTCAAAAGTCGTGGTGCCTCTGTTTAGAGGAGCAATTTACTTTTCAAAGTTCGTTGCCTCTATTTAGAGGAGCAATTTACTTTTCCAAAGTCGTGGTGCCTCTGTTTAGAGGAGCAATTTACTTTTCCAAGTTCGTTTCCTCTGTTTAGAGGAGCAATTTATTTTCCAAAGTCGTGGTACCTCTGTTTAGAGGAGCAATTTACTTTCCAAGTTCGTTGCCTCTGTTTAGAGGAGCAATTTACTTTCCAAGTTCGTTGCCTCTGTTTAGAGGAGCAATTTACTTTTCCAAAGTCGTGGTACCTCTGTTTAGAGGAGCAATTTACTTTTCCAAAGTCGTGGTACCTCTGTTTAGAGGAGCAATTTACTTTTCCAAAGTCGTGGTGCCTCTGTTTAGAGGAGCAATTTACTTTTCAAAGTTCGTTGCCTCTGTTTAGAGGAGTAATTTACTTTTCCAAAGTCGTGGTATCTCTGTTTAGAGGAGCAATTTACTTTTCCAAGTTCGTTGCCTCTGTTTAGAGGAGCAATTTATTTTCCAAAGTCGTGGTACCTCTGTTTAGAGGAGCAATTTACTTTCCAAGTTCGTTGCCTCTATTTAGAGGAGCAATTTACTTTTCAAAGTTCGTTGCCTCTGTTTAAAGGAGCAATTTACTTTCCAAGTTCGTTGCCTCTGTTTAGAGGAGCAATTTACTTTTCCAAAGTCGTGGTACCTCTGTTTAGAGGAGCAATTTACTTTTCCAAAGTCGTGGTGCCTCTGTTTAGAGGAGCAATTTACTTTTCCAAAGTCGTGGTACCTCTGTTTAGAGGAGCAATTTACTTTTCCAAAGTCGTGGTGCCTCTGTTTAGAGGAGCAATTTACTTTTCCAAGTTCGTTGCCTCTGTTTAGAGGAGCAATTTACTTTCCAAAGTCGTGGTACCTCTGTTTAGAGGAGCAATTTACTTTTCAAAAGTCATGGTGCCTCTGTTTAGAGGAGCTTTGGTAAAAAAAAAAAAAACAAAAAAAACAAAAAAACAAAAAACAAAAAAACAAAAACAAAAAAACAAAAAAAAAAAACCAAAAAATGTTGAGTTGAGTCTTGATTGGGTGTCTACGTCTTTGCGCAATTTCTGTTTCACAAAAAATGTGCAAAGAGGGGCAACTGTAGACACCCAATTGGGTCCGGCCCAGATCAATTGGGTCCTGGCCCAAATGGGTAAGCCCAATTCAATTTTATCTTGTATTTTTTTTTCTTCTTCTTTTGTATTTTATGTATTGTATTATTTATTATTATTATTATGTATTAATATATGTATATATTTATTTATTTATTTTTTGTTAATATTTATGTGTATTTTATTATTTATGTATTATTACTAATATGTATATATATATATATTTTTTATCTTTTTTATTTTATTTATTTTTGTATTTTTACTTATCTAATTATATATCTGATATATTTTTTTTATTATTATTTTATTTATCCTATAATATCTGTTGATTTATCTTCTCTAATTATCTAGTATGTTTTTTTATTTGATTTTTAGAGGGCTAGGATTGAAAGTGGAAGAATCCCATTGAAAATGGGAATTCAATCAGAAGAGTCCAGTGGGATTCAAAGATTGAATTCCCGTCCAAGGAGGAATTGGGATTGATCAGGAACTCCTGATCAATCCCTATAAAAGGGACTCTGGAACAGAATGCAAAACACAGAGAGAAAATAGTAAGCAAAGCTACTGATTTGAGAGAAAAGGGGGCGTATAGGAAGCTAAGAAAAGTTTAGGAGTGTTCTGGGAGTGAGAAAAATTTTTTAGAAATTTTTGGCGAAAATTTTTCTGGAAATTTCTGGGAAATTTCCAGATTCCGACGAAAATTCTGGCCAAGTTTGAATTTTTCGGCGAAAATTTTGGCCAACCTTGAAGTTTTCGTCGACCAACCCAGTTTTCGGCGAAGAATCCCAGAAACCGGTGATATTCCGGCCAATTTTTGGCGAAATTTCCAGATTCCGACGACATTTTCCAGAATCCGGCACCGGTGTTCTTCAGTTTTTAGAGAGAAGGGAGAGGAAAAGGGAAGAAGAGAGAGAGAGGGAGAAGCGTTCTGCCGAAAAAACGAAGGGGATTGCCCTTTATACCCTCCCAAAACGACGTCGTTTTGGCTTTAAGTTAATCAGAGGATCCGCGCGTTTTGCCGAAACCCGACCCGACCCGAGCGTCGACCCGATTCTGACCCGCACGTGCCAACCCCCCTCCGAGCCGAGCCGAGCTTCCAAGCCGCTCCCCCGAGCCGTTTCTCTGCCTTGAGCCGCGCCGAGCCGAGCCGCGATCCGAGCCGCTCCAGGTTTTTTTTTTTTTTTTCCTTTCTTTTTTTTTTCTTTCTTTTTTTTTTCTTTGTTTATTTGTTTATTTTATTTTTTATTTATTAGATTAGGTTTATGTAATATTCTTTTTATTTATTTTTTATTATTTTATTTTCTTTAAATAAAAATAAAAAATTCAAAAAATATTTTTAGGGAAAAGTTGAAAGTATCAATTTTCCTTAAAAGAAAAATAAATTTCCAAAAAAAATATTTTTAGGGAAAAGTTGAAAGTATCAATTTTCCTTAGAAATAAATTTCCAAAAAAAATATTTTTGGGGAAAAGTTGAAAGTATCAATTTTCCTTAAAAGAAAAATAAATTTCCAAAAAAATATTTTTGGGGAAAAGTTGAAAGTATCAATTTTCCTTAGAAATAAATTTTCAAAAAAAGGGTTTTTGAGGAAAAGTTGAATTGAAAGTATCAATTTTCCTTGAAAATCGAAATTTCCAAAAAATATTTTTGGGGAAAAGTTGAAAGTATCAATTTTCCCTACAAAAAAAAAATCATTCTTTCCTTCCTTTCTATCTTAATTTTGATTTTGTTTTTTTCTTTAAATAATCCGACGACGGAGCCTCTGCAAGTGAAACAGTAGTTTTTCTTGCATACTCTTGAGGTGAGGAAATTTTCTCAATTTTTTGCTAAAAGTATTAGAGTCAATTGAGAATAATTTTCAATAATTAACTACTTGGTAAAATTTTAAAGCTTTTGGATAACACAAATTTAAGCTGGTATCATCTTTTGATGGGCGTTGTGAGGGTGCTATAACCTTCCTCACACGTAACCGAACTCCCGAACTTTGTTCTAGTTAGCAGACCTGAACCTATTCTTTTAGGGACCCTTAAACTTAGGTGTTCCCTAAAAGGACAGATTCCATAGGTGGCCAATCGCACCTAGATAAAAAAGATTGGTAGCGACTCCCAAAAGTCAATGTCTAGCGATAGATCCCTGGATCTAGACGTTACGACAGAGATTTTCAGAAAATTCACCATTTAAAATTTCTAATATTCTCATCCTTTGATAATTTCAAATATTTCAACCAAAAAATTTTTATTTTATATTTTTCCTTTTTTTTAATTGAAAATAAATATTATAATTGAAACTTTATTTAAATTATTTCACCATTTAAGATAAATTTAGAAAAAATTTCTCACCTAGAAATTTTATAAAAATTTATCATTTGAAATTTTTTAAAATTTTATCATTGAATAATTATTATTTATTCTCAATTAATATATTTTATTAATGTTTTATTTCATTTATCATTATTTTATTTAATATCAAATAATGAAAATCATAAAACAAAGTGAATAAATAAACAATAATGCATAAAACAAATGAATAAGCAATCAATTAAAAAATAAAAACAAGTACCAAACAATTAAAGAATTTATAAAACAAAAAATAAAGCTAAATAAAAGCAAGTAAAAGTACCAAAGTTGATGTAAGCCTCTAGGATGAAATTCCACCGAACCAATGTGCTAGCCTGTCACTTGACCTTTGTCTTTAGGCACTGTGTTTCTTCACCCCCATTTTATTTCTTGTACTTTTTAGCAAAACCAGCAAGATCAACGTCTCCTGAATCCGCAACAACTTCAAAATATTTCTTCTTGAACCGTCAATCACTGCGATAGAAATAGCCTTCCTAGCTTCACCTTTTTCCTTTCTTTTTCTCCAAAATCCTTTATGGATCGACCACCCCAGATTTTCAACCTCCTATTGGTTTCAATCAATGCTGCTGCCGTGCACCACCACCAAACATCAAAGACTATCCCTGGTTTCAGCTAAGTGTTTTCTTTGTTTCATTGCTGATATTTTGTTTGTCCTTTTGTTGTTGATTAACAAGTCTATTTATAAGTGAGAATTTCAGCCCAGACAATGCTTCAACTCATATTAAACTCTTGATAGAGTCTATATGATAGTTGGATTATGATTGAATTTTTTTTTTTTTTTTAAATTTTATCCAACCAAATAATCTTTTTTCAACTAAGTCTTTACCATTTTTTTTTACTAAAAATATAAACTAAAATTTAAATCATGAATAAAATGGGGTGTTTACAATAGATATAAACTAACACGTGAAAGCCAGTTTGCGACATTGATCAGGAATCGAAAATAAGAGAGAAAAGGAAAACAAATAAAAACAAAACAAAACAAAAAAATCAAAAAATGAGAAAGAAAAATAAAATTTTATAAAAATTTAACATTTATATATTTAATGCGGTAAAAAAAATCTTTAAATTTGGAAGTTAAAGTCACTTCATGTCAACAAAATTTAACAAGGAAAAACAAGTAATTAATGCAATAATCATTTTCATTCAAACATCATTGACAATATTGCACTAAAAAAACATGATTCAACAATTTAATACACATCTAATAAAATATAGTGATTGTCAATGAGATCTTATCTCAATGATAATGGGGAGGTAACCTAATATTTAGGTTACTAGTTCAAGTGTTATAAACTATGAGTTTTGTCCAACTATATACTAGTTTGTTATACACTGGTTTGTTTCATGTTAGTAGACTTATCCATAGATCAAATCAGGGAATGTTGGCCTTTAAAATTCTTTTTTCGAATTTTTTAAAAATATTAAAATATTTTAAAATAGTAATATTTTAATTTTTTAAATATATCATAGAATTACAATTAAATAAAAATACTTTTTATTAGTATTTTTCTTTTGTAAAATTTAAATAAAAATTGACAGCACGCGAATAATGCACCTTATCATATAAATTGGCTGAACAATTAAGTTAATAAAATAATGCCAAGACAAAAAGTGCGAACTCCCTTCTCTGTATAAAATTTGTATTACTCTTATGACCATGTGAATATTAGGTATACGGAGTCCATCTATTACCTGAGAACCTCCTAGTCGTTGCTAGGGGACATATATAATTGTAGACAACCTTAATTTTGGTCTTTTGAGCTGGATATTGGTATTGAAATTTGCTGGACAATCGTTATTCTTCGGGTTTTGATTAAATTAATTAATGATGCTTATTTTACTTGGTTTTGTCATTTTTTTTTTTTTATATAAAGAGTGGAAGATACCACTTACAATATTAAGGTTCAAGACATTGTTATCCATAGCAAGTCTTTTTGTAATTCAGACGTTGTATCAATTAAAATATAATAATTATCAATTCAATTAAAAGTCCAATTAATCATATAATCAACATAAAAATTTATTATTTTTTAAAAATTATTGACACTGATAAATAACATGAAAAAAAAAAGTACAAATAATACCTATAACCTTCTTCACTATCAAAAAAAAAAAAATCTAATTCAATAATCAATCTTGGAAAACTTTTATTCCAAGCTAATGTAAATCCTATCTAAATAGCATGCAGGCCATCTTTGAGGACCGAACTCTTGAAGATTTCAATCAGTTGTGCTACACTGTTCCTTTACAATTCTCTATTACATCGCTATGGTACTCTACTAAGTATATGCTTTTATCAGTACATTGCTACAGTAACTGTTACTATATATAATGGTACTGCTACAGTAACTTCATTTAAGAAGCTTACAAACGCGGCAAAAATCTTGCGCTACACAAGGCAATAAATTCTCCACAATTAGTCTAACTGCTCTTTTATATTTTCAGCCTAGTTGTGTTTTTCTTTTTCTTGAATTTTTTTTTGTCTCCTTCACTTATGGGAAAAGATTAAGTTACATTAAAAAAATTTTTACACTTTTTAATTATTATTTCAATAAATTAAAAAGAAATAGATTAAATTATTTTTTAAACTAATCTCTTTTATTAATTGAATCTATTAAAATTAATGATTAAAAAATATAAATTAAAACATTTTACGTTGATATAAACTGATTTTATCCCTTCACTTTATCGCTTCTCCACTTATTTTATTGTAGTCATCTTAAATATTGTTCCTTTTTATGTTTGATAATAGGCTTCACTTTCGATGTTAACTTGCTTTCTGTTCGAAATAATCTATTGAGCAACATCTATTCCAAAATACTCTTCATTTTTTAGATAAACTTTTTTTTTTATTTTTTTTTGTTCAAACTCAAAACATAATAAATTTAATTATTAAGTCTAAATCACTTAAACAAATTCATTATACAAAAAAAAAACAAAGGTTTTGATATCATATGGATTCAATATTATTAATTAAAAAATTTAATTATAAGGACTATAATTCAATATCATTAAAATTATTTTAAAATTATCGTAAATGAAACCGCAGCCGAGCAGCCAAAAAAATCCAAAAGAGAATGGTTCTACGGTCTGACTAAGGCATAATCCCAAAAGTAACGTACAAGAATGGACCATGGGAAGATCTGGGTCATTGTGAGACACAAATCCGCATATAATAATTACTTTAATTCTGGGTTCCGTATAACTTTTGCACGACAGCTGTAAATTTTTTCTAATAATATGATTAGGAGTAATTTTAAATTATTTAAATTTAAATTTTCTAATGATTTTAAAAATATTTTCTCTTACATCCGTTTCATACATTCAAAATTCCACTTTTAAAATATTTTTCAAAAACATATAATTCTAATTAACCAAAAAACTTCTTGTTTTTATCAATTTAACTAATTCTTGTAATTATAAGTACGGAATCATTCATGCGACCCGACGAGTGGCCCATTTGGATCCGCTTTAAACACCGGTGGAATGTGAATTCATTTTTTATTTTTTCATTCGTACCATACCAAGTGTTTTGATCAGGGTTGTATGAGAGATAACATTTTCGTTTCTTTTAAAAAATGGTATATGTTAATATAAGTTATTTAATATATTATTTTATATTTTTTAATTTAATATAAAACTATTTATAAATATATATGAATTTATATGTAATAATATTACTAATAATTTATAAAATAAATATACAATATATTCAAAAATTAAATAAATAAGTTTTAAAAATATAAAAATTAATATCATCAATTTATCATGATATTTTTAAATACTTAATTTGACCATTTAATATTTAAATAAGTATTTTTTTCATAAAAATATTAAAATAAAACAAAATTATAAAAAAACTATAACATTGATTTTAAGATTATTAAACTTTAGAGATTGAGCATGATTGTTTTCTTAAAAAAATATTGAAATACTTTTTAACTTTGTTTTGAAAAAAAAAAAAAGTATAAAACAAAATAAGTTACAGCAAAAAAATAAAGAAATTCAATTTTTAATAGTTATTTTGTCAATTAGTTTTATTGTTATTAAGTTAAAAATAATCAAATAACAAAATATAAGTTAAAAATAATAAAACATTTTTTGCATTTATGTATAGGCCAAAACCAGCTAATTTATCAGAATTCACCGAAACTAACTGAAACTAACGAAAACAATCAATATTATACGATACTAAGTTCGGTATAAAAAATCACCTTTAAATGTATCATGTTTTGGTATAATTAAAGCATACCTACTGATATAATCAGTAACGAAACAAAATTAACAACATTAGTTTTGGTAACCAAAATTCAATGTGATTGTCGCTTGCCAATCACATTGTACCAAGAATTTGAATCAAGTGGGGATTAACTTTTCACTCCTCATCCTTTTTCCTTTGTGTCCTTAAGACTATAATATAGGAAATAAAAAAATGTCTTTATTAATTAATCTTTGTTTTTCTTTATAAAAGGTGTTAAATGGGTTGGACAATTTGTGATATGGTTCGATTCAATATGATATGGATCATATTTAGCACAATTCATGGTTATAATCATGTGCAATGTCAAACACGTCTCATATACTTTTGTTATACTAGGTTAAAAGTTCTGAATTCATTGGTTTGACATAACACAACCATCAAGGGTTGAGCCAACATATGGCATATGGACTAACATGACAAAGCATATAAGCGTTAATGTATCATATCATGCTATGCCTATCTATAACTGCAATCAATAAGCTTAGTTCTTGGTTTATGTATTATATTACTCTTATCATATGGCTAACATTCTTTTACTTTTTGATACTTTATGTTAGCAATTTATAAAATTTAAATTGTATCATTAAATCTATTTATAAAATATTTAAAGTATTAGTAGATAAAATTATAATTTTTTTAGTTTTGATCTATCATTTTCTAAAAAAAGAAAATCATTAAATGTAAAAATTGATTATGAACCTTGGCATGAGATAAAGCATCTTATATAAATGAATCATTATACGGTGAGAATGGAATATTAGTGAATCATCAAACGGTGAGAATGAGAAAACAAATGATAATATGATGTCTATGTATTTTTTATTTTTTGAAATTTAAAGATAAAATATTAATATTTGTCGATTTTAACATATTCTTTTAATGAATTATTTTAACATTTCCTCATAAATATCAATGTTTTATTGAAAAGACCTCACATGTTAATTTTATATATTAATTTTTAAAGATGGTTGCTAAGACAAAGTAAAATCTTTTCGCAAAAAAAATAAAAATAAAAATTTGAAAACTATTAATGAGTTGTATTTGGCATGATGTGACACAAAGAATAGTGCCATGTTAGGCACGACACAACCTATAAGGATTCTAGGCCATGTGTCCTGTTAAGCCATACTATTAACTTTCATATGCCATGCTAGCATAATACCTTAAATAATAATGTTGGGTCGACATAACTCATTAGCACAAGGGCTTATTTTTAAATGGGTTATAGTAGCCTGACTCAGTTCATTTGTCACCTTTATTTTCTTTTTTCATTTTTTTCATTTTGATCTTTTTATTTAAAATTTTTTGAACAACTTCGTTAATTTAATATAACAGATAAGTTTTTATAATTATATAATAACCTAATTAATAAATAACTAAAGATTGTATAAATACAGAAATAAATAACACATTCTATAATCGCTAAAGTATTAAAAGGCTCTTGAACTTTACTGCTTTAAATAAATAAGACTCTATACTTTTATTGTACCTAAATAAACCCTTTGATTTGTATCCAAATTAATAAGCCCTTATTTCAAACTAACTACTAGAATTTTTTTTCCAGGTTCTCTTCAATCATGTAAAAATTGACTTTTTATTTAAGTAAAGGTTTTATTTCAAGCATTTGTGATCATGAGAAATTGATGTTTTACATGCATTATGTATTATGTTAAAGGTTGATTTATGTACAAATTAAAGATTAAAAGCTTATTTGTATACAAATTAAAGGTTAAAAACTTATTTGAATGCAAACTAAAGGTTGAAGGCTTATTTAGGTGCAATAAAAATGTAAGAGCTTATCTAAATAACATCATAAAGTTCAAAGACTTTTAAACAAATATAAATAAACATCTTTGTAATTAATTAGTTGAGTAAAATAGATAACTACATAAATAATAAAAAGAATAAACATGAGCTATTTTTTATATGAGTAAATTTATCATTATCTTTTTAAGAAACAATTATTAATTTTGACATAAAAATTATCATATAAATAAATACAAATAAATAATAAATAATTTAATATTATTTTATTAAGTTTCAATTTGTATAAATATATTATTATCAATTTTAAAAATTTATTTGATATATTCCTACTATTTCTATTAATTTTTAATTATTTATTTGATATATTACTTAATAACAAATAATCTAAAATTTTCATTATATACAAAATTTAAATTAATATATTTAATAGTCATTTTTTTCTAACTACACTTTATCTTATTGCCAAAGTTGCATTTGCATTCAAATGCGTATCCCACCACTAATTTTAACTACACCGCTACTATAACTAATCTTACCACAATTGTTGTTTTCAATATTAATAGAGTCAATCCCATCATCCATTTAAATGGACCAAAAAAATAAAATTAGTTGACATTTCCCTCAATTGTTGTGTTCAATATTAAAAAAGTTAATCTCATTACTCATTCAAATGGACCAAAAAATGTAAAATTAGTTGACATTTCCATTTCAAACTTTAACCATGTATGACTCAATCACTAATCTTACAATTTTTTATAGAATTCACTAGTAATTAGTAAAAGAGAAATTATTAAATATACTGATAGTAGAGTTTTTATACTCCACAAGTAGGGTTGAGAGGGTGATACATATTTCTTAAGATATATTTAAAAAATATAAAAAATTAATTAAAAATAGAAGTGAGCATGTGCCAATCTTTTTAATTCTATTTGTGTTGTAGACACCTTATTTAGTACAGGGCTCAAATCGGTTGGACTCGGGCCTTTTCAAGCCTAATTGTTGAATTCTAGGATTTTTATTTTTAGTTTTTACTTTATCCTTTTTATTTTTACTTTTTATTTTATTTTTTTGTATTCTTTTTTATCCTTATTTATTTTATCTTTAGTTATTTTGATTTTATCCTCATTTATTTGATTATTTAAAAAAAATAAAAAATCTAAGAGAAAAAAAGAAAAAAACACTGAAAGATTTAATTTTTAAAATTTGGTTGAGGTTATCTCTCAGTGATAATCTCATTAGAAATAATTTGGGATTAGCCTAAAAGATAATCCTTAGTATAAAAAACAATATATATATATATATATATAATCCCAATTGAGTTGGAACTCTCTTGATTTTCTCTTATAAATAGACTTGCATTCAATAGTGAAGAAAAAAAGAACACAAAGAGTAAGAAAGATTAGGATTTTGGCTACAAGAATGTTTGTTAAATTTTTTTTTTAAAATTGGAGAGAATTAAAAGAAGAAACAACGTTGCAAGGTCGAATTTTGCATAAAGGAATTTTTTTTGCAATTTTTCTAGAATTGTTTGGGTTTCTTTGAATTTTTCGGTGCAATTCAAACTTTTCAGTGAGATTTCTGTGACATCCTTAAAACCTAACCAAAATTTCTAGTTTTGACAACCATTTCCAAAATTTGAAAACCAAACCCAAATTCTAGAGAAACTTTGGCAAGATTTTGGTGACAAAAACTCAAATCGGGGTGAAGTTTTGAAGGTTCAACCCCTGGTTTCTTTTTTATAGAGAGAAGCAAAAAAAAAAAAAAATAGAGAGAGAGATTTAGAGAAAAGAGAAATATAGGAAAAGAAGGAAAATTTTTTATTTTTATATTAAGTCAAAACGATGCCGTTTTAGTGCGTTTAATTTACTCTTGACCCATGTGTTTTATTACATGCTAACAAAATTGGTAGTGCAACACAAACTGGAAACTAGTTTCATAATAGCCATTATTAAGTTAAGTTGAGCTACAATCCAACCCATTTCCTCAGCTATGTCTTAAGTCTGAAGTTGAACCAAATCAATTTGCTGAGTTGAGTTGAGGTATTTTTTGTTAATTTCCTTTTATTTGGTCTATTTATACGATTATCATTTATTTATTTATTTATTTTGAGTAATTTTTTAATTTAAAAATTTTGAAGAAAAAGTTGAAATAATAATTTTTCCTTAAAAAAAATAATTTCAAAATTTTGAGGAAAAAGTTGAAATATCAAAATTTCCTTAAAATAAAAATAATTTCAAAATTTGAGGAAAAAATTTGAAAAAAAAAATTCCTTAAGACAAAAATAATTTAAAATTTTGAAGAAAAAATTAAAATATAAAATTTTCCTTAAAACTATAATAATTTCTAAAATTAGAGGAAAAAGTTGAAATATCAATTTTTCCTTAACACTAAAATAATTTTAAGAATTTGAGAAAAAGTTGAAATATCAACTTTTCTTTAGAAGGAAAATAATTTTAAAAATTTAAGAAAAAAATTGAAATATCAAATTTTCCTTAAAGCAAAATTAATTTTAAATGGAGAAAGTTAAAATATCATTTTTTCCCTAAACAAAAACAATTTCAAGATATGAGGAAAAAGTTGAAACATCAAAATTTCCTTAAAATGAGAACAATTTCAAAATTTTAAAGAAGAAATTGAAATTTCAACTTTTCCTTAAGATTAAAATTTTCTAAAATTTCATGAAAAATAAAACTAAGTTTTGAACTTCTTGACAACCAAGCCTCTTCAAGAAAAACAATTATTTTCTTGTATACTACTAAATCGAGGGAATTTTCTTAAATTTCTATGAAAATATTAGAGTCAGTTAAAAATAATTTTCAATACATGCAATTTTTAGGGTTTAATGGATAACATAAAAGCAGTTGGTACTATCTTTTAATAGGCGTTATAGGGGTGTCATAACCTTCTTTATACTTAACCGTACTTTTGAACTTAGTTTGATCCCGTAGACTAGAATCTACTATTTTAAAGAAATTAAGCTAAGCTTAGGATGTCTTTAAAAAAGAATAGATTCGGTTAGGTAGCCAATTACACCAAAAAAATTTTGATGATGACTCCATATCTAGTAGTCAAGTTCATGGACTTGTACATTATTACATGTGTAGTTAAAAATTTATAATGACAATGTATTAGATAATAACTCATAATAAAAAAAATAATATTATGAATTCAAATATATTAAAATTATCTTAAAATTAAAATTTAAGGTATCCATAACAAGAATGATACCTCGAACTAATTGATGAAAATTATTATAAGTTCACAAAGATCAAATCAACTCTCTCATCAATCATTTTAATGTTAATTAATTTATGAAGAAATTAATAATTAATTAATATATCTAAGAAATGAAAAATGGAGTTCAAATTTCATTTCCTTTTATCCTGTTATGTTATTTTCTATTATTGTGCTTTTTTGTACATGTTAAAATTTATCTATTTTTTATTAAATGTTTATTTTTCCATCATCAATTTCAGAATTTGAAGTATGATTTCACAAAATTTATTGAGTATAATTATCAAACATTTGATAAAATCTAAGATTAAAGTGAAATAAATAAAAAAAAATTCTTAAAAGTTACTTCAAAAAACCAACTGATGGTTGATTTAAGTGTCAAAGATAATGTGTTCGTCTTTTTATTATTAGGGTCTGAATTCATTAAAAGGTTGTGAAAAAATAATTTTTTATGCAGTCATTAGGTTCAATATAGATAAGTTTACTTGAACCGATCTAAAAAGAGATGATTGGTCAAAGTCCATAAACCCATTATAGCTAAATAAAAAAATTAAAAAAAGTTAGCATAAAAAAAAAAGTATTGAAGTATGTGCATTGGCAAAAAAAGTATCGATACATGTAAATACTTTAATAAATATTTTGTTATTTTATTTATTACCTTTGCATTCAGTGACAGATTCTTTTTTTTTTTGCTTTTTATTTATAATACATATAAAAATTTACAAACGAATTTATTAATTTTATAGATAAAAAAGGTGTCCAAGAAAAATTTTTTGATTCTCCAATGAAATTTTTTTAAAAAATTTTCTTCTTTTTTAATTTTTAAAGATGTTTATGAAAAAGTTTTGGAAGTGTTTCATGAAATTTTACCTTCAATTTTTTTTTTCAAATTTTGGAGGTGTCCATGAATACTTTAGATGAAAGGTGGGTCCGCCTCTCTTTTGAAGCCAAGTTTTTTCATATTCCTTTTACAATTTTTTTAGTTAATGATTACTGTTTATCAATTTTTACCTTTTCTTTTTTTATTTTAATTATTATTAATTTTAGATAAATTGATTATGCCAAGATGATTTAATAAAGGGTGGATTTAATGTAGATGATATATAATATCAATCACATGCTTTTTAAAAATAATGAAGTGGCATTTTTTAGTGGCATATTTATATCTAAAGAGGCATTTGATTTGAGGGGAAAGAAAGGTTACTGGCTGAAATCTTGCTTTTTTGTATTTTGATCATAATTTGGTTAACAAAATCTAATTCTTTACATTTTTTAAGATTCCCAACCAATATCACAAAAGGAAGGCAATAGCCTAAATAAAAAATCCTCCTCTTTTGGGATTTTAAAGATTCTTGGTGGAATGAAACATAAAAATTTATTTCACTTTTTGCCCTTAATAATAAATTGTTATGATTTATTTTACCCTTGAAAGTCAACATAATTGCATGATAAATCAAGATTCATTCTAAACGTGGGAAGCTGTATTCCAAGCTACATGATTAGACACTTGGCAATGATTATATGTAATTGAATTTTTTATAAATTTAAATATTTGTTTTCGACTGATAAAGTTTTAGAAAGATAACATTTTTATAATTTATAAATGAGTTGATTTGTATAAAATAAATTCAAAATAAATTCAAAATTTTCATTCATATAACATTGTTATGATAAAAACATAATCATATGTTATAAACTATATTATGAAAAAATTAATTATAATAAAATATTTTAAAGAAAAATGTAGTAGATTGTTGAAAAATTTTAATTTTAATTTTTTTTATAGTTTGAAAAGCACTATGTTTGTTCGATTTGGCTTTGATCTTGATCTACTCAAATGTGCTATTGTTATTTGTTATTCGTTGGATATGGCTTAGATCTTGATGTATCAAAAGCACAATGTTATTTTTTACACATGTTTTCAATATTAACAAAAGTCTTTCTTGTGAATAGTTATGACTTGTTCATCAATAAGAAAGAAGATGCAATTGGTAATGATACTTATTTTGTAAATGAAACAATTAGAAAGTATATTTTAATTATTGCTTATTGTTTCTATGACATTAGTTGTTAGGAAATTTAAAAATAGACATAGAATCTTTTATGCTGATGAAACTCTTGATAGGCTTCATATTAGGTCATTGAATTTAAACAAAATGGTCTTTGAAAGTGATATAAAGAGTGTGAATACTTGTAGCATAGATAGGAGAGATTAGTATATTTGTATCATGTAAAATACTAAAATTCATGTATTCATGTTGTGTTTTACATAAGAATTACATGTCACAATTAATATCGATATGAAATTCATTTTTTGGTTTTGTTAAATTCATATATAATTATTACTAAAATTCTAAATCATGTCAGCTTCATGTCTTTTTTCGTATCATATTCGTGTCGTGTCAAATTATCATGTTTTAAAATGCCAAATCTAGTTGCTTCAAACATAGAGGATTAAAGGCATCTAGAAATATGTCAATAGAAGAAACACTTATTAGTTTCCTTTATATCAATGCCCATCATATGAAAAATAGGGCTATGAAGTGTCAAGTAGCCAAATCTGAAAAGGTAATTAGTAAACAATTTTATGCTATGTTGAAATTTATTTTGATACTGCATCCATGTTGTTTAAGAAACCAAAACCAATAGCAAAGAATTCGACAGATAATAGATACAAATGGTTCAAGTTAATGCATTAATCATTTCTTGTAATGGATAAATATTAAGTCTCAATTTTGTATAATGTATATGAATGTATTAATCAAAGCTTTTGGGTTTAAGGTTATTTAGGTACCTTAGA
>NW_019168022.1:0-40149 GCF_002303985.1 Durio zibethinus | reverse complement strand
TTATTTATTTAAAATCGTTATGACCTTTTTGTTTTGACAAAAGACAATTGTTTCAGTTCATAAAAGCTTATCCAAAATAAAATAATACTAATTTCTTAATATTTCAAAAATTAATAAGTAATTATAATTTATTATTATAATAATATTAGTAATTAATATAAAATAGTTAATTAACGATATTTATTAGTTAAATAATATTAACAATAATTTTTATGACTATTTATTGATATTAATAAATAGTAATAAAAAATTGTCATAACTTTTATAAATTTGTTACAAATTTATACTAAAACATTCAATTATCTTATTAACGATAATTTGGACTAATAATTTATAAACAATTATTATTGTATTAATTTAATAATATTATAGTATTATTTGAATATAACTAAAAGTCAAATATTTAATATAATTTGTATACTATTGTTTAAATTATTAAAATTAATTAATAATTTTATCAATTAGTTAATAATAAATTACTAATAAATTAATATTTATACTATAATATCTATATATGCTATTAGTAATAATAATATAACAATAATATTATTAATTTATTAAAATATTCATTAAAAAATTATTAATATTTATAATTTAAATATTAATTATAAATTTTACCTTATTAAACTAATACAATTAATCCAAATTGTATTAAGTAAACAATAAATAATAATTATTATTATAATTAATGAATATAATATTTTTATTAATATAAATATACATTATTAATAATTAATAATGATTAATTTTTGGATTATTGATAAAATATTTATTTAGTTTATATTAATTTAATCATTTAATAATATTATATAATTATTAATATGAAATATTCAATTAGATTATAATATAGTTCAAATATAATAATAAATAACTAAATTTAATTTAATATTAAATAGTATATATTATATATTAACTTATGTATATATATTTATAATATAATAATTATATTAATAATTTATAATATTATTAAATTATATAAATATTATAAATATTATATTATATATTAATTTAGTTAATTTATAAATTATATTAAATATTATAATATATTTAATATATTAATTTAATTAATCTTATAAATAATTTAATATTTAAAATTAATTATTAATATAATAATTATATTATTTATAAATGTTATAATTATAATAAATAAGTATTATCTCAATTTAATAATATAATTATTATAATAATTATTTTTATAATTATATATTTGAACAATTATCTATAATATATTACAATTATATATTAAATTATATAATTAATATATATTCTAAATATTTTTGGATATACTAACTGAAAATAGATTTAAAAGGTATCGGTTCTATAAAATTTATAAAAATTTATTAACATATTAAATATAGTTAGTATGTAAAAATTTAAAAAATAAACTGATTTAACTAAAATACGAGTTTAATATAATTAAAAGATTTAATATTCTAATTGTTAAATTTATTAATTAATATTTTGTTATTAAAATATTGACATAACTATATTTATTGTTAAATATTATTTGATAAGGGACATTTTGGATGGGGAAAAATTGTTTTGTGGTGTGTAAGGTTGATGTTGGTGTTTGGCTTAATGCTAGTGGTAGGTTTTGGCTGGGGTTGATGGTGCTTCATTGCTTAGGTGGGTGATCCAAGTGAGGGCGAGACTGGATTTGTGTGAGAGTAGGGATTGATGTTAGGAGGTAAGTCCAGGGCTATTACCAGTAGGAGAGGAGTTTGGTGTGTGCAGGTTTGGTTGGTACTGGTAGGGTTTATATTGGAGTAAGTGAAGGCCAGGTGAAGGGATTTTTTGGTGTTACCCAATATCTTAGCTAAGGTCTATACTGAGGCTCAGCTAGGTGGCATGGGTCGTTTGTAAGGGGTGTTAGGGCGTGCGCTCGGGCATAAGCCGATGCTTGGGGGTTATTGTTTAACTTATTAAATTTTTATAATAAATTAAATAAGTAATTAATAAATTGCTTATTAATTTGAATAATTAATAACCAGTGTTGTCTGTTCATACAATCTTATTCAAAATAAAGTAATGTAATTTATTTATTAATTTTTTGAATGTTAATAAATTAGTATTATTTTATTTTGAATAAGCATGTATGAATTGAAAAACTTATTTTAATAAATTATATTATTATATTATAGTCAAATAATCTGATAAATTATTTATAATAATTTATGATAGTATTATAATATCTATAAATATTATTTATTATTAAAATTTTTTAAATTATTATTAAATAATTATCATAAATACTATAATATTTATTGAAATTAATTATTATATTATAATAATATTTGAGAACTCTTTTTTAAGATACTTGAAAATCATTTTTGGCTAGATTATTTATAAACACATGTTATAATCAATTATTAACTTAGTAGAAAATAACAATAAATTTTTAGTCTCTATACCGTACAAATAAGCGTATAACATCTTTTTAATCATAAATTTTAAATATTATATAAAAATTTAATTAACTTAAATGGAGACTAACTACCAAAACAATTGACATCTAATTGACATCTTAGCGTGAAAAAAAAAGCACACAGATAACATGAAATTAAAAAAAAATTCATATTTTAGAAAAAAAAAGTTAACTTAAGAATGTTGTGACAATCTTTGATTAAATATAATTACTTATTTAATTATATAATTAAACTATAGTTAAAATTAACGCTTATAAAATTTATTAATATTATTTTAATATTATATAATAAAATATTTAAATTATGAATAATAAAATTTTCAAATTGTTTATTATAACATAATAATTTATTTAATAATATAATAATTTCTATTTAAATAATTAATTAATTATAAAAATTAATTATAAAATTGTATATAATATAATATAAAATTATTAGATTAAAATTTAATATATAATTGTTATAACATTATAATATAATGTATTAACTATAATATTATTTAAAATTATATATTACTTTATATTATATAACCATATCATTCAACTATACAATGAATTCTAGATTTAAAACAATATAGTTTTATAACATTATTAAATTAATAGATATTATAAATCTAATTGTAAATTAAATGATGGTTATATTAACACATTTAATTTAAAATTTAAACTATTAAAAAATTAATAATATCAACAATACTAATATGATTATAATATAAAATAATATTATATATTATAATATATAAATAATATTATTATTTATTAAAATAATTATAATTTTTATAAAATTAAATCAAATATACAATTGTTTAATTAAATTAATATGAATAATATTCTTATTATATATTTATATAATTATGTATAAATCAAAGTTCTAATTAATTAATCATAATTATTCATGATTTAAATAAAATAAACATTAAATAAATATATAATTAATATTAAATTAGAATAATCAATTAAGTCATGATTTTAAAATTAATATTTAATATTTATTTATAAAATTCATATATTCTGGCTATATCAAATAATTAATAGTGAATTGGGGAACCTTTATTATTAATTTAAATTAGATAATTGAAATATAATTAATAATATAATAAATATTAAATTAAAATAATCTGTATTCATTAATTATAATATATTTATATAACTATTTAATTCTCAAAGTATATTAATAATTAATATATAAAGTAAACAATTATAGTATATAATAATATATTTAATTATAATTAAATAACTATTAATAATATTTATAATTATATTTATAAACTATTAATATATTATAAATAATTATTTAACAATTTAATATTAATATAATTAATATTATTTTTTTAATATAATAATTTTAAATAATCAATTAAATATCTTATATTTAATTATTAATAACCTTTAATTATAATTAATTTACTTAAAGTATTATTTAATTATTCAATATAATTAATTTAATCAAATTAAATATTTTATTAAATATTTAATAATAAAATTTTCTTATTATTATTATGTTATTAATTAATTATCTTAATTCTCATTTAATTAATAAATATTTAATTAACTATATATATATTAATAAATTTATTAATATAAATTATAAAATAATTATTTTTTAAATAATTTAAATAAATTATTAATAAATATAATTTATTATTATTATATATATGACATCATATTTAATATGTTAAAATAATTAAATAATTATTTTACATTGATAATTTATTTATAAGATAATAAATTTATATTATTTATTTTTATCCAATATTTATAATTATTATAAATATTAGTTTATTAAAAATATACAATATAATAATATTATTAGTGAAATATTTTAATTAGTTTAATTAAATATTAATATTAAATTATTAATATTACAAATAAATTATAATTATAATTATAATTAATTATTTTATATAAATAATTAATATTTGCTAATATAAATAGTATTTATATTATTTAAATAGAAACAATAATTATATATTATCTATAATTATAATTCAAAATTAATAAATAGTTATGACTATTTTATTGTTAATTAATAATTTTCAAAACAATTAGTTAAATTATTTAAAATAAACAAAATAATATATAAATTTATTATTATGTATATTATGTTAATCTAATTCATTTTAAATTTAATAGAAATAGCATTTTAAATTAATAACAATTATTTTTATTTAATTAAAATAAGGAACTATATTGTCAATATTTATTTTAATATTAATTATTAATCAATATTAATATTAAATAAAGACTGAATTAATTAATCTTTTTAATTATAATATAACTATGTGTTTTTCTTGTTAATGTTGCAAGAACACTTTCTATTCAGCCATTATTATTAATATTAATAATTTAATATTATTATTAAAATATAATAATATTAAAATATTCATTTAAATAATTAATAATTAATTATTTTTAATTAATAAAATAATATTAGATAATAATATTTCATATTATTAATTTGTTAATTAATATTTCTATGATATAATGCCCAATTAATAGAAATATTAATAATGAAATATTTATTTAATAATGAATAATAAAATATTAATTATTTAATTAATTATTAATTAATGAATATTTAATAACTAAAATATTAAATATAAATGTAATATTTATTATTATGCCAAAAATTCCCTTTGAAGATGAGTATTATCATTCAATAATATTATCAAATAAAACAAATAGAAATAAAATAGTTCAAATAGATATTTGAACTATTTTAAAAATTAATAAGGACTTAGAGTTGTGTTCTAATTATTTAATTATTATAACTACTTTTAATTTATTTTAATTAAATAAATAAATTTAATAATAATATTTGGATTATTAATGTTCCTAATTCTAAATATACATTGAGTCATTTAATATTTTAAATATTAAAATAATTTTTTATTCAAATATTATGTAATTTATTTGATTAATAAATTAATGGTTAATATTGTTATAATTAATAATTGTATTATTATTAATACAATTATTAATCCATAAATTATTAATAATTATAATAATTAATTAATAACATTTTATTAAATATTACTAATTTAATTTATATAATTAAATATTTGTTATTAATAATTTATAGTATAAATTAATATTATACTCAAATATAATTGATATTATTATTTGTAATTAAATTATTAATTAATAATCGTTAATATCATTAACAAATATTAATTTATTAATATTTCATATTAATTGTTAATATATATAAATTATTTAATATTATATGCAATTAATATATAATTGTATATTAAATAATTTAATTAATATATATTAGTTAAGTCTTATTAATATTAATAATAATTTAATTATTAAATTTTAATAATAATTAGAAATTAATCATAATTTCAAATTTATTTTATATTAATAAATTATATTGTTAATAATAGTTATATTTAATTATTAAACATATAATATTAATTATATAATTAATTTAATATTATTTATTATTTATTAATAATAATAAATAAATATTAATTAATAATATTATTATTAACTATAAATATTATAATATGAATAATATTAATATTTAACATTAATTATAATAACAATAATTTAATTTAAATTATTAAATACTTTTGTTATTAATTAATGATTATTAATTGAAATATATTAATCAAATATAATTATAAGATACAAGTTTGAGATCATAATAGGTATTTTAATATGATATGTTATTGCTTATTAATAACTATAAGATTTGAATACATTTAAATAATTTAAGTATAATTTATAATAAATAATTAATATTTACTATTAATAAGTAATATTTAAATGTTCTTTAATTGTTATAATTATTTATTAGTAATTCTACTAAGTAATAATAATATTTATTTAATCGTAATAATTAAAAGGAGTATTAATTACTTATTATTTAACATTATTTTTATAATATTTGTTACTTTATTGTTATCAATATTATAATATTTTAAAATATTAATTGAAAGTTATTAATTATTAGATTAATTATAAAATTAATTATTAATTATATAATATTTATTTATTTTAATTTTAATATTTAATTAATATTTAATTATTTTCAATGAATCATTAACTGAATAGTAAACAATTATTTTAGAATGAATATTATTTATATTAAATAATTGTTTCGATCATTAATAAATTCATAACTATTAATATTCAGTTATTAATTTGTTAATTGTTAAATTAAATAAAAAATTAATAATTAATAATATTATAATAAATATTATAATAATATATATAGATTAATTTTAAATATTCATAAATACTTTAATAATAATAAATTAGTATTATTATATTCTGATTAAGCTTGTATGATTAAAAACAATTGTCATATGACCAAACAAAAGGTAATAACAATTTGAAATAGATAATTATTGAAATGGCCATAATTATTTGAATTGATTTGGTAAACATATTCACTTTTTAAATCACTTACTTATTTGAATTTGTTCGGTAAACAAATTTATTTTTTTAAATCTCTTTCATATTAATTTTCCAAATGTTAATAAATTAGTATTAATTTATTCTGAATAAACTTGTGTGAACTGAAACTATTGTTTTATGACTAAACAAAAGATCAAAATGATTTGAAATAGATAATTATTCTAATAATCTTAACCATTTGAAATGATTTAGTAAACAAATTTATTTTTAAATATCTTACTTATTAATATTCAAAATATTATTAAATTGGTGTTATTTTAATCCGAATAAGCTTGTACGAACAAAACAATTATTTTACAATAAAAGAAAAGGTCATAACGATTTGAAATAAATAATCGTTCATAGAGTCTTAACTATTTGAATTGAGGGCAAAGAAATTATCAAATAAATATTTATGATTTTCTAAATATTTATTCGATAATATTGATTTCATTAATAATAATTTTATAATTTATTATAAATTAATATTTATATATTATTTATTTAATTATAAATAAGCCATAAGCTTAATAATAAAATTATTAATAGGTATGAATTAATAATAGATCTATTTTTTACATGATTATAATAATTATTTATCCACTCCCTTCCATCCTTTATTAGTATTATTATTATTATTATTATTATATATTATTTATATATAATTAACTAAAATGATTAAATTATGATTTAATAATATATAGATTTTTCTTATAATAAAGATATTATTTAATTTATTTCTTTACTTTATTCGTATGATAAAAAGGATTAATGTTAATAAGGATTATTTAGTAAATTATTAAAATTTCATAACATATAGATTTGAACAATTATCTATTCTAATTAAGTTTAAATCAATATAATATTAAATTAAGACAATTAATAAGTAAAGAAATAATTAATTCAAAATTAATAAGGAAAATTATAATAATTAATATAATTTACAATATGATAATATTTAATAATTCATATTAAATTAATTAATATTTAAGAATTAAATATAGATAATAATTATGATCATTGATATTATGAATATTCAAGTAATATCAATTTATTAATTATCTATTTAGATTTTATTGTTTCAAATAATATAATATATTATTTAATATTAAAAATTATAATTAATATTTTAATTAATAATCTATTTTATGTTAAATTATATTAATTATTGATTTTAATTAATTAATTTAAATAAATTTATAAATACTAATTTAACATAAAATAGTTAAAATAGAATAATAATTATAAAAAATAATTATTTAAATTACTATCGATAATTTAAGTAATTATTAATTTAAAAGATAATTATATTCCTTATAGTTTTAACTATTTAAACTTAAATTAGAATAATATTCAAATAGTTGTTTGTTCAACTTATTTTATTTTAATAAGTTTATTATTTTATCTAATTATAAGTTAAAATTGGTTTATGACAAGACAAATAGTCATAATGATTTGAAATAGATAATTGTTCAAATAGTCATACTATTTGGAATAAATTTAAACTTAAATTAGAATAATATTCAAATAGTTATATAAATATTAAACAATTAACAATTTCAAAAATTAATAAGTAAGAGTTTAAAAAATGTATCTGTTTACTGAACCAATTTAAATAGTTATGACTATTTGAACAATTCTATACTTCATATTTTTATATAATTTTTTAACTATATTAATAATAATTCATAAAATAGTATTATTTATTTTTAATAATATATAATAATATGAAGTATTATATAATTGTATAATATTTATATATATTATTATATATAATAATTAATATAAAATAATTAATAATATCTAATTATATATTATAAATATTATTAATATATTAATTAAATTAATATTTAATTTATTAGATAATATTGGATTTAGTAATAATATTATAAGAATTTTATTAAATATTTAATTACTAATCAGTTATTATATAATTATAATTATATAAATTGGTTTAATCAGTTATAAAATTTTAAATAATAATTAATTTATTATTTAAAATTTAAATACCATAATAACTAAATATAGTTAATTTATATTATTAATTATCAAATAGAAATAAATTTTATAATTTATATATATTAATTAATTAATAAGTTCGATTAATATTAACAATTGTAATAATTTAATATTAAATATTTTATTATAAATATATAATCATTAAATAGATTATATAATTAGTTAAAAAATCAATATTTATTTAAAGTTATATTAATTAGCATTATTATAAATTTCTATAATAATAGTAATATTAGTTAATATAATTGTTATTATTTAATAATAATAATTATATAATATTTATTATATTATTTATTAATAATAATAATTAATTTATATATACTTATAAATATACATATAAGTAATATATTATATTAATTATAGTTATAAATATAATAAAAAAAGTAGAATATATAATAAGATATCCACTGATATTATTAATATTTTAATTTAATATTTTTTAGTTAATACTAATAATAAATAATAGCTTATAATATAATTTAAGTAATAACATTGTTTAAATTTTTATTATTTATATATAATTATAAAAACTAATTGTCATTATTATATTAATTAACTTTTAATATTTAATTAATATTGATTAATTAATTAATTATAATAATTAATTATAATAATAAAAATAGAAATTAATAATTAATATTTTAACAATATTAAAAATAATTAGTTATTTTATTTATAAAGATATAAAGAAATAACTTTATATTAATTTATAAAGTTAAATATTAACAATCATTATAACATTAATTATTTTATTATAATTAAATAAATTAATAATATAATAATTATTATATAATAAATAGATTAATTTAAACAAAATATTAATTAATATATTAAACTAATAATTTTAATAATAATATAAACAATTTTGACTATATAAGATATTCATGATATAAAGTAAACAATTATTAATAATTAAAATATGTTAATTAATATTACTAATATTGATATTATACTATTGTTAATAATTAACAATAAATAATAATTTATTAAATTTAATAAATAATTTATTATTTTAATATATAATTTTATTAATAATAACAATTAAAGTTATTAATTATTTTAATAATTTATAATTACTAATAATGATTATCTTTAATTAATATTATATAATAGAATTTAATATAAAAATTTATTAATAATAGATACTAATTTAATAATTAATATAAATAATAATTAGCAAATATTATTTTATATTAGTATATAATATAAACTTGTATATATTATTATAATATAATAAATAATATAAAGATTAAAACATAATATAATTACTATTATACAAGTGATAGATTATCTATATTTATAATATAGTTTATAAATATTTATATTTTAATAAATATAAATAAATGTTATATTTTAATATTGTTAATATAATAATTAACCAATTGTATATTTGCTTAATTTATTAATATTAATTGTTAAATTTAGTAAATAAATATATAAAATAGATATATTTAGTAAATATAGTTATTTAGTAATTATATTAAAATATATACTTATTAATAAATATAATTATTAAATTAAACAATAAGTTAATAAATAGTGAAATATAATAGTATTAATTAATAATATATATTATAAATAATATTATAAATTAACTATATTTAGTTATTATGGTATTTAATTTTAAATAATAAATAATTATTATTTAAAATTTTATAACTAATTAAACCAATTTATATAATTATAATTATATAATAATTGATTATAATTACTATAATAAGTGATTAGTAATTAAATATTTAATTAAATTCTTATAATAATAATCAATAATCGTTATAATTTTATTACTAAATCCAATATTATCTAATAAATTAAATATTAATTTAATTAAATATATTAATAATATTATATAATATATAATTGGATATTATTAATTATTTTATATTAATTATTATATATAATAATTATGTAAATATTATACATATAATACTTCACATTATTATATATTATTAAAAATAAATAATACTATTTTATGAATTATTATTAATATAGTTAAAAAATTATAGAATAATATGAACTATAGAATTGTTTAAATAGTCATAACTATTTAAACTGGTTCGATAAACAGATTCATTTTTTAGACTCTTACTTACTAATTTTTGAAATTGCTAATTGTTTAATATTTATAAAACTATTTGAATATTATTCTAATTTAAGTTTAATAATTATATAATATAATTAAGTAAAATAATAATTATTAGTTTAAATTATATTATATAATTTAAAATATAATTATAACTTAATTATTATAATTAAGTAACAAGGTATTATTATTTATTAATTAACCAAATTAATAAACTAGTATTTATTATAAGTAGAAATTATAACAAGAGCAATATAGTTATTATTTGTATAATAATATACTTGTTATACAAATATAATAATTTTAATTTTTAATTTCAATTAAAATTAATATTGTAATTAATAATTAGTAGATATTAATTTTATTTTCAAATGTTAATAAATTAGCATTTATTAATATAATATGTGAAATATTATTAAATATAAATTATAATTAAAATTTTAAAATAAGCTAATTACATTGTAGTCATTATTTAAAAAATGATTATTTTTAATACTATTTTTTAAACATTGAAAAATTATAATGATCCAAACCAATTATAATTATTATAATTATTGAGAATGCCATTAAAAATTTAATACTTATAATTAATATTAATTATAATATTATATTATTATAATGTTAATTTAAATAATAATATAAAACATTAATATTTAATATTTATAATTTAAATCAAATTTGAATTTTGATTTGTAAATTACCTAATTTATTAAAATATTAATAATTTTTTATTTTTTATTATTATATTATAAATTATTTATTAGAAAATTAAATGAGGTGATTAATTTTAATTATTAATACTAATTGATAATATAAACTTATTTATATAATTAATTAAAATAATTAATTATAATAATTTAATATAATATTATTAAATAAAATTATAAAATTAGTATATTAATTGATTAATTTTATATTATAAACTTAATATTATAATATTATAATCAAGTAAATAGATTTAATATTATAATATTATAATATTAAGTTTAAACATTATAATATTTAATATTTAATTTATAATCTATTTAATATTAATATTAAATAGATTTAATATTTAATATTAATATTATATTTAATATTATAAACTTAATATTATAATATTATAAATTTTAATATTAATTTAATATTAAATCTATTTACTAAGTTATATTATAATATTAAGTTATAATATTTAAATATAATAATATTAAATATTAAATCTATTTAATATTAATAATTATTAAGATATAATATATATAATTATATAATAATATAAGATTATTTAAAATATAAATTATGATTATTACTTTAGTTTACAATTATATTATTAATTTTATATATTATTAATATATCTCAATAATATTAATTTAATAAATTAATTAGATTATAATTTCAAATAACTATAATTATAATATACTTATTTCAAAATTATTGCTTATTATAAGTCAAATACATTATAATATTTTATCATAAATAATTAATTATTAATATTAAATTATTTAAAATATCTATTATAATAAATTAAATAATTAAATATTATAATTTTCGACCTTATAAAGGGAAAAATAAGTGATCGATCATTCTCAGCCTTTTATTGGCTTTCAAATACCTATTGTTGAAATCTAATCCAAGGTCTGGCTAGCCTAAGTAAACAAAAAAGAAGGAAATCAACCCAATTATATTAATATATTTAATATTTATAATTTATATTCATAAATTATAAAATAATTTAACAATTGTATAATTTATAAATTAATCAATATAGTTAATTATTATATTAACTATTTGAAAATATTTAAATTATTTTTAAAATGGATATATTAATTATTTATACTAATTAGATTAATTATATTAAGTTAATTATTCATACTACAATCTTTAATAATATAATATATGATTCATTAAAATTTTATAATGAATTTGCATAGTTAATATTAATTATTAATCAAATATTATTAGTACTAATAATTAATCTCAAACAAATTTATATTAAATTATTAATTGTTTCAAATTGTTATAATTAAAATTTTATAATAATATTAACAATAATATGATTTATTATAATTGAATTAATATTATAATTATAATTATTTTCTTATTGTTATACTATTTAACAAGCTAATACATAATTATTAGTATCATTATAAAATTAATAATTTATATATAATATAACTATATTAATATATAATTTAATATATTATATTTATTAATAATTATAATTATTTGATTTTAATAATGATTATTAATATTATATTTATATTATAATACTATTATTCAATTTTTGATATTATAAATTAAATCAAAATTCATATTATGATATTATAGTTAATCAAATAATTATATTGATAATTAAAATAGTATATATAATTATTAACTCTTTAAGATACTGTATAAATTATTATTAATTAATATATTATAAATTAATATTTTATTATTAAGTTATTAATATAATATTAAAATAATACAAATATTTATATTTATTAATATCAATATTAATATTATAATTAATTAGATTAATATTATTTTATTTGATATTTATATTAATTGTAGTTTTATTATTTCAAATAATATAATTGATAAGAACAATTATCAATATTGTTTAATATTAATACTAATTTAATATTGATATTAATATTAAGCTTTTTATTAATTGATAATGATTTGAACAATTAAGTATTTTAATAATTATTATAAATCCTTACAATTAATAAGGATTATTATATTAAATTATTAAAAGTATGAATTTTTATTATGATAAATAAAATAAATCAATAAATTATTAATCAATAATTCATATTAAATCTAAGAGGTTATGATTTTAATAAATATTTAATTAGATTATATTAATTTATAATAAAATATTTAACAATTAAATTTATATACAATTATCTGAATATTGATTTTAATTTAAATATTTTAATTATTGATTTTTATTAATTAATAGATATCAAAAAAGATTTATTTTTTAGATCTATTATCAATTATTAATTATTAATTTTAATAAAATAATAATATTCCCCATACTAAATTGTTATTTTTTAAATCTCTTAGTTATTCATTTTTAGAATATTGCTAAATTAGTATTATTTTATTTCAAATAAGCTTGTATGAATAGAAACAATTGTTTTATGATAGAACAAAAGGTTGTAACAATTTGAAATAGAAAATTGTTCAAATAGTCATAACTATTTGAACTAGTTCAATAAACTGATTTATTTTTTAAATGTCTTATTAATTCTTAAAATATTAATAAATTGGTATTATTTTATTTCAAATAAGCTTGTATGTTGTTTTATGACAAAACAAAAGGTAATAACAATTTAAAATAGATAATTGTTTAAATGGCTATAATTATTTAAATTGATTGGGTAAATTAATTTATTCTTTTGAATTAGTTACTTATTAATTTTTGAAATATTACTAAAGTAGTATTATTTTATTTTGGATAAACTTTTATAAACTAAAACAATTGTTTTATAACAAAATAAATGGTCATAATTATTTTAAATAAACAATTGTTCAAATAGCCATAATTATTCGAACTTATTTGGTAAACAGATTTAAAAGGTATAGGTTCTATAAAAATTATAAAAATTTATTAACATATTAAATATAGTTAATATGTAAAAATTTTAAAAATAAACTAATTTAACTAAAATACAAGTTTAATATTCTAATTGTTAAATTTATTAATTAATTTATGAAAATAGCTTATAAAACAATTTATTAATATTTTGTTATTAAAATATTGACATAACTATATTTATTATTAAATAATATTTGATAAGAGACATTTTGGGTGGGGAAAAACTATTTTATGGTGTGTGAGGTTGATGTTGGTGTTTGGCTTAATGCTAGTGGTAGGTTTTGGCTAGGGTCAATGGTGCTTCATTGCTCAGATGAGTGGTCCAAGTGAGGACGAGACTGGATTTACGTGAGAGTAGGGATTGATGTTAGGGGGTAGGCCAATGTCTAGTATAAGTAGGAGAGGATTTTGGTGTGTGCAGGTTCGGTTGGTACTGGTACGATTTATACTGGAGTAAATGAAGGCCAGGTGAAGGAATTTTTTGATGTTAGCCGATATCTCAGGTAGGGTCTATACTGAGGCTTGGCTAGGTGGCATGGGGTGTGCACTCAGGCATAAGCCGATGCTTGGGTGTTGGTGTTGGGGGTTATTGTTTAACTTATTAAAATTTTATAATAAATTAAATAAGTAATTAAAAAATTACTTATTAATTTGAACAATTAATATGCTCGAGAGCATGCCTCAACACCCTTTGCAAACACCCCATGCCACCTAGCCAAGCCTCAGTATAGACCCTACCCGAGATATCAGCTAACACCAAAAAATCCCTTCACCTGGCCTTCACTTATTCCAGTATAAATTGTACCAGTACCAATCGAACTTGTACACACCAAACTCTTTTCCTATCGGTACTAGCCATTGGCCTACCCCTAAAATCAATCCCTACTCTCACGTAAATCCAGTCTCATCCTTACTTAGATCTCCCACCTGAGCAATGAAGCACCATTGACCTTAGCCAAAACCTACCACTAGCACTAATCCAAACACCAACATCAACCTCACACACCACAAAATAGTTTTTCTCCATCCAAAATGTCCCTTATCAAATAATAGTTAACAATAAATATAGTTATGTCAAAATATTTAGAATATATATTAATTATATAATTTAATATATAATTGTAATATATTATAGATAATTGTTCAAATATATAATTATAAAATAATTATTATAATAATTATATTATTAAATTGAGATAATACTTATTTATTATAATTATAACATTTATAAATAATAATAATAATAATAATTAATATTATATTAATAATTAATTTTAAATATTAAATTATTTATAAGATTAATGAAATTAATATATTAAATATATTATAATATTTAATATAATTTATAAATTAACTAAATTAATATATAATATAATATAATAATATAAATAATATTTATATAATTTAATAATATTATAAATTATTAATATAATTATTATATTATAAATACATATACAATAGTTAATATATAATATTAAATCAAATTAAGTTATTTATTATTATATTTGAACTATATTATAATCTAATTGAATATTTCATATTAATAATTATATAATATTATTAAATGATTAAATTAATATAAACTAAATAAATTTTTATTAATTATTCAAACAGAATTATTTTATCAATAATCCAAAAAATTAATCATTATTAATTATTAATAAGGTATATTTATATTAATAAAAATATTATATTCATTAATTATAATAAATATTTATTATTTATTATTTACTTAATACAATTTGGATTAATTGTAGTAGTTTAATAAGGTAAATATTTATAATTAATATCTAAATTATAAATATTAATAATTATTTTAATGAATGTTTTAATAATCAATTTATTAATTATTATTTTAATAAATTAATAATATTATTATTATATTATTATTGCTAATAACATATATAGATATTATAGTATAAATATTAATTTATTTGTAATTTATTATTAACTAATCGATAAAATTATTAATTAATTTTAATAATTTTAAACAATAGTATAGAAATTATATTAAATAATTTCACTTTTAGTTATATTCAAATAATACTATAATATTATTAAATTAATACAATAATAATTGTTTATAAATTATTAGTCCAAATTATCGTTAATATAACAATTGAATGTTTTAGTATAAATTTGTAACACATTTATAAAATTATGACAATTTTTTATTACTATTTATTAATATAAATATAGTCATAAAAATTATTGTTGATATTATTTAACTAATAAATATCATTAATTAACTATTTTATATTAATTACTAATATTATTATAATAATAAATTATAATTGCTTATTAATTTTTGAAATATTAAGAAATTAGTATTATTTTATTTTGGATAAGCTTTTATAAACTGAAACAATTATTTTTTGTCAAAACAAATGTTCATAATGATTTTAAATAAATAATTGTTCAAATAGTCATAACTATTTGAACTTAATTGGTAAATAGATTTATTTTTTCATATCTTTTGCTTATTAATTTTTTTAATGTTAATAATTAAAAATTTTAAATTTTAAATATTTAAATTAAAATATTTAATTTTTATTATTTAATTATTGATATTTATGAATAAATAAGCCATGAAATAATAATATAATTTATGAATTTTGTTAAATAATTATTAAAAATAATCATAAATATTTTAATAATTTAATTAATGATTTCTAAGGATATAATAATCATTATTCAAATAAATAATAAGTAGAGATATTAATTTTTATATCTTTAATTAAATTGCATATTTTAAATAACTAATATTCAATTAATCTCTATTTATTCCAAATATTATCATAATTTACTTATTAGTACTCCATGGTAATAATATAATTTAATATATTATTATATCAATAATAATAATATCCAAATAATATTAATAATAGATTTCTAAGTTTACGTAAAAAATAAATAATTATAATATATTATTTATAAATTTAATTAATAGTAATAGATTAATTGAATAAGTTAATATAATTATTAACATAACATAATAAATATATTATTATGATTATATTAATAATTATTATATATATTATAATAATTAGCTAACATGTATTATAATTAATAAACAATTTAAATATTAATCTTATATATATTAATTATAATTTATAATAATAAATTATAAATAATCAACGGCTAAATGTATTGATATAATTAGTTAGTTTAAATTAATAAAATAATTATTATTAACATTTGGATGGTGCTTAAGCGTGTGACCTATACCTGGCCATCAAGGCAAGGGCCAAGCCCCGACGAGTAGAAGGGCACGAGCTTGGGTGGAATAGCCATTGATGCCAATCTTGGTAGTAGTAGCAAGAACAATTGTTATATTATTACAACTCATAAAAATATTTATAAATTACTAATTATACTATTTATTTATTAAATAACTATAATACTAATTAATAATTAAATATTATTATTAGAGATTTAACAATTGTTTATATTATACTATAAACAAGAATTTATTATTATAAATATTTTGACAATAGTTTATTTAATAAATAATATAATAATAATTATAATATAATAAATAATGTAACATTAAATATTACAAATGAAGTATAAATTTTATTTGTAATATTTGAATAATATTAAATAATTTTAATTATTTATTTATATTATAAATAATTTTTAATTAATAATTATTAGTAATATTCAATTACTAATTTAATCATTAAATAAATAATTAGGTATAACATAAAGCAATATAGTTATGTACAATTTAATATAATAATTGAATTAAATATTTTATTAATTAAAATTAATTATTATAACATAAAACAATAATAATTTATTGTTATTAATAAATTCATGATGATTGTATTATTTTATAAATAATAAGTTACAAATTAATTGTTATGATTTCCTTTTATTTATTAATATTTATAATATAATAAAAAAATTATATTTAATTTAATATAATTTCTAATAATTATAATATAATAATATTATTATTACTAAATAATAATAAAATCTAATTAAATTAATATAATTATTAATATGTATAAAAATTAAACTATTTGATATATATAATAAATAAAACTATTTATGTATTATAAGATTCTTAATATTTATTAATTAATTAATATTTAATAATTAATTTAATTAATATATTATAAATTATATAATATTTGTAATATTATAAGATGAGCAATAATATAATAGAAACAGTTTCTATTAAAATTTATAGTAATTTAATTTCAAAATATTTTTAAAATTGTATTATAATTAAATTAATTAAATTAGATTTAATATTTAAAATTAATATATATTATATATTAAATATAACTAGTAATTTTAATAATTATTTATAAATTAATTAATTAATTATTATTTAATTAATTTAATAATTGTATAAATTATATAATTTAGTATAATCTATACAGTATAATATCTATTTAAATTTATTGTTTGATTTTAATAATATCAAATAACCATATTTATTAACTGTACTATTTGCATAATTATATTAGATACCTAATATTTATAATTAATAATAAATAATATATAATTTAAAATTAATATTATAGTAATGATTTATAATATTATATTAATATTATTTGACAAGTATATATAAATATTATAAATATTTATTATAAGCTAATTGCAATAAATATAATATAATTATAATATAATATTAAAATTATGATTTATTATAAAATAATAATACTATATGTAAAATAAATAATTATTTTAATATTATATTATAATATTTATTAATAATATAAATTTATATTTATAATTTAATATAAAATATTATAATTAGCTTATTATTATTTCAATAATATTATAATAAATAATAAAATAAATATAAATTGTTTAAATATATATAATTTATAATATATATTTTAAATTAGAATAATATTTAAATAGTTATATAAATATTAAACAATTAACAATTTCAAAATTTAATAAATAAGAGTTTAAAAAATGAATCTATTTACGAAACTAGTTTAAATAGTTATGACGTATTTGAAACCAATTCTATACTTCATATCATTATAACCTTTTGTTTTGTCATAAAACAATTATTTCTGTTCATACAAGCTTATTCAAAATAAAACAATACAAATCTAACATTAGAAAAAAATTAATAATTAAGGGATTTGAAAAATAAATTTGTTTGCCAAACCAATTCAAATAGTTAAGACTATATGAACAATTATCTAATTCAAATCGTTATGACCTTTGTCTTGTTATAAAACAATTTTCTGAATTCATACTAGCTTATTCGAAATAAAATAAAACAAATTTGTTAATATTTCAAAAATTAATAAATAAGAGATTTAAAAAATAATTCTGTTTACCTAACCAATTCAAAAAATTATACTATTTGAACAATTATATATTTCAAATCATTATTACTTTTGTTTCGTCATAAAACAAATGTTTTTGTTCATATAATTTATTCAGAATAAAGTAATACTAATCTATTAATATTTCAAAAATTAATAAGTGATTTAAAAAATAAATCTATGTATCAAACTAGTTCAAAAAGTTATGACTATTTGAGTAATTATTTATTTCAAACCGTTATAACTTTTTGTTCTATTATAAAACAATTGTTTCTATTTATACAAGCTTATTTAGATTAAAATATTACTAATTTGTTAATATTTTGACAATTAATAAGTACAAAATTTTAAAAATAAATATGTTTACCACACTAGATCAAATAATCACGACAATTTGAATAATTATCAATTTCAATGACCTTTTGCTTTGTCATAAAAGAATTGTTTCAATTCATATAAACTTATTCAAAATAAAATAATACTAATATATTAATAATCCAAAAATTTATAATAAACAGATTTAAAAAATGACTCTATTTTCTAAACAAATTTAAATAATTAGGACTGTTTAAATAATTATCTATTTGAAATAGCTATAACCTTTTGTTTTGTCATAAAACAATTATTTCTATTCATACAAGTTTATTCAGATTAAAATAATATTAATTTTATAAATATTTTGACAATTAATAAGTAAAAGATTTAAAAAATAAATATATTTACTAAACAAGTTCAAATAGTCATGAATATTTGAATAATTATCTATTTGAAATCATTATGACCTTTTCTTTTGTAATAAAACACTTGTTTCAATTCATATAAGCTTATTTGAAGTAAGATAATACTAATTCATTAATATTCTAAAAATTAATGAGTAAGAGAATTTAAAAAAGAATATGTTTACCAAATAAGTTCAAATAGTTATGACTATCTGAACAATTATCTATTTCAAAACATTATGATCTTTTGCTTTGTCATTAAACAATTGATTCTGTTCATGCAAGCTTATTTCAAATAAAGTAATTTAAATTTATTAATATTCCAAAAATTAATAAGTAAAACTTTAAAAAATAAATATATTTTCTAAGCAATTTCAAATAGTTATGACTATTTGAAGAATTATCTATTTCAAATCTTATATTTATATATAATAATTATTATTATATTATAATTATCATATAATAATATAATTAATACATTAAATTATAATAAGTATACTATTATACTTATATTATCATTAATTAATTAAATAATATATTGATACTATATAAGTATAAACGATAATTATATTAACTTACTTTTATACTATATAATGACATTTATTATTTAATTTATTATTATATTATATATAAATAATCCTTAGTATTATAAACTTTATAATATAATTAATTAAATTAATAAATTTAATTTTTGGATAATAATATTTCAAATATTTTTAATATAATTTATAAATTCTAAAATGTTTTATAACTATTATATTAATAGTAAATAAACAATTATTTAAACAATATTTATTAAAAAATATATTAATAATTTATAATAATTTAATAGTTATTTAATTTTTAAATAGTATTATATATTAGTTATATAAATTATAAAATATTAATAATTTATAAATTTATACTTTAATAAATATATTCAGACAATTAGTTATATAATTGTTTAATTATTATAAAATTATTATAAGAAATATAATTTACTATAATTGTTATTATAATATTTAATAATATTACTTATTGTTGGAGAATTATAGGAAGAATAGTTTATTTAAAAAATTTAATTATAAATTATTTATAAATAATAATAATATTATAACAATTTGAATAGTATAATGTATTAATTATTTATAATTATAATACATATAATTTGGTAAATTATATACAACAAAAATATATATAGTGTTTAATTAAAATTAAATTTTTTATATTTGATTATTATATTAAATTATAAAATACAATTTATATATATAGCTAATTAATAATATCCATTATTATTATTATTATATTTTAATTATCTATAATTAATCTATAGTCATAACTATTTTATTAATTATTATAAATTTAATTAATAATGAAAATATAACATAACTTATTATATAGTTTTTCTATAATTATAATTAGTATAATAAATAATTTATTATATATATTTATATATTATATAATAAATGTGTTATTAAGATATAGTTAATGGAATATAATAATAAAGTTATTTTATAATAACTTAATTTTAGTAAAAATTGAATAATTAATAAGTAAGAGATTTAAAAAATAAATTTGTTTTTGAATTAGTAATAAAAATCTAGTTATAATTATATTTATAATATTTGCTAATGATTTTATATTTATAATATTAACTATTATATAATATAAGTTATTAAGTAGGCATATTTGAAATTAAATTAATAAATTATAAGTTATTTAATATAGAAAATTAATTTAATTATTTGTATTAAAATTATGAATATTAATTTTTATTCATAATTAATATACTATTAATAAACCTATATATTAATTAAATAATAAAACTAATTTAATAATTTATATATCATATTATAAATTTATTATAAGTATGGTAAAAATATGAAATATAGTTAATTATTATAAATATATATTAAATTAATTATATATATATGATTAATATTAATAATTGAATAATTATTTTAGTAGTTAAGGATTATAAAGCTTACAATTAATTTATTTTATTTACTATAATACTAAATTAATACTTAGTTAATTATACTAAATAAAGATATATTATAACATTATTAATTTACTAATTACTAAATCTATTTACCGAAATAGTTCATATAATTTATCATTCTATATTTTATTATACTAAATTAATCTTAATATTAATTAATATTAATATAACATTAAACTTATTAAAATTGTATAAACAGATTTATAATTATAATTAGAATTATTTTACTCATAGTGATATATTAAATAGCAGCTCTTATAAAAAATTTATAAAGTAATGTTAATTTAATAAAAAATAATATCTTATTATTTATTATTAATTATGTTATAATAATAATTTATAAATTTATTTGTGACATGACAAAATATCATTTTATAATTGTTAAATGACTTATAATAATATTAACATATAATATTAATATTACGTATAATATTCATATTATATTGAATTAATAATTATTATTAATATAATTCAATTAATTATGAATTTGTTATATCATAAATTTTAAATATAAATTATTATATTTAATTATTTTGTCATAAAACAATTGTATCAATTCAGATAGGCTTATTCGAAATAAAATATTACTAATTTATTAATATTCTAAAAATTAATGAGTAAGAGATTTAAAAAAATGAATTTGTTTACTAAACAAGTTTAAATAGTGATGACTATTTGAACAATTATCTATTTCAAATCGTTATGACCTTTTGTTTGTCATAAAATAATTGTTTCCATTCATACAAGCTTTATTTCGAATAAAATAATTAAATTAATTAATATTCCAAAATTTAATAAGTAAAAATTTAAAAAATAAATTTGTTTTTTTGAACATGTTCGAATAGTTCTGATTATTTGAATAATTATTTATTTCAAATAGTTATGACCTTTTATTTTGTGATAAACCAATTGTTTCTGTCCATACAAGCTTATTTTGAATAAAATAATTAAATTTATTAATATTCTAAAATTTAATAAATGAAAATTAAAAAAATAAATTTATTTTTTGAACATGTTCAAATAGATCAACTATTTGAACAATTATCTATTTCGAATAGTTATGACCTTTTGTTTTGTGATGAATCAATTGTTTCTATCTATATAAGCTTATTCAAAATAAAATAATACTAATTTAATCATATTCCAATAATTAATAAGTAAAAGATTTAAAAAATAATTTAAATTAATATAATTTACTATATTATTAGTATATAGATTAACAATAAACTTTTCAATTATTAAAATAAGTATTCAGAAGTTTTGTTGTTATAGTCATTTAATCAGATAATTATACTATATTTATATTCTATTATAAATTATAATAATATATAAATTATTTAAAATTTCTATTAATATAAATTATAAATTTATTAATAAATTTAGATTACTATAAGTATAGAGTATTATTAACTATTAACTTATAAACTTAATATTATAATTAATTTACTAATCTAATTAACATTATTACTTTTGATTAAAGTATTATCAATAATATAATCAAAATAGATTTAATATTAAATTAATCAATTAATATACTAATTTTATAATTAATTAATTTAATAATAAATTATAAAATTATAAGTATATTGTTTAATATTAAATTGATAAATTATAATAATTTAAATACATAAACTAAAATAATTTATTAATATAGTTATAATAATTAAATAATTTATATTAATATATATTATAATTTAAGAGGTTATTAATATTTTAGATAAATAATATTTTTATAATTTATTAATTTAATATTATAATTATAATTTAATAATATTTAATAATTATAAATTATTAATAAATGTATTTGCTAATAATTAATAATTGAACCATAATACTATTAGTATTATTAATTAATTAATAATATTTATAGGAAATATAAATTTATCCAAAAATAGATTATAAAATATAATTTTTATAATTATATTATAATAAATGTAATATATAATATAATAATTATAATGGTTTAATAATCCATAACCAATTAATAATAATAATATATTATATTAATTACTCATTAATAAAATAATTTATTAGTGGCCCCATCGAAATACATCCTCCATATCTCTTCGCCATCTTCCTTTAACTCTGAGATGTCCATTAGTTCCTTATCTAAAAAATCAAGCTTATTATTAACAATTGTAATAAGTTTATAATACTAATTAAAAACTAAATAGATTATAATAATTTTTTTACTTATTAATTTTGAAAATATTAATCTAATATAACTAATTATAGTCAAATAATTAACTATTAATATTATAATTTAATGTATCAATTATTAGTACATTGATATAATTATTTGTTATTAATAATAAATTATATTTATTAACATAGATTTAAGGTTTTATTAAATAATTATGAAGGTTTTATTAAACTTATTATAATAAATAATAATAATTAATATATTGTACAATTAAAAATAATAATAAATTATGACAATTATTATATTATATCAATAATTAATAATATAATATTAAATTAGATTATACTATTAATAACACATTAATTATATAATTAATACTAAACAAGATTTAGTAATTGTTGTTAATTACTAATAATTTTAATAATTATACTAATTATAATATAATTTAATATTAAAATATTAAAATACATTATAATAAGCAATTATTATATATAATATAATATAATAACCATTTATTATAATCCATAATATAATATCAATTCATTAAATTTAAGTTAACTCATTTATAGTTGATTTAATTATTCTCACTATAAAACCCAATAGTTATATAAATCAATTTCTTTTAATTCTAATAAATATTAATTTAATATTAATATTATTTTAATGTTATAATAAATATATAACTTAAATTTAAAATATCCATTTGGTATAGGTACGGGGATGGATATAATATAAAAAAATAAAAATGATAATGAAAACAATTAAAATAACTTGGCTTATAAATTACAATATTATTTTTATTTAATAATAAAATATTATCTTTATAAATATAAATTTTAATTAATAAAATTAATAATTTAATATTAATTAATTGATTATTATAATTATATAAATTAAATAATTTAATAATAACAAAATTTGTTAATTATTTTTACTTAAATATATTTATTTTTAATATTAATTAAAAATAATATAATATATTTAATTAATTAATATTATTCATATTAATAAAATATTATTGAATATTCAATTAGACCAAAATTACGGTTATAAATATATTAATTATATTAATATATAATAGCAAAAGATCATAATGATTTTATAAAAATAATTGATCAAATAGTCATACTATTTAAACTTGTTTGGTAAACAAATTTATTTTTTCAAATGTTCATAAATTTGGATTACTTTATTCTGAATAAGCTTGTAAGACATGAAACAAATATTTTATGACTAAACAAAAGTTGTTTGAATGATTTGAAATAGATAACTATTCTATTGTTTTTAACTATTTAAATTGGTTTTAAAAAACATATTTATTTCTTAGATGCTCTTATAATGTTTTAGAATGATTATTAATGAGCATTATTTCAATCTTAATTTTTATATATTTATTATAATTATATTATTTTGATAAATTAAATAATGGATAAATCATTATATTTCTTTATAATTTATAACTATTAATAACTATTATTACTAATACTATATAAAAACCTAATCATTCATTAATATATTAATAAATCATTGTAACATTTTGTTTTGTAATAAAACAATTGTTTCAATTCAGTTAGGTTATTTAAAATAAAATAATACTAATTTATTAATATTCCAAAAATTAAAAAGTAAGAGAATTAAAATAATAAATCTATTTATCAAAAAAGTTCAAATAGTTATGACTATCTTAATAATTATCTATTTAAAACATTACAACCTTTTGTTTTGTCATAAAACAATTGGTTCTATTCATTCAAGCGTATTTCAAATAAAATAATATAAATTTATTAATGTTCCAAAAATTAATAAGTAAAAATTTTAAAAATAAATTTATTTAAAAATTAATGTTCCAAAACCAATTGTTTCTATTCATACAAAATTATTCAGAATAAAATAATACTATTTTATTACTATTTTAAAAATTAATAAGAGATTTAAAAACTAAATCTCTTTATCGAACCAGTTCAAATAGTTATGACTATTTGAACAATTATCTATCTCTAATTTTATGATTTTTGTTTTGTCCTAAAACATTTAATTTCTGTTCAACAAGCTTATTCAGAGTAAAATATTGCTAAATTAATAATATTTTAAACATTAATAAGTAAGGATTTAAAAAATAAATGTGTTTGTTGAATCTGTTCAAATAGTTAAGATTATTAGAATAATTATCTATTTCAAATCGTTTTGACCTTTTGTTTAGTTATAAAATAATTGCTTCAACTCATACATGCTTATTCAAAATAAAATAATACTAATTTATTAACATTCAAAAAATTATTAATAATATTTAATTATAATAATTTATTAAATTATTACATGATACTATATAAATTAATTATTATAATAAATAGTAATAATATTATAAATATCAACTAATATATGACTATTAGTTTAAAATTGAAATTATATTAATATATTAAATTATAATAGCCAAATTGATAATTATACTATTTAATTACTAAAAAATATTTAAAATAATATTGTAATTTGTAAGCCAAGTTATTTCAATTATTTTCATTATCATTTTTAGATTTTTATATTATATCCATCCTTGTACCTATACCAAAAGGATATTTTAAATTTATCTTATCTTTGCAGGTATTTAATTAGTGTGACTAATTTTCATACCCATAATTTTTAAAAGAAATATTAAATAAATTTATTTTTTAATTTTTATCTTGTATAGTTAGATAATTTTTTATAAATATATATTTTTCAATAACAATATATTAATTCTAATTAATTTAAAATAATAATTTATATTATTTAATAAAAAATCTATATACTAAATATCTATAAATATATACGTAGGGTATAAGTACGGATACAAGGTGGGTACATTATTATCCGTCTCCATTTTCATATCTAACAAAAATTTAAAATCATATCCATTCTTATCCTTATATCATTAAACTTATCATTATAAGTTTAAATAACAATTTATTATTTATAAATAATATGTAAATAACATAAAATAAACCATCTATTTGTATATTTAATTATAGATATTTATAATTAAATGAATATATTTAATTTATATTAAATTTATAAAATTTTAATATGTTTAATTAATTATTTTTTATAATTATTTATATAATCTCTTATATTTAATATTATTATAGTATTATATAATATCATTAAGTTATATCTAAATAATTAAGTTTCAAATCATTGCATAACTTAATTAATAATGTTATAATTTATTTTTACATATAAATACTATTAGTTTATTAATTAATTTTAAGCTTATAATATTGTAAAGCATACTGAAATAATTATTCATTATATATATGTATAATAATTAATTTTAATTTCTAATTATACTAACTGATTATAAAGTTATATATTTATAATCAAACATATAAGTTAATTAGTTAATTAATATATTTAATATATTTAATTAATTTATTAATTGTAATATAATAAACAATTATTATTTGTCATTATTATTTTTGAATGTTTTATCGGATAATTAGTATTATAATTATAATTATAATTTTGATATATATACTTAATAAATAAATTATTAAATTAACTAATAAGTTTATTAAATGATCATTAAAATAATATTTTAATTAATAATGACTAATATTATATATTAATAAAATTTTGTTAACTATTTAATAATATTTATGATAATTAATAAATATATTTAATTATTTAATTATATTTTATTACTAACTATTAATTGTTTCTATTTAGTTATATAAAATATCATTAAATATTTTTATAATGAATTGATATAATTATTATATTAAATTAAATTAATTATAATATAATTAATATTATTAATTAACAATTAGATTTATTATATTAATTATAATATAATTAATTATATTAATATGTGCTTTTATTAAATTACTTAATAATAAATTTTAAGTATATTGATTAATATTATATTAATATAGTATAAATTAGGGTTTTTATTATACATATTATATTAATAATTTAATAATTATATGTATAAATTAGGGTTTTTATTATCATAATATAAATAAAAACCCTAATTAATAATTATATTAATAATTAGTATAAATTATTTAAATTTTTTATATTTAAAATTAAATAATTTTTATTAATATTAATAAGATATTAATATTTTATACTAAATATTTTATAAATATAAATAAATGAATTAACTTAAATGAATTATATATTATAACCTAATTGATTATAATATTAGTTATTGTAACTATAATTAATTGTAAAATAATTAATCTATATTTTTAATATTTATAATAATAATTATTCATATTATAATATTAATATGAATAATAAGGGGTTAAATTCAACATTGTTATAGTTGCATAATTTAATTAAAATTAATTAAGCTAATCATGTTCATTAATTATAATATATTTATATTATTAATTTTTTATTAAATACTAATTATTAATAAATAAATAAATTATTAAAAATAGTATATATTTAGTATATAATATAATTATTATTTATAGTAAATATTTACTTTAATTTGTAATAGTTATAACAATTAATGAATTTGTTATATATATAATAATTAAATAAATTATTTAACTATAATTATCTATTTAGTATTATAAAAGCTTATAATATTTATAACAATATATGCATTAAATAAATTAGGGTTTTTATTTATACATATTATAATAATATATTTTATTAAATTATATAAATATATATTATATTTATACAATTTATTAGTACTATTAAAGAAAATATATTTTAATTATAATATATTTAATATAATTAATTTCATTAATCTTATAAATAATTTAATATTTTATATAATTTTCAAGATTAAATTATATAAATATTATTATTATTACTAGTTATATTAATAGTTTATAAATAATTTATTAATTGCTTAATTAATATTAAGTTATAATGATTATTAATTATATGACTAATATAAATAAATTTGTTTATCAAACTGGTTTGAATAGTTTGACTATTTGAACAATTATCAATCTCAAATCATTATGATCTTTGTTTTGTCATAAAACAATCGTTTCTGATCGTAAAAGCTTATTCGATTAAAACTGATACTAATTTAATAATATTAAAATTATTAACAAGTAAGAGATTTAAAAAATAAATATTTTTTATTATTAATCAAGAAATTATTATTTAATTTAATCAAAAGCATATAATAATATAAAATAATTATATTTATAATATAACTAATTGAATATTAAATTATTAATAATTTATTAATAAATTAATTAATAATAAATTTAATTATTAAACAAAAGGCTTATTACTTTTTATTAATATTTTTAAGTTATAATATTATTGAGTAAGAGAATCAATATATATTTAATTAATAAATATAGTTTTATAATAAATATTTTTAAGTTAATATATTATATAATAGTATTATTATAATTTAAATTATAATCTTTTACTTATAATATGTATAATTATAAGTATATTACATATATAATATAAACTGTACAATTATATTTTAATGTTAATTATATTATTTAACTTAGTTATAAATAATAACAAGAAACAATTAATTAATATAGTAATCAAGTTATAATATTTTTAAGTTAATATATTATATAATACTATTATTATAATTTAAATTATAATCTTTTACTTATAATATGTATAATTATAAGTATATTACATATATATAATATAAACTATACAATTATATTTTAATGTTAATTATATTATTAACTTAGTTATAAAATAATAACAAGAAACAATTAATTAATATATTAATCAATTATTAATTAAGCTTCAATTATATAAATAAATATATATTATATTATAAATTGTTATATTAGTATCGTGATATTATATATATTATATTAATTATTAATTATATCTATCTAAATTTACTTTTATATATTATTATTTAATTTAATTATAATCAATTATTATTATTTCATATTATTTAATTAATTAAAAATAATTAAATATCAATTATTTAAATTAATATTTTAATAATAACGGTTGAATAGAAAGTGTTCTTGCAACATTAACAAGAAAAACACACAGTTATATTATAATTAAAATATCAATTAATTCAGTCTTTATTTAATATTAATATTGATTAATTATTAATATTAAAATAAATATTGACAATATAGTTCCTTATTTTAATTAAATATAAATAATTGTTATTAATTTAAAATGCTATTTCTATTAAATTTAAAATGAATTAGATTAATATTTAAGGATTAATCATGAAATTTAATCTATTAACAATTATTTGAATTAATTAAAATATAATTTATTTCAATTAGTTATTATAGTAATTAGTATTATTATAACTTATTAACTAATAATTATTAATAAATAATTGTTAATAGATTAAATTTCACGATTAATCCTTAAATATTAATCTAATTCATTTTAAATTAATAACAATTATTATTAAATATAATAATTAAATTATTATATAATTGTTATATTTGTCTACTATTAGACAAGATATTAAATTATAATAAATATGATTAATATTATTATATAAAAATAAGTTTTATTAGTATAAATTTAACATAATAATACTTTATTATAATTAATATAGTAAATATTATAATATTATATAATTATAATATAAATAATTAATATTATTATTAATATAATTGTTATATAAATAAATGACTATGATTAATATTGTTCATTATAAACGTATTTTTTATAACTAAAAATATAATACATATTTGACATGTATATTATATTATATTATATTTAAATATAATATATTTTAATTATAATTAAAATAATATATATTATTACTATAATTGTTTTAATAATATAATACTTATTTAATATAATAATCACTTAATTAATTAGTTTTTAATTTGTAACAAAAGGCCATTAGTTTTAATCCAATAATGCATATTTGAATTATAGTATATTAATAATTGTTAGATAATTAATTATATAAATTAATAATATTATACAAATAACTAATTTATATTAAATTATTATTTAATCTTAGTTATTAGTAACTAATTATTATATATAGAATAGATATATTAATTTAAATATATAAATTATCCATAATAATCCATAATAAACATTTTAATTATTGTTAGTTTAATAATAGTTTTGAATATTAAATAAATTATATTTAATAATTTAAAAAATTATTAATTTTTTAAATTTGTTTATAGCTAACAATATATTATTAGTTATTATATAATTATAATATAATATTTAATAAATGTTACTAACAAATATTAAAATTCAAATAGATAATTATTTGAATGTAATAAAATTACTTATATGATATTTCCATATCAAAATAAAAGTTTTATTAACTAATTTATATGTTTATAATAAATATAGAATATAATAATATCATTATATTTTTAATAAATTATAATTTATTAAAATTTATAATTTATAATGATAATTAATATTTAATATTAAGTATTTAAAATATTATAATTGTTATAATTAAATTTAATATGAAATTTATATATCATAATTAGACTTAATAAATAAGAAAAACTAAAGATAATTATACTAAATAATTATATATTCATTGAATATATTGAATATTAAATAACTAATATTTTATTAGTTATTATAATATTTAAAGACAATTGTTAAGTATATAATAATCAATTAATTTAATTGTTAATTAATAATCATTAAATAATTTAATATATATTTTAATTATTAATTAATTAAAAATAAATAGTGAAAATATCAATATTATATTATAATTATAACATTTACTTTATATATATTATTCCAAAAATTAATATGTAAGAAATTTAAAAAAAGATGTGTTTGTCAAACCAGTTCAAACAGTTTATTCTATTTATTATTACTATAATAATTAATACATATAATAAGCTTGTATATATTCAAAATTATATGTATAATAATATATTATTAATTAATATAGATATTAATATACCTATATTTTAAACTTTTAGAATAATTATTAGTAATAACAAATAATTCAAATAATAATTGTATAGTACAAAAAACTTAAATTATTTAAGTTTAATTAATATAAACTATAATTAATATAATAACAAAATATTATTAAACTTTAAAAATTAAGTTATTATAATTATATATTGTTATGTAAAATCAGTATGATTTTATCTGAAATAATCTTCTAATAAATTAGTTTTAATTATATATTATTTAAATTATAATAATTTATATAAATTATAATATATAATTGTTTATAATTATTATATATGATATCAATATTATTAATAGTCTTTATATTAATAATATTATTATAATTATAAGTTTTTAGATTATTTAGGATTCTAAAACATTAAGAACGTACATATTTTCATTTTAATTAAATAAAATGTACATTCTTATAAACACTTCTTATATAATTTATAATATATATTATAAATCTAATTAGATTATATTTAAATATTATTAATTTATAAATAATTAAATAACAATTATTATTATATCAATTATTATTATCATTAAATTCATTAATTATATTATATTGAAATTATTTAATTATTTAAAATAAACTTCCAATGATTGTATTTCATTAAACTGCTCAGTGTTCACTCCATCGAGCCAATTTACCATTCAAGAATACATTAGCTAAAGATGGATTCCTATATTCGCAAACCACAATTATCATAGTTTTATAGGAAGCTCGGGATTGCCAAAAAAAAAAAAAAGAATGATGAGCTTCTCAAAATGGTTGAAGTTGGACATTGAAAAAGGTTCAACCTTTTCCAGCAAATCCAAATTCGTTATGGCATCATCAAAATAATTTCCTAGGTATGGCACTAACCAAATCTTATTTTAAATCAATAATTTTTATTATTATATATTTAATTATATAATAAAAATTATATAATATTAATTTAATATATTGTTTACAACAAAATAATTAATTATATTGTATATTAATAGTAAATTATTTACTATTATGACTATTAATTACAATATATTTATATTAATTTAGTAATTAATTGTTAAAAATAATTATATTTTATTTAAATTTATATTAATAAGGTAATTATTAATTTGAAATTAACTTTGTTATAACAAGTATATTTATAGATACCAATAAATATATATAATTAATTTATATAACTTATACAAGTCTAAATTGATATATTAGATACTATTTATAATATACCAATTATAAATATAATTATATATTAATAATTATTATATTATATTATTATAAATTATATTAAATTAAATATTCAAATAATATATTAACTATAATTATTAATAATATAAATATAATTATAATATTATTAATTAATAGCAAATATTAGTTAAATATTTAATAATAATATCATATATAATAATTATAATTGATATTATAATATATATTTATAAATTATAATATTAATAAATTATTTTTACTTACTATTAATAAATATATTTATATTAAAAATTAAACTATTTTATATACATAATAAATAAAAATATTTATATATTATAAGATTATTAATATTTATTGATTTAATTTAATTGATATATTATAAATTTATATAATATTTGTTAATATTATAAGATGAGCAATAATATAATAGAAAACAATTTCTATTAAAATTTATAGTAATTTAATATCATAATATTTTTAAAATTGTATTATAATTAAATTGATAAATTAGATTTATATTTAAAACTAATATATATTATAGTATTAAATATAACTAGTAATTTAATAATTATTTATAAATAATTAAATATTTAATTATTATTTAATTAATTTAATAATTGTATAGATTATATAATTTAGTATAATCTATATAGTTATAATTCTATTTAAATTTATTATTTTGATTTAATAATATCAAATAACCATATTTATTAACTGTACTATTTACACAATTATATCATAATTATTATATTAGATACCTAATATTTATCATTAATGATAAATAATTATATAATTTAAAATTAATATTTATAGCAATAAGTTATAATATTATATATTTTTAATAATAGATAATATATATAATATTTAAAATTTTAAATATTAAAACTAATATATATTGTTTAAATATATTATTTGTTTAAATTAAAAATAAATATTAAAATTTATTTAAGTAATAAATATTGCAATAGCTTAATAATTAATACAAATAAATCTAATATACTATATATTAGTCAAAATGTATATAATAATTTTAATATTACTTAATTATATACTATTAAATAATTAATATTAATTATAATATTCATAATTAATTAATAATACTTATTTAAATAGAAGCTATATTAGTTATAAAAATATAGTTATTATTAATATTTGATTATAAATATTTATAATAATTATTAATAAATTATTAATAAATAATTATATAAACAAAAATAATAATATAACTATAACAATATATACGTTAATTATAATTATAAATTAAAAGATTATGTTTAATTATATCTATTATATTTATCAAACATAAATAAATAAATAAATTATTATTATTATTATTATTTGAACTAGTTATATAATTTAACTGTTTTATTAATTACTAATAAATATAAGTAATTTATATTTATTAGATATAACTTATTCTAAAAATAGATTCAAAAATAATATATATTATAACAAAATCCTCACTCGCACAAATTATAAATATTATATAATTTATCTAATTATAAAAACTACAATTTATAATTAATTGTTTCATAAATATTTAATTTTCTATTTAATAAAAATAGCATCATGAAAAATAAATTTGAAATACTACATATTTATAAGTTTTTCTTTATCATTAAATCCTACTGTTTACTTGAGAAAATAAGGGAAGAAAAGTCGATGGTTAATTAATTATTATTAATTAATTATTAATAATTATTATAATGAATAACATGAATAATAATACATTGTATAATGATATTATTTTGATTTAATATTTTGAAAATAAATATAATATAAATTCAATTAAATTACAAGATGAATCCGATAAGAAAAAGAAAGTTATTTATTACCTGAGCAAGAAAATCACAAAGTATGAGTCCAAGTATTCATCACTAGAGAAAATGTGTTGTGCTTTGGCTTGGATAGCTAAAAGACTCAGGCAACACATGCTTTACCATACAACTTGGCTCATAGCTAAACTGAATCCCATCAAATACATTTTTGAGAAGTCTTCAATATTAGGAAGAATCAGAAGATGGCAAGTGATGCTTTCAGAATATAACATAGTATATGTGAGCCAAAAAAGCAATCAAAGGAAGTGTCATTGTTGAATTCTTGGCAGATAGGGTCGTTGATGATTATGAGCCCATGAAGCTTGATTTTCTAGATGAGGAATTAATGGTCATCTTAGAGTTAGAGGAAGATGGTGAAGAGATATGGAGGATCTATTTCAATGGGGCTACTAATAAATTATTTTATTAATGAGTAATTAATATAATATATATTATTAACAATTGTATATTAATTTATGATATTGAATTAATTAATTCATACGAGATTTATCTAATTAAATTATTTGTATATTAGTAATAATCGATTCTTAGTTATAATTATTAACTGTATAGATTATAACTAAGAATTTAAATGATTATTAGTTATAAATCTAATTGTATTTATTTTAAATATTATTTTATTTTATTTTAATAATCAATTTAAAATAAATATTATATTCAATATATATTAAATAATATAAAAGAATTTAATTTAATTATATATATAATTGTTAAATATTAATTATTAATTATAATTACTTAATTATTCAAAATATTTATTTTTATATCAAATAAATTCGTATTTTAAATTATTATTATTATAATATTAAATAAATATTAGTTATTAATATTAATACTATTAATAATAAATCAATTTTCAAATATAATAATTATTAAAAATATATCCCCATTTTAATAATATATATTATAATCAAATTATTTATAATTAATATTAAAAAATTAATTAAAATTTATTAATATATAATAATTATTAATAAGTAATTTAAATTATTACTAAATAATGACAATTGGTTTTTAAATAACTAATAATATTATAATTAATAATCATATTATTAATTAAACATATTGAATTTATAACAATTATAACATGAATATATGTTAGCTTTTGGATTAAAATATTAATATAATATATATTATATATATTTAAAATATATATAATATGCATTGTATTAATAAGATATTATTTCAAATCGTTATCACCTTTTGTTTGGTCATATAACAATTGTTTTTTATCATACATGCTTATTTGAAATAAAATAATAATAATTTATTAATCTTTCAAAAATTAATAAGAGATTTAAAAAATGAATATGTTTACTGAATCCGTTCAAATAGTTATGACTATTTGAACAATTCTATACTTCAAATCATTATAACATTTTGTTATGTCATAAAACAATTACTTCTATTCATACAAGCTTATTCAAAATAAAACAATACTAATCTAATAATATTCCAAAAATTAATAACCAAGGGATTTAAAAAATAAATTTGTTTGTTGAACCAATTCAAATATTTAAAACTATATGAAAAATTATCTATTTCAAATCGTTATGACCTTTTATCTTGCCATAAAACAATTTTCTCAATTCATACTAGCTTATTCAAAATAAAATAAAATGAATTTATTAATATTTCAAAAAATAATAAGTAAGAGATTTAAAAAATAATTTTTTTACCTAACCAGTTCAAAAAATTATACTAGAACAATTATATATTTCAAATCATTATTACTTTTTGTTTTGTCATACAACAAATGTTTTTGTTCATATAAGTTTATTCGGAATAAAGTAATACTAATCTATTAATATTTCAAAAATTAAAAAGTGATTTAGACAATAAATCTATGTATCAAACTAGTTCAAATAGTTATGACTATTTGAACAATTATTTATTTCAAATCATTATGACTTTTTGTTTTGTTGTAAAACAATTGTTTCTATTCATACAAGCTTATTTGCATTAAAATAATACTAATTTATTAATATTTTGACAATTAGTAAGTAAAAATTTTTAAAAATATGTTTACCACACTAGATCATATAATCATGACAATTTGAATAATTATCTATTTCAAATCGTTATGACCTTTTGATTTGTCATAAAAAGAGTTGTTTCAGTTCATATAACTTATTCAAAATAAAATAATACTAATTTATTAATAATCCCAAAAAATTAATGATAAAGAGATTTAAAAAATGACTTTGTTTACTAAACAAATTTAAATAATTAGGACAGTTTGAATAATTATCTATTTGAAATAGCTATAACCTTTTGTTTTGTCCATAAAAAGAATTTTTTCTATTCATCTAAGCTTATTTCGAATAAAAATAATACAAATTTATTAATATTAAGACAATTAATAAGTAAAAGATTTAAAAATACAATCTGTTTACTAAACAAGTTCTAATCATTATGGCTATTTGAGCAGTTATTTATTTAACATGTTATGATTTTGGTTTTGTTATGTTAATAATAATATTTAATAATTATTAGTAACTAATTATCATATATAGAATAGATATATTAATTTAAATAAATGAATTATCCATAATAAAACATTTTAATTATTGTTAGTTTAATAATAGTTTTGTAATATTAAATAAATTATATTTAATAATTTAAAAATTATTAAAATTTTAATTTGTTTATAGCTAACAATAATTATTAGCTATTAATATAATTTATACTATAATATTTAATAAAATAGTTAGTGAACAAAATATTAAAATTTCAAATATAGAATTATTCGAATGTAATAAATTATAGATATATTCTTTCCATATCAAAATAAAATATTTTATTTAACTAATTTAATACTTTTATATTTCAAGAAATATTATATTAATATTATATAATTAATATCAAAATATTAAATATTAAATAATAAAACTAACTTATATTAATAAGTTATTAATATATATTTATAATTAGTTATTTAAATGTCTTATATTATTAATATTACTATCTCTATTATTATTATATTAATTTAATTTATATTATTATAAATTTTTTAATATTTTATTAATTAATATTTATTATTATTAATTAAAATATATTATTATAACATTAATTTTTTAATTTACCTAATCAGTTTAAATAATTATGACTATTTGAATAATTACATATTTCAAATCATTATTACTTTTTGTTTTGTCATAAAACAAATGGTTTTGTTCATATAAGTTTATTAGGAATAAAGTAATACTAATCTATTAATATTTCAAAAATTAAAAAGTGATTTAAAAAATAAATCTATTTATCAAACTTGTTCAAATAGTTATGACTGTTTGAGCAATTATTTATTTCAAATCTTTATGACATTTTGTTTTGTTATAAAACAATTGTTTCTATTCATACAAGCTTATTTGGATTAAAATCATACTAATTTTATTAATATTTTGACAATTAATAAGTTAAAAATTTTAGAAATAAATATGTTTACCTAGAAAGTCATGACTATTTGAATAGTTATCTGTTTCAAATCGTTATGACCTTTTGTTTTGTCATAAAAAACTTATTTCAGTTCATAAAAGGTTATTGGAAATAAAATAATACCATGTTATTAATATTCTAAAAATTAATAATTAAGAGATTTAAAAAATGAATCTATTTACCGAACAAGTTTAAATAATTATAGCCATTTGAACAATTATTGATTTGGAATTAGCCTATAACCTTTTGGTTTTCATATAATGATTTATTGTTCATATAAGCTTACTTCCAAAAAGAAAAATACAAATTTATTAATATTTAAACAATTAATAAGTAAAAGATTAAAAAATAAATCTATTTATCGAACAAATTTAAATGTTATGACTATTTGAAATACATATTTATTTCAAATTCTTATGACTTTTTGTTTTGTCATAAAATAATTGTTCCATCAATATGAGCTTAATTCGGATTAAATAATATTGATTTATTAATATTCAACAATTAATAAGTTAAAAGATTTATAAAAATAAGTTTACCAAACAAGTTCAAATAGTCATGACTATTTGAATAATTATCTACTTCAAATCATTGTAACATTTTGTTTCGTAATAAAACAATTATTTCAATTCATGTTAGCTTATTTGAAATAAAATAATACTAATTTATTAACATTCCAAAATTTAAAAAGTAAGAAAATTAAAAAAATAAATCTGTTTATTGAATAAGTTCAAATAGTTATGACTATCTTAATAATTATCTATTTCAAAACATTACAACCCTTTGTTTTGTCATAAAACAATTGGTTCTATTCATTCAAGCTTATTTCAAATAAAATAATATAAATTTATTAATGTTCCAAAACTTAATAAGTAAAAGTTTTAAAAATAAATTTATTTAAAAATTAATGTTCCAAAACCAATTGTTTCTATTAATACAAAATTATTCATAATAAAATAATACCATTTTATTACTATTTTGAAAATTAATAAGAGATTTAAAAACTAAATCTCTTTACCGAACCAGTTCAAATAGTTATGACTATTTGAACAATTATCTATCTCCAATTGTTATGATTTTTGTTTTGTCCTAAACATTTAATTTCTATTCAAAAGCTTATTCAGAGTAAAATATTGCTAAATTAATAATATTCTAAACATTAATAAGTAA